>SJYA01001602.1:1912250-1961803 GCA_006410615.1 Neotragus moschatus
TCTTGATTCCAGCTTGTGCTTCATCCAGCCTGGCATTTCACATAATGTATTCTGCATATAAGTTAAATAAGCAGGGTGACAATATACAGCCTTGATGTACTCTTTTCCTAATTTGGAACCAGTCTGTTGTTCCATGTCCAAATCTAACTGTTGCTTCTTGACCAGCATACAGATTTCTCAGGAGGCAAGTCAGGTGGTCTGGTATTCCCATCTCATTAAGAATTTTCCAGTTTGTTGTGATCCACACAGTCAAAGGCTTTGGCATAGTCAATAAAGCAGAAATAGATGTTTTTCTGGAACTCTCTTGCTTTTTCTCTGATCCAGCAGATGTTGACAATCTGGCCTCTGGTTCCTCTGCCTTTTTAAAATCCAGCTTGAACATCTGGAAGATCTCAGTTCACCTCTCTAGAAGTTCATCTCTCAGAGCCTGGCCCAGAAGTTCTCCTGCTTTGATATTTTTCCTATGTCTTCAAATGTATTTATTTAATTGCTCAACTTCCCTAGTTGCTTTTAGCAACAGGTTTGATCTGAATCTGTTTAGTCTGTCATTCCAGTAAGCAGAATTCAAGGGCCTGTATGTAGGTTCTCACTTCTCAGTAAACTTCTGCTCTATCAAGTCTGTGTCTTCCATCCAGCCGCTATTTGCCTCCTAATGTCCCAAGCTGGCTGAGCACATAACTCAATCTTTTCACTTTAATATCTAATGTAATTAATTAGCTAATTAAGGAATTCACTAGAAGATATTTACATATAGAAAATAATTTATTGAATAAAATCTGGAGTTTGAATGGAACTGACATGAAGACACCACACAGAAACCAAGTTAAAATATTAATATATTAGATATCATCATTGCTTAAAAGTCCTCTAGTGTTGCTTGAGGTCTTCCCTGGTGGCTAAAGTGGCAAAAAGTTTGCCTGCAATGCAGGAGACTCTGGTTTGATCCCTGGGTTGGGAAGATCCCCTGGAGAAGGGAAAGGCAACCCACTGTATTCTTGCTGGGATAATCCCATGGACAGAGGAGGCTGGCGGGCTACAGTCCATGGCGTGACGAAGAGCGGGACACAACTGAGTCTTACTTGTACCCTGACCAAAAAAGTCATTGTCTATGACCAAATTTCTACTCATATATCATTACTCTCAGCCCAGCGTCTGTGTGATTATTAGTAAAATAAATTCTGCATATGCTTATTTTTCTCCACCACTGCAAGATTTTGTAAACAGTTACCATTGAAACCATATCTTATAAATTCTATACTTCTTGGCACCTATTCTTTCTTCCTCCTGAGAAAGGAGTCTGTTATAAACCACGATATTCCAGGGCACTGGTGCATTATTTTATTTTTGTAAGGATGCCAATGCATGAAAATTCAGAATGTTTATATGCTATCTTGCAGTTATCACAATAAAAGTTCATTGACCATGTAGGATGGAATAATATCTATTATTATGATAGGAATTACAAAATTTTTGGAAAAGAAGAATGCAAGTGAAAAAATTGACCTTTTGTTGCCACTAATATTTCAGTATCTAAAGAATAACTGAACATGGCAACTTAGAGGCAAATTCCTAACTTTTCAGCATGACTGGGAGCATGAAGAAGGGACTCTCGCCTTCACAGGAAAAAAAAAAAAAAAAGAAAGGCATCTCAACTGAGTCACGTGATTGAGTTAAAAAGAAAATGTAATAGGACTCTTGACAATTCCCTCTAAATATTAATAAAGCCAATGTCAGATGGTTAAATTTTAAGTAATAATTTAAAGATAAGATAGTGAACATGGAAAATCCATGATAACTGTGAAAATGCAAAAGAATAATAAGCTTCATTGAATTCTTATTCAATAAAGGCCTTGTGATAGATACTTTACATAATTGTCATCTTTAATCTTCACTAAAATCTCCATAACCCCACACCAGCATATAGAAATAGGAAATGTCCTCAGGATTGAGTTGAGCAAGCATATTAAACTACAAATTCTGTGCGGAAAGAGTATTATAGCAATTGGCTTTCTGGATTAGACTTATTGTTAATTAAGGTACTTAGATGTCACTGATGTACCTTTTGTTTCTAAGTCTTACTCACATCCCGTCCTTATTGCTTGATTTCCCAGGGTCCCTTGAAAGCTGGCTTATATTTAAGTTCTGCTCATAAGGTATCTAGCCTGACATCAGAAGCATGAAGAAAAAAGAAGGATTTCTTATCTATTTCTCCTTCTCTACCTGTCATAGATTCCCTGAAGGTGGCTTCCTTCCTGTCTTTCTGAACTAGCCTTTGGTCAAGTAGCCACCCATGATCCACTTGATAATCCCAACAATGACCAGGTAGCTACTCCTCCAGGATTCCAGGCTGGTCCTTGCTGTCCCTGCTTCACTGTTCTATCTCTGTCTTGGGTGAGCACTCATCAGCCACAGGTCTCCTCATTCAAGGGCCAAACATAATTCTTTCTTTGTTGCTGTTCAGTCACTCAGTCATGTCTCACTCTTTGCAACCCCCTGGACTGTAGCTTGCCAGGCTCCTCTCTCCATGGGATTTCTCAGGCAAGAATACTGGAGTGGGTTGCCTTTTCCTTCTCCAGGGGATCTTCCCAACCCAGAGACTGAATGAAAACCTGCATCTCCTACTTTGGCAGGCAGATTACTTACTTCTGAGCCCTCAGGGAAACCCAGTTACATCTTTATCACAGTCCATAACTGGCATTAGTTGTCCCAGCTCTCTGTCCTGCGTTCTGTTAGTGCCCCTGCCTCATCTTATGGCCTTCACTCAACAGATCGGTTTCTTTTGTTGTGGTTGTTCTTGCATATCAAATTTATTTAATTAAAGAAAAAATGGAATATGTTAGCAAGCAGAGGTATTTTACAAAAGGAAACGACAAAAATGGGGTGGGGGAGTTCCTCTCTTAGAATTCTACATATCAGCTTCTGATCTCTGAGTTACCTGACCTTTCCCTCTCAGCCTTTCCAACACGTAGTACCTAGTACACTAATGTTTTCTGGACTAAAATGGAATGGTGAACTTGGCGANTTTACAAAAGGAAACGACAAAAATGGGGTGGGGGAGTTCCTCTCTTAGAATTCTACATATCAGCTTCTGATCTCTGAGTTACCTGACCTTTCCCTCTCAGCCTTTCCAACACGTAGTACCTAGTACACTAATGTTTTCTGGACTAAAATGGCATGGTGAACTTGGCGAGTTGCTATAGAGCAAATAATTATGATACTAGACATGAGCATTATTGCCAAAAACAAAAGACTGAATTTCATTGTGTTCTACTCACAGTCACAGCACCTGTAATTCCCGAAGGATAAATTGTGATACAATAACTCACGCTCTGGAGAGTGATGCGAAAAGCAATACTTAGTTAGGAATGGCTTGAAGACTCACCTTTACCTTTCTGTTTCAGGTCCCTGAGCAGCCTCCTGGTTTTCAGGTGACATTCTTGTTTTATGTTTATGGTATGGAACAAGGTTCCCCAGGTGGCGCTAGTGGTAAAGAACTCACTCGCCAGTGCAGGAAGCAGGAGATACAGGTTCGATCCCTGAGTCAGGAGGATCCCCTGCAGGAGGGCGTGGCAACCCCCTCCAGTATTCTTGCGTGCAGAATTGTGTGGACAGGAGAGCCTGGCAGGCTACAGTCCATAGCGTTGCAGAGTCAGAAACGCCTGGAGTGACTCCTCAAGGCACATATGAAAACAAATATCAAGCCCAATAAAGATGAACTACCTCAACACCTGCTGCTACCAGATCACCCCACTCTTACGAGTCCTTCATTCTAGGTCAGTCATCCTGCCTTCAGACTGGGCTCTTCTTCCTTTCAAGTTTTGGGTTGGCCAAATATTTTGTTCAGCCTTATCATTATGTAGTTAACTTCTTCCATCTGGTGGAAGCATCAGTATCTATAAGACAGCTCACAGGACATTGCTCAGAATATCACCTATAGCTCTTGAGGAGGAACTAAAGGTCTTTGACTTTGTGCTTAGGGACTAAACTGTTGTTGTTTTGTCTTGCTGGACCGTTTTCCTGTTTCTGCATTTTCTCACTTCTCTGATTAAATGTGTTCTTTGGCTGAAGTTTTTCCACAGACAAAAAGCAGGCAGAGGGCACAGTGGGGGAGGAAATGACCNCCAAGAGTTTAGATGACTCTCAGTTGATTCATGTCCCTTTTCAAGGCTTCAGAGAAATGACACATAGTCCAGAACCTAACAGGTTCCCTAGGTAAACTCATCACATTGAATAGGTTTACTTAATAAATTCATAAAACGCTATTGATACTATCAGGCCTTCTCTGGTGGCTCAGTGGTAAAGAATCCGCCTGCCAATGCAGGAGACCTAGGTTCCATCCGTGAGTCAGGAATATCCCCTCTGGAGAAGAAAATGGCAATCCACTCCAGTATTCTTGCCTGGGAAATCCCATAGACAGAGAAGCCTAGAGGGCTGCAGTCCATGGGGTTGTAAAGAGTCAGACATGACTTAGTGACTACACAAAGAACAACAAAAGCAAATTGGCACTGTTGCTTTTATTTTCTTAAGTTTTTAAGAGTGACCAAATGTTAAAAATACATGTATATGCTAGGAAAAAAAAGCATGATTTTATAGGAAAAAAATTTTAAAAGATGAAGTGTTTTTTAATGAGAATGAACTTGTTTCACCAAGTTGTGCTCATTTCTGCTGCACAACAGTGTGAATCAGCCACGTGTGTACATATATCCCCTCCCTCTTGAGCCTCTCTCCCCCTCTTCCCACCCCTCTAGGTCATCACAGGGCACAGAGCTGAGACTCTGTGCTTTACAGCAGCTTTGCACTCGCTATTTAATACATGGTAGTGTATATATGTCATCTCAAATCTCCAAATTCGTTCTACCCTCCTTTTCCTCCCCATCACTTCTGTGTCCACAAATCCATTCTCTGTCTGTGTCTCTGTTTCTGCCTTGCAAATAGATTTATCTATACCATTTTCTAGGGGGCTTCCCTGGTGGCTCAGTGGTAAAGAATCCACCTGCCAGTGCAGGAAACACAGGTTGATCCCCCTGGAGGAGGAAATGGCAACCCACTCCAGTATTCTTGCCTGGAGAATCTTGTGGACAGAGGAGCCTGTTGGGCTACAGTCCCTAGGGTCGCAAAGATTTGAACACCACTTAGTAACAAAACAACAACAATATCATTTTTCTAGACTCCAATATATGATAATATATTAATATCCGAACATTTTATCCAAGTAGGTATTGGCAGACAGACTTCCCTTAGTGTACGTGCTGGCCACTTTCTGGGTTAGCTTTACTCTAGAAAGTAGACCTCTGGGGTTTCAACTGAAAGCCTACAGTATTTTCAGAAGCACTGCACACTGGCAGGCATTGNAACAACAACAATATCATTTTTTTAGACTCCAATATATGATAATATATTAATATCCGAACATTTTATCCAAGTAGGTATTGGCAGACAGACTTCCCTTAGTGTACGTGCTGGCCACTTTCTGGGTTAGCTTTACTCTAGAAAGTAGACCTCTGGGGTTTCAACTGAAAGCCTACAGTATTTTCAGAAGCACTGCACACTGGCAGGCATTGCTCTCCATTCCTTTTCCCTTCAGCTCTGTGCTTCTGTTTAAAGACCTTCTCAAACATCAGTCATAGCTTTCATGCACAAGTATCCAGAGGAACCCAGCAGCCCTGGTTCCAGGCTTGCTCTGCCTGCCTCCTTCACCTCTCAGTTCAGTACAGTTCAGTCACTCAGTCGTGTCTGACTCTTTCTGAAGCCATGGACTGCGAGATACCAGGCTTCCCTGTCCATCACCAACTCGTGTAGCTTGCTCAAACTCATGTCTATCAAGTCGGTGATGCCATTCAACCATCTCAGCCTGTTGTCTCCTCCTCCTGCCTTCAGTCTTTCTAACCATCAGGATCTTTTCCAGTGACTCAATTCTTTNGCATGCACCCTTCTTCTGTCTCAATTAAGATGGGACCGGTTTTCAGACTAGAATGCAGGGGAAGGTGAGAGATGCAAACTCTGGACTGACAGTAAGATATTTGAGTGACCAGATCTCCCACAAAAGGGTGCCCCATACGGAGGAAATGTGGGTTTTGTAAGATTCCTGTACTTTCAAGGAAAACTGAGACACCAACTTTTGGTGAAATCTTCTAATTGTTAAATGTTGGCGGCTCTATTTTGTTTTTTAAAAAGATAAAGGAAAACATCTCACATAGAGGCACCATCCTACACTCACCAAAAATCCAAATGAAGGACAATGCTTGGGGATGAATCCAAACCAGGGTAACTGTGTAGGTCCGTGATTTTGAATCCAGAAGCAAATGATTTTGAATCCAGGGTGGGGAGCAAAAGAGAAAGAAAAACTCAGGCCATGTTCTGAAGTTCATCTGCTGTGAGCTGCTGTATACAGCCTGCGTACTGAAGTAAACAGAGTGCACGGCGTTTCTTTATTATATGCGTGAGTTTATAATTTATCTCCAGTGAAAGGGGAAATTATGAGGTAGGTGTTCACAGGCACTTTGACTCTCAAGTGAAATGTTTTTACGCTGTTAAAGTCAAATAATCAATGCTTTAGGCCATACTCCCTCTGGAGAAGTTAAAGATTAATTTTGCTGGGACTATAATTAAAAACAGAATTTAGTGATAAACTTTGCCATCATGTTATTATTTTAAATGGCTGAACTCTAATACATTATCATCAAGGATAAAAAAAAAAGGATATTATTTTAGAGAAATCTACAATTCAAGGGAAGTTTTAATATGGGTTGAAGTCACCCGGGAATTATTTAAAACCCCAGCTGAAAATGTGTATCAAATGCAATTACCTCTCAATGGTCCATATGGGGCTTATCGTTGACAAGATTTTCACTGTGGACTGTTTGTTTCCACTCTGCCATCCGTCTCTGCATCCCACCCCTAATAGCAATGGCCCAGGCAATATATAAAGTCTATTTTAGTCTATCTTATACATTGTGTGCATATATATATATATATATATATTCCATAAGATAGTTCAATGTGACATTGAATGAGTAATAAATCATGTCATATGATTCAAGCTAATGTAAAAATGATTTTCCTGATTGTCATTCTCTCTTTGGATACAGTATGCAACAGACTCTGATACACTATAGAATGTGTTTATCTCATACATATTTTACTTCCAAAGAAAACCAACATGAAATAACATCCTTTAGAAAATAACAGCTTTTATTAAGACAGCTTGTTTTATTATAGACATTTGTGTTATTATCGCCATATCTTATATGTATACATTGCAAGACATAATACCTTTTTTAAATAAATTGAATGCTAATTTTGAGATGGGGTTAATTTTAAACAAATAATTTCCTTTTCAGAAGAAAAATCAAGCCTGAATATATATTTTTAAGATTCTGGATTTTATAAACTGATTTTCTTGGACTTGGGGCACAAATAGATCAAATACATACTCGAACTGCTGTATTGTATTCTTTGCTCTTGATTTAACAATTCTTCTGTTCTCTCAACAATTTAAGAAAAGTGGTGTTTGAAAGTGCAGAGATGATGAACTTCCCTTATATTCTTTTCAGGGGAATAAGGAGATTTTCTTTTCAATCTAGAAGAGATCAAAGAAGCAGGGGAGGAGAAGAGAGTGGCTGGCACAGCCGGTAAAGGATGGGAAGAGGCAGATTTTTGGCAGAACCGAATGTGTTAATCTTCAGTGAAATTAGCGATTTAAAAAAGTATTTCTCAGCTGCACATCTCAAAAAAAAAATTTACGGGTCTAATTTTCCTTTGGAAATTTAAAATGTTACAAACTCATAAGATATAATTATCCAAGTTTTTCCACCCCACACTCACCATGCCCACAGAAAGCCGTAGGAACTATGTATGGGTGTAAATGGATGGCTGCTGCAAAGAATTTAGAAACATTTCAATAAACATACTTGCAAATATTTTCGGTATTTTAAAAAAGTAGGACACATATGTTAAATGCAAGTGAAGAGGGCCTAAAAGGGAATCTCCAAGTGCACAGTTTGCCTCTATATTTGTGTGAACCATTTGGTTAAGTATTTTACAAAATATCTACACTTTATTTTCCAGTCCTTATGGAATTTTCAAAATACTGTATATCCTACAATAGACTTTTCAACATATGTGTAAGCTGTAGTGTGAAAATAATTGTGGAAATAATTCGAGATCTATATAATTCCACAACCTACTTGCCTTGAATTGGCTGAATGTGTTTTTCATGTACGTCTGCATCAAAAACGTTTAAGTGTTTCACGCAAAACTCGTTTAGATCTAGACGCGTCTCTCGAATTGGCAAGGCGTTGCCAACCTAGGGAAATTAGCAAAGATAACATTTAATAACACCAACCCAGAGAGCTCTTACTTTTGTCAGATTTCATTAAAATGCTTAGAAGTTTGGGTGAAATATAGACATGTTTAGTTACAACACTCATCTCACAGCTTATAAGATACTTGATAGTAAGGATTTACTCTGCACTCTTGGGCTTCCCCAATGTAATTATTTAGTGATCTTTCTGGAAAAATAGAAAGATGGCTTAGAGTGACTCTTTTATTCGATTCTCTGTTAGGGAAGTCTTTCTCAGGGTCTCCCTGTCTCCCTGTTCTTAAAAGTTGCTGAGAGTCATTTTATTTTATTTTTTGTTTGTTTGGTTTTTTTTTTTTAATTTATTTATTTATTTTATTCATTTATTTTTTTTTTCATCTCAGGTGTACATGAGTTCCCAATCTTGAACCCCGCCCCGCTGAGAGTCATTTTAAAATAGCCAAGACTTTGCTTCAACCTTCTCTTCCCTAAACTTGCTCCTCCTCCTCCTGCTTTTCTTTACCCACTTAAGATGTTACAAAAATTATCGAGGAAAAATGTAGCACTCAGCAGAACTATACACATGTGGATGCTAAATAAATGCTTTTGATGTTGATGAATGTTGGCAAGTCTCCATGGAAGAAAGACCTTACACAAAAGATGTTATAATTATTATGTTTAAGTGATTATGCTATAATTATTATGTTAAAAATCTCCCATGCTCTCAGAGCTACTCGTTGGTGGCAGGGCTGTGACATCCCCATTCAACCTCATCTCTTGCTAAAGCTCTTACCACCTTCTCAGGCAGTGTAAAGACAGTGGCTTGGCTGAGACAGAAGAACCTGAGTAACAATAGGGGTGAATTATCTCTCCCTCTCCCTTTCCCCATTTCAGGAAATTCCCAGCCTCTAAAGGGTCACATTTTCTAATTCTGCCCCAACATTTTCCCTTTTTCTCAAACACGTGCTATAAAATATTTTGGCAAGTTCATTTACATAAAGTTTAAATGTGGCTGAAAATGTTACCCACCTCTCCTGGGATTAGATAACTTTATAAAGAAAGATGTGTGCACACCCAGTTGCTCAGTCATGTCCAGCTCTTCGCGACCCCCTGCACTGTAGGCCTTCAGGCTCCTCTGTCCATGGGATTTCCCAGGCAAGGATGCTGGAGTGGGTTGCCATTTCCTCCTCCAGGGGATCTTCCCAACCCAGGGATCAAATCTGTGTCTCCTGCCTTTCCTACACCTTTACCACTTAGCCATCGAGGAAGATGATCAAAGTTAAAACCATGAATGTCTAGTGGTGAGATTCTTTTTTCTTTTTTAACCATTAGAAAGGCTTGAAAATCTTCAGATTTAGGGCCAGTTGTCTGGGGATTTCAGGGATCTGGGAGTACTAACACCTACATCAAAATATCGTATTCAACAGAGTTATTATTTGTTTTCTGGGAAGTTCTTCTACTATTTCCTAGATTAAAAAGAACAGGAAAACTGGATGACTTTTCATAGACCCTTGCAGGTCGATGACTTTTCACCATCCTCAGAGTCTAATCTGGTCTTGCGGAAATGCTACATCAGCCAGATTTTCAGTTCTGACTGAGGTGCTTTAGAATAAACTGACCCTTCTTTGTAAATATTCAGTAGAATTTTGAAGACGTGTCTGGTTGAAGATGCTCTGAGGTTATGAGAATGACATTAAAGTGCATTTATTCCCTAGAACTAAAGATCACTGCATATGTGCGTGTTAAGTCACTTCAATCTTGTCTGACTCTGCAGACTGCCAGGCTCCTCTGTCCATGGAATTCTCCAGGCAAGGTTATTGGAGTTGGTTGCCATTTCCTCCTCCAGGGGATATTTCTGACCCAGGGATCAAACCCATGTCTCCTGCACTGGCAAGTGTATTCTTTACTGCGGAGCCACCAAGGAAGCCCCAGTAGCCTCATTTTTATTGTTATTGATAAGATTTTGAAGNTATTTCCTAGATTAAAAAGAACAGGAAAACTGGATGACTTTTCATAGACCCTTGCAGGTCGATGACTTTTCACCATCCTCAGAGTCTAATCTGGTCTTGCGGAAATGCTACATCAGCCAGATTTTCAGTTCTGACTGAGGTGCTTTAGAATAAACTGACCCTTCTTTGTAAATATTCAGTAGAATTTTGAAGACGTGTCTGGTTGAAGATGCTCTGAGGTTATGAGAATGACATTAAAGTGCATTTATTCCCTAGAACTAAAGATCACTGCATATGTGCGTGTTAAGTCACTTCAATCTTGTCTGACTCTGCAGACTGCCAGGCTCCTCTGTCCATGGAATTCTCCAGGCAAGGTTATTGGAGTTGGTTGCCATTTCCTCCTCCAGGGGATATTTCTGACCCAGGGATCAAACCCATGTCTCCTGCACTGGCAAGTGTATTCTTTACTGCGGAGCCACCAAGGAAGCCCCAGTAGCCTCATTTTTATTGTTATTGATAAGATTTTGAAGTTAGAGTGAGCTGTGGTTTTGACAGACGTGCCTGTACTCTCTGCATTTCTGGTGTCGGCCAGAGAGAGATGGTAGTGACAAGAGTTGTTTACAGGCTTTGCTGAGAGCCACCTTCCCTAACTGAATGCAGACCCCATTACATCTCTGGGCACTGGCACAGGGTGATGAGGGGCTTAACTCATCTAATTCCTGTTCCAAGTTATTTCCCTCAGTAGTCACAGAAACATTTACAAAATTCTCATAAGAAAGGAGAAAAACAGGATCCTGGAGAAGACAGGTTGAAGGTGACATCGCAACTATCTGTGGAGAGGGCTTTAGTGAGTAGGTTCAGGCAGGAAGGACGGAGCAGGAGCAAAAAGGCAAACGCACAAACCAAAGTTGGGGGGATTTGGGTTTAATTGAAATCCTCAAGTGGTGCATGGTAAGTGACTGCCTGTTTAGAGCCAACAGATACGTTTCCGTGAGGTTAGGGAAGCGAAAAATCCCATACGAAGCTAGTGAGATGTTAAATTCTAATTAGAAGTGTTAATTAAAAAAAAATTCCATTTCATCAGTGAGAGTGCTTCTGTTGTTCCGACTCTCTTTGCTACAGTGAATTCTAAGTATCCCAACTCACTTTGTTCCAATATTATTTATCATGTCTATGGAGTAGAGGAAAGTTGACATCGCCATCCGTGTAGACTGATCCTCCCCTCATGGCCACGATAAAAGTTTAATGGAAAATGCCTATTTTCAGGGCTTTGTACTCAGGCATAGGGATACACTGTGGCTCAAAGTTTAACAAACCAATTGTGGGTCTTTCAGGATGAAAAAGTATTTATTTACTTCATCTTCACAATGTCTTCTTGCCACTATTTTCCACTCCTTAAGCCTTCGAAAAATATCCAGTGACTTCCCCAAATTTGGATGAGGTTATTTTATATTGTTAAATATAAAATAATAATGTCATTTAAAATGACATTTTGCAGACCACTAGTCCATATGCGGTTAGCACCTTTGAAAGAGCATAAACACTTTAGCTATTTGAAATTGCCTAAAAATGAACAGCTCAACTAAATCTAATATTGAACAGAATTCTAAAGAATATGCAACTGTACATTAAATACTTTTATTTCAATAGTGGTAATCGACATGGTCCAAATTCTTTAATGGAAATTTAAATGTTTTCTAGTATGCTTTCAATTTGTGCATGGATAACTTCAAATACTAGAGAAGAATGGGGGCTTCCCTGGAGTCTCAGTGGTAAAGAATCTGCCTTCCAATGGGATTGGTCCCTGGATTGGGAAGATTCACCTGGAGAAGGAAATGGCAACCCGCTCCAGCATTCTTGCCTGGAAAATCCCATGGACAGAGGAGCCTGGTGGGCTACAGTCCACGGGGTCCCAAAGAGTTGGACATGACTCAGCGACTAAACAACAGTAATAAAAGTATATGGATCAGGGGCAATACATTTTAAAAAACATGCAAGATTTTCTGTTGATATTTCCAAGCACTCCCAATGAAATTTGTAGTGAAACTCTGGACCAGTACTATAATTACACTTCAAGGAGCAATTTATCTGCAATATTATTCAGGGAGATGCCTAGCCATGAGCAGTTGTAACTATCTTCCTCCAGAGTTTCTCTTCAGTCCCCATTGTGTAACTTGGATTTATGCCCAGGTAACACTGTGAGGTGGTTTGAAAACCTTTCCCCATGCAGCTTGCTGGGCTGATGGCTGCAAAAAATGATTCCTAGGTTATTTACACTCTTTATGTACAGACTGAACAACTTTCTCTTAAAGACATTTCCTTGTATTTATCCTTTGGGAAGTTCATGTATCAGTTTTCCACCCACAGACATAGGCTTCTGAAATATTTCTACAGCTGGCATTTCACTGTCTGGGCATTTTGGTCCCTGTGAACTCACTCACCGGATCATTTCGAGCACTTTACAATAAGGCCAGCTCCCACATCACACATTGGAGAAATGCACCATTTAGTGAAAACGATGACACGGCCCTACATTTGCCCATGCTGATGTTTTTATCAATTTTATATGATTTTTGGATTTAAACCATTTTTATATTTGGGGTGATCTTTTCGTCTATCCCGCAAGAGATCATTTTCTGATCATTACCTCTTATTGTGACTTGTTTGAGGGCGACAGAAACCCAACTCAAATAAGCTTCACTAAAAAGGGGGAGTCCACTCACCTCGATAAGCAAATGATTATTTTTCTTACAGATTAAGTTTCTTTCTAATACCTGGTTTGTCAGCCACATGGTAGGTATGAGATCTCACCGTCGTGAATGATGGCATCAGAGTTTCTGTCATTCACACTCTGTTTTGAACCTGACACATTATTTAACCTCCTCTGATCTCAGCCTGCTTGGGTGAGAAATAAGGGCCATGTCAGGTTCAGCTTTCCTTTATTCCACCGGGAGCACATGGGCATGAAAGAGACTTGCGTGAATTAATTCCTGGACGTATTTCAGCTAAATGTCGAGGACTTGACCCTTAGCTGGGGCTTCCCCAGTGGTTCGGTGGTAGAAGGATCTGCCTGCAATGTAGGAGACGCAGGAGACGTGCAGGTTTGAGCCTTGGGTGGGGAAGATCCCTTGAAGGAGGAAATGGCAACCCACTCCAGTGTTCTTGCCTGGAGAATCCCATGGACAGAGGAGTCTGGTGGGTTCATAGGGTTACAGAGAGTCGAACACAGCTGAAATGATTACATTTCAGACACCTGCTCTGTGCCATCTTCTTGTTAGTACTTAGCCTCTGAGAATTTCAGTTACCAGAAATTAAGGGAAGGAGAGGGGATTTTATCAATCGCCACTCTCAAATATGTGCATATGTACATTTCTCTTCCGTAAATGTGATGTATACATATATTTATCTGGTGTTCTAATACCTGTTGATGTATTAACTGATGTAATGTAGTAAATGTATTGATGTAATATATTAAACATTTCTATAAAGCACTGGAGTTATAGCCCCTTTCTGGAAATCGCAGTCATTTTTTTTTTTATAGTCTTTATTAACTTCATTACAATAGTGTTTGTTTCATGTTTTGTGTTTTGGCTATGAGGCTTATGGGATCTTAGATACCCAGTCAGGGATTGAATTCACACCCCTTGCATTGGAAGGCGAAGTCTTAAGCACTGGCCCAAGGGAGGTCAATATGTTCATTTTTGGAAAGAACTCTGGGGTGCATAAATCTCCTAAATAGTGATGTTTCAGTGCTTTATTGGTTACCACGGGGATTCTGGAAGATGTTTCCCCCCATTTTTATGTTTATTAAGATTTTCATCAANTTGCATTGGAAGGCGAAGTCTTAAGCACTGGCCCAAGGGAGGTCAATATGTTCATTTTTGGAAAGAACTCTGGGGTGCATAAATCTCCTAAATAGTGATGTTTCAGTGCTTTATTGGTTACCACGGGGATTCTGGAAGATGTTTCCCCCCATTTTTATGTTTATTAAGATTTTCATCAATAAAAACGAGTTTAATTTCTATAAGTGTCCCCTTGCAGCAGCCTGCTCTCCTGTCTGGCAGTGTCCTGTCTTCATGCAAACACACCCTATGTTTGCAGTGTTCTGGAGGGTTGATGCTCGGAGGCACAAGAGTGGTGTATTTATTGCATGTATTCTAATTTAATTTTTGATGCAAGAAGAACCAGAGTATTTTTTCTAATCTTATTTCCCTGGAATTAGATATGACATATACTCATGTGTTCGTTAATTCACATATTAACACGTCTGTATAGAATCTAGACAGACGTTACCGATGAGCCTGTTGACAGGGCAGGAGTAGAGATACAGGTGTAGAGAGTGGATTTGTGGACACAGCGGTGGGAGGCGAGGCTGAAACAAGCTGGGAGAGTAGCAGAGACATGTGCACACTATCATGTGTAAAATAGATAATTGGTGGGAACCTGCTGTATAGCACGGGGAGCTCAGCCCCATGCTCTGTGATGACCTAGAGAGGTGAGATGGGGNAGTAGAGATACAGGTGTAGAGAGTGGATTTGTGGACACAGCGGTGGGAGGCGAGGCTGAAACAAGCTGGGAGAGTAGCAGAGACATGTGCACACTATCATGTGTAAAATAGATAATTGGTGGGAACCTGCTGTATAGCACGGGGAGCTCAGCCCCATGCTCTGTGATGACCTAGAGAGGTGAGATGGGGGGCGCTGGAGAGAGGCTCTAGAGGGAGGGCATGTGTATACTTATGGTTGACTGCATTATTGTGCTGCAGAAACCAACACAACATTGTAAAGCAACTATCTTCCAATAAAAAAAATTCATACAACATGTATCTATACCTGGAGTGCATAGTGAAAAGAGTACAAGCCAATATTGTAACAACCAACATCTTTAAACAAAGTGTTGCATACATGACTAGGATGTCTTTTGTCTTCTTTTTTCTCTTTAAACTCACATTATGAGCAGAATCACTTTATCTAGACTTAACAGTTGTTTTAGACTCTTGCTACATTCAAAGTGATGTGAAACCTGGAAACAATTAAAGTTCATCTTCTAAGTGATACAAAGCATCACGGATGCTTCAATTGCTTCTCTCCCACTGTTAAGGAAATAGAATTGGGGATCGACTTCCTACCTCTGATTGGTGTGGGTAACTGAAAGTGAAGAATTATTTGGCATTCAGAACCTTAATGGTGCAGTTCAGGATTTATTACATAAAACGCTCTTCAAATAGCATACTTTAAAATGGTTTTGCTTCACTAGGTGAAAAAAAAAAAAAGCTCTAGGCTTTAAAAGTATTTTGTTTGAAAATATACACTCTTCTTTGTCTCAATCATTTTTGGCTTTTAAAATTTTATTTTAAAAGGTGTAAATTAGAATATTACATAATAAGATTTCCTTTGTTCCAGCTGTGATGTTGGGAGAGAACAGGAAGAAATATTTATGGTTTAATCATTTTTCTTTTCTAAGGCAACGTGACTGTGCTGTGTGGTGTTTAGTCTCTCAGCTGTGCCCAACTCTTTGCAACCCCATGGACTGTAGCCTGCCGGGTTCCTCTGTCCCATTCTTGCCTGGGAATTTTCCAGGCAAGAATACTGGAATGGGTTGCCATGCCCTCCTCGAGGGGATATTCCCAACCCAGGAATCAAACCCAGGTCTCCTGCATTGCAGGGGGATTCTTTACCAGCTGAGCTCCCAAGGAAGCATCTGCCTAATTATCAAAAATTTCCATTCAGTTTTTAAAATTATTTTTACTATAGTTGCTTTACAGTGTTGGGTTAGTTTCTGCTGTACAGCAAAATGAATCAGCAATACCTGTATATATATCCTCTCCCTTTTGGATTTCCTTCCCATTCATGTCACTATAGAGCATTGAGTAGAGTTCCCCAAGTTACACAGTATATTCTCATTAGTCATCTGTTTTATACTTAGTATCAATAGTGTATATGTGTCCATCCCAATATCCCTATTCCTCCCATCTTCAAAAGCTTCAGTTAATTGTAAAAATGATATTGTCCATTTCCCCTCTCTCAGCAATCCTATAGAATTCATGGTCTCTAGGAAGCTTCTATGAATAAGATGTCCTTGCTTTTGAAACCCATGTTGTGTTTTTCTACATTTGATTCTGANTCAATAGTGTATATGTGTCCATCCCAATATCCCTATTCCTCCCATCTTCAAAAGCTTCAGTTAATTGTAAAAATGATATTGTCCATTTCCCCTCTCTCAGCAATCCTATAGAATTCATGGTCTCTAGGAAGCTTCTATGAATAAGATGTCCTTGCTTTCGAAACCCATGTTGTGTTTTTCTACATTTGATTCTGATAGAAATACCGGTATTGTTAGAAAGTGATTCATAATGCTGACTTGTTTGTTGTTCCATCACTAGTTCACGTGGGACTCTGTGACCCTGTGAACTGTAGCACATACGGTTCTCCTGTCCGCTGTCTCACAGAGCTTGCTCAGACTCATGTCCACTGAGTTAGTGATTCCATCCAACCATCTCATCCTCTGTCGTCCCCTTCTCCTGCCCTCAATCTTTCTCAACATCAGGGGCTTTTCCAGTGAGTTGTCTCTTTGCATCAAGTGGCCAAAGTATTGGAGCTTCAGCTCCAGCATCAGTACTTCCAGTGACTGTTCAGGGTTGATTTCCTTTAGGATTGACTGGTTTGATCTCTTTGCAGTCCAAGGGACTCTCAAGGATCTNCAACATCAGGGGCTTTTCCAGTGAGTTGTCTCTTTGCATCAAGTGGCCAAAGTATTGGAGCTTCAGCTCCAGCATCAGTACTTCCAGTGACTGTTCAGGGTTGATTTCCTTTAGGATTGACTGGTTTGATCTCTTTGCAGTCCAAGGGACTCTCAAGGATCTTCTCCAGCACCACAGTTTGAAAGCATCAGTTTTTCCGTGCTCTGCCTTCTTTATGGTTGAACTCTCTCATCTGTACATGGCTACTGGAAGAACTATACCTTTGACTAGAAGGACATTTGTCAGCAAAGTGATGTCTTTTCTTTTTAATACACTGTTTAGGATTGTCGTAGCTTTTCTTGATAAACTTCAAAGATAGGATATATGAAATTGTTCCTGTTTTACAGATGACAAAACTGAGATTGGTGCAGTTCAATGACTTGCTTGAAAATAAAACAACTGTGAAATAATAAGCGTCCCATTTGAATCCAGGCCATGCAGCCCCATCAGCTGTGTTCCCCTACACTCTGCAAAGCAAGCCAGTCACTGAGTACAAGTTTTATTTTCCCTGTTAATCTATTCTATCAAATTTTCTCTTTTCTTTCACTGGATAGACAAATACATTTTTTACAAAAGATTAAATTGCATTTTTAAAAAAGCTATTTATTTACTTCATAGAATAATGTTAAGTGAGTACTCCTGTTTGTCCTGCAGATATAAGTTTGGGGCCTGAACAATGTGCTGATTCAGGGATTGTTGCTTTTCCTTGTCATCAGACTGCTCTCAGTTTTTCTCAGATGATTTGAATGAGGACATTTATGTGTTTGCATAAATATTCAGAACATTTGACACACTATATAACCTTAGAATGGAAAATAAAAACTTATTTTATATCACCTTTAAAAATTCCAAAAGTCATTCTCTTGTTTATTGCAAAATAACTTATTTATGGGTATCAATGGCTGTCTCAAAAGTTTATAAAATATCACTCAGGAGATATTTCTCATATTTTTCTGAGGCTTCTAGAATCCTGGAAAATAATTTTTAATTATGTTGTTATTAGTAATAATGGGTATATGTGTCACAGTGAGCATCCTCCAGCAAAGTCCTAAAATTATATTCTAAGAATCAGGCTAAATAGTTTGGTAATTAACATTAATTCTTATTTTATGCAATTCCCATACGATGATTAACCATACAATATTTTACTCAAATNGCTGCGATTCATGGGGTCGCAAAGAGTCAGACACGACTGAGTGATTGAACTGAACTGAACTGAAGGAGGTAAGTGGTAGAATTGGAGAGTTAAGGAGGTCACATTTTTAACTTTAAGGCAAAACATGTAAGAGGAAATCGGGGGTACTCTTTATACTTTTCTTCTTTCTTAAACATATACAACTTGTGGGGAGTTTTCAATCCCCCCTTATTAAATAATAAGAAAATTAATAAAAGATAACTGAGTGAATGAGATCATTGAAGGGATGGAGAAAGTGAATTGAGAGACTGTTTTGTATCAATATTAGAAGAGAAGCATGCTTTTACAACTACTTAAATTGTATTTATCTAAAAGATTTATTTGAAATGAAAGCAATATTATGTTAAAATTATTTAAAAATTGCTATTTAATAATATACTGGTTCATTTTAAATAAGCTTACAAATTATTTTAAATAAACCTTTCTGAAATCATAATTATTAATATAAGGATAGATTTTGTGTCAAAGCATGAGATTTTAGTAAGAATGAATGAGGAAATGAGGAAAGGAGACTTTATTTATGGAGCACAAGATGAACGCTAGTTGTTCTCAAATGGATTCTTTCATAAATTATCCCAATGGATCTCTGCAAGACATATCATCCTTATCTCAGATCATCAACCTGAGATTCAGAAAAGCTGGATAACTTGCCGATGACCACAGACACAGACACTGGTAGAACCAAGATTCAGACCTCCTTTTTTCAGTGCAGACTCTCAGTGTTTACTGTATGACACGTGCCTGGCCTCTGCAACGTAAGTTCTGAATGAAAATAATATGTTGACATTCATTTGAGAATGGTAATCTTTAGCTTAAGTACTTTTGCTCACACTTGGGAAGAAGAGAGACGGAGAATGAAGAGTGTTGAAAGAGAGAAAAATTTAAATACTTCAAGAATAACATCCTAGGCAATTAAGAAACATATATTCTAGATCTTCACACAATTTTAATATAAAACTTAACTGATTAGTGGGGCTTCCCTTGTGGCTCAAACGCTAAAGAATCCACTTGAAATGCAGGAGACCCAGGTTCGATCCCTGGGTTGGAAAGGTCCCCTGGAGGAGGGCCTGGCAACCCACAGTCATGCCTGGAGAATCCCCATGGACAAAGGAGCCTGACAGGCTACAATCCATGAGGTCACAAAGAGTTGCACACGACTGAACGACTAAGCACACGCAAGTTCATACATGCAAGTGTGCTCGGCCGCTTCAGTAGTGTCCACCTCTCTTGTGACTGCCCAGACTGTAGCCTGCCAGGCTCCTCTGTCCATGGCATTTCCCAGGCAAGAATACCTCAGTGGGTTGCCACTTCTTCCTCCAGGGGATCTTCCTGACCCAGGGATTAAACCTGCATCTCCTGCCTTGGCCAAAGAATTATTGACCACTGAGCCACCAGGGAAGGGTTTAGTCAACAGGCTGATACTAATGATAAAAATAAAATTGAATTAATTCATAATAATGATTTAGCTATACATTGTGGACATAACAGTCAGTTTATTCACCAAAGTTCGAAGCAAATCATTTTCCTTTTGTGACCCCCAGTTTAAACTGCAAAATGTAAATACAGTATACTCTCCAAAGATACAGACGGGTAGGGAATATTACATTGTGCTTCTGTCTTTATGAAAAATAGAGCTAACTTTAGCATATACTAAAAAAGACAACCCATTCAGGTGTATTAGGCAAAATAAGTGTTTATAACCATTACTGAATATCTGAATATCTGCTCTCTAAAATCTCAGAAATTTAAATGACAGCAAATGTAGCAATAATAAATAAATAAAAGAATCTATTTGAAAAAGAAGAGGAGCTTCCTTTGAATTTTACCTGACCACTGCTCAATAATGCTGACATTTCAATTGTTCAGTCTAGACACTGAGATAAACAATTTATTGAGGTCAGTGTAGTGGGTGGTATGCAATGGGTGTTTTACTCTGCTCATCTGATATTCTGCTAGAAATTGGTAGAGGTAATTAAGGGGAAAGCCACTTCAAATCTCTTTGATGAAGCTCCTGATAGCATAATGTGGGTATATATTTTTTTTATAAGTAAATGTAATTCAATTGAAAAAATCCCATTTAAAAAATAGGTAGGGTTGAAACTGCATAAATGAGATCATCTAATTTTGCTACATCACACAAGCTTTGTGATCTACTCTTTCTGCTTCCTGTTCTGGCCCATCAGCAGAATTCGGCCAGTCTTGGGCTTTGTGCCTGGCACGTAAGTCCCCAGCATGATGTCTGAATTGCTAGGAGATGGGTATAAGTGTTTGTTGAATGAATGAATACATGAATTATTAATTAAATCAATTATATGCTGAGTGTGCTCTTTTGCCAATCCTGGCAATGTGTTCCAGACTAACTCCAGACAAGTTAAAAAGCAACTAAATAGACAACAACCAGATTACACCTGCATGTATAATCTGGGCTGTGAGTGAACTGTCCTTCTGTAATGTCCAGACCTGAACCATGAGCATTACCAAAGCAATTGATTAGTAATGGTTTTCCTATAGCTACTCACCTCTGATTCTATGATGGTGGTACAGGGTGGAACCTCAGGCAAATTTCTTGATGAACAGCTGTTTTTACAGTTGGCCACCTTCCTGGCTTTCTGAAAAGATATGTAGCTAATCCTGGCCTCTTGACCATTTTGATCATGTACTCCAAACCTGTCTATCTAAGAGGTCAATAGTCCAGAGGCTACTGACCTCTAGAATAGGATTGTCAGATTTAGCAAATGAATATGGAATGCTCCCTCAAATTTCATATTAGATAGACAATTTTTTGCTGTAAATACACTATTTGAGGTCACAGTCATTTTCCTGAAAGCTAGTTTAAGGTGATTGTTCACTAGACAATAATAGGGCAGTTAATTGATAAAATATGTTTATATCGTATTGGGGGCCAGTGCACGTGTGCTAAGTAGCTTCAGTCATATCTGACTCTTTACAACTCCATGGACTGTAGCCATCGGGTTCCTCCATCCAAGGGATTCTCCAAGCAAGAATACTGGAGTGGGTTGCCATGCGCTCCTCTAGGGGATCCTACCAACCCAGGGATTGAACCTGTGTCTCTTGTGGCTTCTGTATTGCAGATAGATTTTTTTTTACCACTGAGCCACCAGGGAAGCCCAGTAAGGAGGCTGGTTGTGTCTAAATACAAATATTGGATCTCACACTTTGTCTCACATGGCACATGGCATTAAACACATTTCTTTCCTCTATTTTGAAAACTTTTTCCCTTGTCTTCTGAGATTGCACACTTTCTTTATTTTTTCCCTACACTCTAGGCTCTTTGTTCTTGCTCTCCTTTGCTGGATCCTTTCTATCTTTCCAAGATCCAAATGTTGGATTTCTTTGGAACTCAGTGTTTGGAAATCTTTTGGTCTCATCTTTCTAGGTCAAACATTTATGAAATGTTCAGTTTTCTGTGCCTTTAGAATCTCAGTTGTTTTCTCTACAACCTCTAGTTCCATTTTTTAAGCAGGTAGTTCCAAATAACTTGCTATCTAATTCAGTCCTGTGGACATGAATTTGAGCACATTTCAGGAGACTGTGAAGGACAGGGAAGCCTGGTGTGCCACAGTGCACGGGGTCACAAAGGGTCAGACACGACTTAGCAACTGAACGACAACAATAGTGGCCTGTGGGAGGCTGAACAATAACCTCCAAAGATATGCAGACCTAAGTAACCAGAATTTATGAATATGTTACCTTTTCTGGCAAAAGGGAGTTTTAATCCCAATTAACAATACCGTGTCATATATTTGAAAATTGCTAAGAGACTACATCTTACAAGTTATCATCACACACACACACACACACACACACACACACACAATGTGACTCTGTTAGGTGATAGATTTGTCAGCTAAACATGTAATCATTTTGAAACATATATTGAATACATGTAGCAAGTCATTACATTGTACACCTTAAACTAATGCAATGTTTTATGCCAGTTATCTTCCAGTAAAACTTGGAAAACAGTTAATACAATTAACAGCTAAAAGACTTCTCCATCCCCATACCCCACCAAAAAAAATCTATTCACTGTAAGAAGTTAGAAGATCGGAGAGTAAACCCAGCCCAAAGGAAGAAAGATATGATCCGTGAAGCCTGGCCGCATGGCCCAGTGATCTGAAGGATAATATTTAACTTGAGAATCAAAGGGTATCTGTATTTGTATGCTCAGACTGCCATAACATAGTACCTTAGACTGATGGCTTAAACAAAATCATTTTCTTACAATTTCTGGAAGCTGGGATGATCAAAATCAAAGTGATGGGGGGGGGATTCAGTTCTTGGCCCTTCGTGATTTGTGAAGGACTCTTTCTCACTGTGTCCTCACATGGAGGAGACACAGAATGTTCTGAAGTCTCTTCTCCTCCTGTAAGAATACTAACCCCATCATGAGGTGCCCTTCCTCATGACCACATCTGAATTTAATCACCTCCAAACACTATCACATGGGGACTTAGGGACCCAACATATTAATTTGATTGGGGTACATGGATATCTAACCCAGAATAGTCTTTCAGATCTGCTTCCTTTTCTTTGTGACATCACTTTGGACTTGCTAATGGCTCACGATCTGCACGTGTCACTGTGTGTGTGTGTGTGTGTGTGTGTGTGTGTAGAAGTGTGTGTAAACTACTGGATTACTATGGAGTTATTATAGGAAAAACTACAGAAACTCTGAATCATTGTTCAGCCACTCAGTCATGTCCAACTCTTTGCAACCCCGTGACTGTAGCCCACCAGGCCCCTCCATGGGGTTTTTCAGGCAAGAATACTAGAGTGTGTTGCCATTTCCTTCTCCAGGGAATCTTCCCCACCCAGGGATCGAGCCTGCTTCTTCTATATTGGCAGGTAGATTCTTGACCACTGAGCCACCGGGGAAGCCCCAGTGATGTTTACCTTTATTCAGGTAGCAATTATTGCTTGTATTCTCACATTACACCACTAACGATGTTTCCTTACTACTCAACTAAAACACCTCCATGAAATACTGTGGAATTTTGAACTTCGTGATAAAGGGCATGTGTGTGCTGTGCTTAGTTACTCAGTCCTGTCTGACTCTTTGCAACCCCATGGACTGTAGCCTGCCAGGCTCCTCTGTCCATGGGGATTCTCCAGGCAACAATACTAGAGTGTGTTGCCATGCCCTCCTCCAGGGGATCATCCCAACCCAGGGATCGAACCCAGGTCTCCCGCATTGCAGATGGACTCTTTACCAACTGAGCCACCAGGGAAGCCCGAGAAAGGGCATAGCACAATAAAAATGAAATTCCATTTATTAGCATAATATCCTGGCCTGTAACTCATTTTTGCCGGATGATTTAGCAAACTTGGTTTCATGCATTGTTATGTGGCCCCAGAATATCCCAGGGCTAAACAATTTGGGTTAGCTCCCCTTGGTGGGGTGTACCAGTTATCCCTAAATGAATGTAAGGATATGGGAACTGCTGGTTTATGAGATGTGAAGGGATTGTCTAGAGATCACTGATTCACGTTCATATCTTTGTATGTTCTATTGTTCATCAGCAACGGGCCTGAGATATGCTAATATTAACATTGTTTTTCTCACAAACTGAAAACCACAGATGACCTCAGACATCAAAATGCATTTGCAGAATTTATCAACAGGTGACATTTTTAGCAGTGAGGGAAGGACTTCCCTGGTGGAGAGATGGAGTAAGTCATATTGAAATGGTAACCTGCTTTGTTCCTACATGATCAGGGTGCTGGGCAAATCCAGGAGGCAGTATCAGTGAAACAGGGGTTTGGTCAGTAAGGTGTTTGACCATCAGTGTTATCCCTCCTGAACAGATGGATAGTCGAGAAAGTGAAGTGAAGTCGCTTAGTCGTGTCTGACTCTTTGCAACCCCATGGACTTGTAGCCTACCAGGTTCCCCCATCCATGGGATTGTCCAGGCAAGAGTTCTGGAGTGAGTTACCAGTTCCTTCTCCAGGGGATCTTCACAACCTGAATCTCCTGCATTGTAGGTAGATGCTTTACTGTCTGAGCCACCAGGGATGGAAATCAGAAGAGTGTGCCTATGACTCTGAATTTCACATTTAAGTCAGTGTGTGGCTGAATGTGACCATCTGGCTTTACATTCTCCACTCGCTTCTACACTTAGTGGGATATTTGTACCTATTTTTTGTTGTTGTTTAGTTGCTATGTCAGGACTCCCCTGGAGGCTCAGTGGTAAAGAATCCGCTGTTCAGTCCCTGGGTCAGGAAGATCCCCTGGAGGAGGCCATGGCAACTCACTCCAGTAATCTTGCTTGGAGAATCCCCATGGATAGAGGAGCCTGGTGGGTTACAGCCCATGTGGTCACAAAAAGTCAGCTGTGACTGAAGTGACTTAGCAGCAGCAGCAGTTGCTAAGATGTGTCTGAATCTTTTGTGACACTGTGGACCGTAGCCCACCAGGCTCCTTTCTCCATGAGATTTCTTAGGCAGTAATACTGGACAGGGTTGCCATTTCCTTCTCCGAGGGATCTTCCCAATCCAAGGATTGAACCTGTGTCTCTTGAACTGGCAGGCAGGTTCTTTACCACTGAGCCACCTGGAAAGCCCATACCTACTTGTTTGATTCACCACCAAACTGTGGGAAACATGAAGAGATGGAACACATTTAAAAAAATTGTTATGTTGTCTTGTAGAATACAGTTTAGAAATATTTTTTTACAGAATGTATATTTTGCATGTAAGTCTGACATTTGGGCCTTATTCACCCTACCCGTCTGTAGATTCTAATTCCTATATATGGTTGGGGGTAATTCTGCCAAAGGCTTTCCTTCCTCCGTCTGCTAACCTCATCAAACATTTGCTCTGTTAAAACAAAAATGGCGCCAGGAAAGTTTCTCTTTAATTTCAATTGCCACTTGAAATCCAAGAGACAATATCCCCTGGATCATTTGAATACCTCATTTATAGTTGGCATTTACCCGAATGCATAGGTCTGGAATGCTTTGAAAAGTATACTAAATTCTTACATAGAGTAGGGGTTTCAGTTTCAGAAGCAGAAGCTGCAAATATGCTCAAGACATGAGCATGGTATACACAAAATATGGTTTATGAGGGCTAGGTTGGCACTGTTTGAATATGGCGTGGATGCAAAAAGTTCCTGAAGGCCATCATCAAGGATGCAATTGTTTCTAAGTTTCAGAGCTGAAGGTTTCATTAAATGCTGGAGCACGTGACTTAAAGGAGTGCTCAATTGCTAACTTAATATTTAGATCCTAAAATTCTGAGGCAAACACCTGAAGCTCCCCTCAGGTCTCTACAAATTAGCCACATTTGCTAATCTTTCCCAAGACATCTCACTAGACAGAGAAGAATGCAAAGTTTTAATTTGCTAATCACCCCAGTTGGCGAAGGGCTGTGGGGAGAGGCTAATTGTCTGCAGACATCTGTAATGACCCTTGGACAAAACCTAGGAAACTAAATCAAAGCTTTGACAAGGGCAGGAGAGCGGAAACAGAAGGCTTAATTGTGGCCATGTGAAGTGCACTTTCCCCTTTCTTATCTTTTATAGGACGATCGCACAATACTGTATAAGGTAACTTTTACGGATAGAACCAAAAAATGACTTTCTCCATCTTCTGGGATAAAGAGTCCAACTTGAGCTGGGAAATAGGCACAAACAGAGACCGACATTATGGTGCAAATGGAGCAGACAAAAGAGCTTGGGCGAGCTTTTGCCAGTTAAATTTGGCTAACCTGCAAGAAAGCTATTGTCAAGCCAGCCATGCTTCACTGAACTCCCTTCCACTTTTGTTGCCATGCTTCCTCTTTCTGGTTAAGTGAACCTCAAAACAATGACAAAGAAATATGCCCCCGAGTCACATATTCTAAGAAATAGACTGTACTCTCCTCAAATTGAAATAAGGGCACTTAAATTCTTTGGATTTTCCACATTTTCATTGCTAAAGCTCCTATTTGCTTTCTTTGAGTCTGTATCAGTTCATGCAAGTTCTACCAGGGGGGGAAGCAACGCAACACACTGCCACTTTAGTACGTGAAATATTAAGATGAACAGAACCCGTAAAAGGTAAGCTTGCTTCCTTGAAGTATTTTTGAGTGTCTGTTTCTTTGCTGGCAAAGTTTGGAGTTTTCTTGGTGAGAAAAGTTTTACTATCCATCCTGAGTCAAGTAAATTACATTACGCTTGTTGTTGATTTTAGTGGCTAAAGTATAGCAGGGCAAAAAGAAGAAGGAAAAAAAAAATGATGCCACTCCACTTGTGAAATAAAAGAAAAAGCCACGGGTTTGCAATAAAATATAGACTACACTGGCAGAATTGTCAGAGGTACAGGGTGTCTCTTCAAAAAAATCACAACTTATTGAATTTCCTAGTTTCAGAATTTATTTTTTGAACAGTTCCTAGTGCATTTGTTTTTTGAAGATGAAATGCTTATGTCATTTGTTCATGGAAAAATATAAGCGCAGCCTAACTAAGTTTGGTATGAAATCAAAAAAAGCTGCCAACTGTGTAAATATTCCTCGATTCTTCTTTGCTGCATTTTGTTGTTTTCGTTGTGGTGGAAATAACACTCATAAATGGATATTTTAAGCATTTTACTTTAGAATGCCCCCTCCAGACAACTCGACTTCATAGAGGTTGATTTTCTTTCTTTCTTTCTTTCTTTTTTTTTGATGAAAGTTGCTAAGTCTTCTTAGGGTGGATGGCTGAGTTTTATGACACCCGGTAATTGCCTTTCCCAGAATCGAATCCTTGAAAGAGGGTCTAATGAACTGTTGAATCTTTTTACTTTTCTCCACACAGCAAGTTCTCTGGTTTCAGCCTTCCAAATTCTCTAGTATTGAGTGTTCTTGCTGGAGTACAGGCAGAACAACTGTCTCTAAAACACTTTCTAAAAGCTCCCAGTCGATACTTGAGCGCTGCTCCCTACGTGGTCTAGACAGCCCCTCACGCTGTCCCTCCCTGAGCTCCAGCCCCCGTCTTCTCAGCAGGTGTCTATCAACACGCATCCTGATGCAGTTCATCTCTGACCATCTCCAGGAAATGCAAAACCTCATTGATTTCTCCTGTGCTCTGTGTTTTCTACCTTCTCATAAAGGAGTTCTTAGATGAAGAAACTCTCACGTTCAAAATGTCTCAGCTTTATAGGGGCACCACACATCTTTTAGATGAACAACAACAAAATAGAAACAGAATCTATGAGACATATTTGGAAGACTGCTCGGAGTCTTTCCATATTAGGAAAAATGAAATTTTCTTCATTTTTTAAATCTTAGGTAAATAGAATTTGGGAGATGCTATTTTGTAGCAAGTTGCTTTGCTTTCCTGGGAGGAGATAGCCTGTGAAAACTGGTATGGAAGAGAGAAATAGTTACAAGAAGCAGTGTGCACAGCATCCTGAAGGAAAGTGGTACCCATGTGACTAACTTCATCCACTTTGAGGGGAGAAGAATTCAAGAACCACATTCAGCATTAGCTTGTTGATAGGGTCAGAAAAAGACAAAAGCATTGTCTTCAAATTTTGTTTGCTAATCTCTCCTAGAAAAGATACAGATTCATGTTGAAGTACAAAGCCCAGTGACTTGCTGAGGTCATGTTTTGAACTCATTTTGCTATATTATGGTGCATCAACACTCTTTTAAACTACAGATTATAAAAGTAAATGATACTCATAATTGTTTGGGAAGAATTGATGGTATATTCACAAATGTATCATAAATATATGTTGTTAATGAATTTTATAAGGATTGGAGACTTTTCAGGTGCTTAAATGTGCACAGGCAACTAGGAAGGAAAATTTGTAACATAATTTGTGATTTCTCAATGAGGACTCAGAAACACAAGGACTTCCCTGGTACCCTCCTTAGTAGCTTTTTAAATGATTGTTAATTTAGAAATCTGAAGTTCCCTTTTTCCTGAGAAGAAAAATACACTTAAAATAGTATCTTAGAAAAAAAAAACCTTTGTTAAATTACTCTCTGTAGTTTTTATTTATCTCATAGCTTCCAATGATATCAGAGAGTGATATAAAGTACAATTTCAAAACAGTATTGTGAAAAGAATTTAAGCAAAAAGTTTGTAACTCTCTAAAGTAGGTAATTTTCTCTAACACCAGTGACTTTGGAATTTAACTGAGAGATTCTCTCGATTTTAGGAACATAATTTATATCTCCTCTTCCACGCCTTCTTATACAGTGCTCCGTTGCGATTCTGTAAGTTTTCTAAGTTTATATGTTGGGGTTAATTGAATCCAGAGTGGAAAGGGTGGAGGAAGGAATTAGGCTAACAAAATGTCAATTTTGCATTCTATTTGGATAGTTCATTAGTTTATAGAAAGAAAAAATATTAACAATTAGTGGAAATAAAAATAACTCTAAGGCTGTGGTGCTGTCCTGGGTATAAGCTACAACATGCACTTAAATTCTCATGTATGATTCGTTCCTGGTACCAGCTCACTGCACACCCTCTAGTTTTATAATATTTCACCAGTTTTGATCACCTTACTTTTTTGGACTAAGTTTTCAAGTTTTGACTGTTTTAATAGATAATTGATCTACGATAATAAAATTTGATTTCCAAACTATTCCTTCAGTTCAAAAAAACTGCTATAAAATTTATGCTTTTTTTGTTAATTATCTTAAGCTAGAACTTAAAGGGTATGAAGAAATATTATTTAGTTGACTAATATGTTATAAGAGCACATATATTAATATGTGAGTATACAAAATATTTTTCATAAAATATATATAACTATTATATTGTATGCATTCATGTGTATGATAATATGAATTTGCTAACATTGGTATCTCTGAAAATTCACATACCAAAATCTTTAAGGTTTACATAATGATTAAGTACAAAGTAAATGATCCAGACCAAATCAATATTTGATTTATTTTGTAGGAAATGAATGAATCCTCTCATATTCCATTATTATCATTGGGATTAAAATTAAACTAGCATGGATGAGAAAGTGCTGTATTTTTTATTTTGCTACTTGTGTATAACTTCTCATGGGTTTCAGTCATAGCTTACCTTTACAAATTACTCAGCTATATAGTTATTACTATTAATTTAGGCTTATATTTTTATACAGTACAAAAATTAAAATATTTATATATAGATTAATATGATTATATAATTTAAATCCAGATATGGATAAATACTGTTTCTGATATCACATATAAAGAGAGATTATGCCCTCATGTTCAAAATTGTACATATTATATGGAATTTTGTTATTTATAATCTTATCAACACACTCTAATTATATATATGCTTAAATTATACATTGCATTACTTAATAGTGGGGTAAAAACAGGCTTTTCTGAGCTTTGATTTCCTCTAACTTAAGTTGTGCTGTTGATATTATTACATTTAAAAAATGATACAGTTTATACTTTTGCTTTTGAATATTAATTGAGCAAAATATAATCTTTGATAAATAATCAGAGGACCTCCACCATCCCCACCATGTATATACATATAAGCATATGTAACTGTGTACCCATTCCTTTCAATAAGTTAAAAGTAACACAGAAAATTCTTCTTTATGGAACTGGGAATTATATGGTTAAAATTAACTAAAAAGTAATTTTTGTTTTATAGAACCTGACCTTCCTTACTTTTAACCTTCATATGTATCTTGTCTTTGAAATAAGACTTATTCTGTGTAGTCTGTAAATGGTCTAATTCATCTTCCTTTAACCTATTGTTCATTTATTTTATTCAATTTATTTCTATAATTATTTTATAATTAAAAGTATTCTCACTCTATGTGAGAGTGTTATAACTTGAGTAAAGCAAACACTAAGTCAAAGAACAACATTAACTTTGGACTGAAACTAATCATAGAACATTATAATCCTGAAGCTTGATTCCTAAGGAGGTTATTACAGAATGAATAAGTTGATTATGATGGAAATTGCCCTCCTGGTGTCATTCTGGTCCTCACCTGCATACTCTGCAATAGAACTTCACCATCACTCATGTTCCTCAATATTTGCTGGTGTAACAATTCACAATTGTAGTCTCAACAGTGATCATAACACTTGAATGAAATTGTTCTACATAATTTCATGATATATGAAAGTGATTAAAATAATTGAATTGCTTTAATATATCCCATTAGTCTTTGAGATATCTTGATTCGCATTTTCTTTTTAAGCCACGTAAAGGGTACTTTTTGTCCCCGCCAAGCAGCATTTCCTGAAAATGGGGGTGGGGTGAGTGAGCCAAGTTGCAGAGAGGGTGAGTGTGAGGAGAGACGTGAATTTGGCACTGAGGAAAATAAAGTGAGTTTCTTACTTTTTATATGAATCTTTGGGCTTGAATTAAGAGAAGCCCTACATGCAAAAGTTGAATTTACATTTAACTATTGAACAAAGCTTAAAAAGCCAACTTTAAGGAAAAGAACCACACTTCTTTTACTTTGTCATTCCCAGGTTTGAGAAACTTCAAAAAATTTCAGGTTTAAAAAAAAAATAAATTTCAAGGAAAAGATACAAAAACTATTCCCAAATAATTTTCTGAGATTAATTGATAATCTCAAACAGTATTGGCTATTATATCTTATATCTGAGCAGTGTTTAGAGTTGGAACAACACTCTAAATACTCTGTTCTTCACTAGAAAAATGAGTCTGGGATGGTAGCCTTGTTTCCTTTTTTAAAATAGATCTGAGCGACTTCATTTTCACTTTTCACTTTCATGCATTGGAGAAGGAAATGGCAACCCACTCCAGTGTTCTTGCCTGGAGAATCCCAGGGACGGGAGCCTGGTGGGCTGCTGTCTATGGAGTCGCACAGTGTCAGACCCGACTGAAGTGACTTAGCAGCGTTGAAATTGAGTGACTATTTGCTGGTACCATAATTTAGGCTTACAATCAGCCTTCTATGTCAATATTAGAATGCAATCAGTGATATGGTATCCCAAAGAGACTGGCTGCGTTGCGTGGTCTGTAAGTCATGTCTGACTCTGTGACCCAAAGCACTGTAGCCCACCAGCCTCCTCTGTCCATGGGATTCCCCAGACAAGAATACTGGAGTGGGTTGCCATTTCCTAAAGAGACTGAACACAAGAGGAAATTGAGAAACAAGAAAGTTGGAAGTCTCGCTTAATGTAGGGTGAAATGAAGAAACACGATGGAACTCTCCTTTGTGAGTATGACTTTGCTTAGCAATTGAGAATTCCTGTGGTTGTTTGCAGACAGGATCATGTCCCGTCTACAACTCCAAGAAGAATATCTGGAAGAAGCTTTCCAGCTCTGTCCTGCCCTAACCTGCAAAGTCTAGGAACCTGCTCTCAGGCATAGTGCAGAGCATTACTAACCAAGTGAAACCATTATGTTCAATGCATGAGATTCTCTTCTGAAGACACTTCTAATTCTCAGTCTATTTATTAGTCACCTGGCTAAAAGCAAAGTTATTTTTAGAATCCAGCATCTGTACGGTAGAAATTGATGAGGCGCATTTTTTAAGTAAATATATTTTTGACCTTAACAAGATTTCATTGAATAAGAAACTTGTAGGAAAAAAAGGGGTGGGGAAGGGGCTTTCCTAGTGGCTCAGCTGATAAAGAATCTGCCTGCAGTGAAGGAGACCTGGGTTCGATCCCTGGAGAAGAGAACGGCTCCCCACTCCAGTATTCTGGTCTGGAGAATTCCAAGGGTTGTGTTGTCCAGGGGTCGCCAAGAGTCGTTTATGACTGAGCAACTTTCACTTTGATGAAACAAGCAAACAAAATTTAGCTGAAGCCATCTTTACTTGAGCTCTGTGCTAAAAGATGATTCAGCAATTTGGCCGCGATTGATAACTTGTTCTCAAGGAGGCTTTCTCCCTTTGCAAGATGCTTTTCTAGCACCGGGAGCAGGAGAGACGGCCCACTGTCCCTCATCCCATCCCTTGGACCGTCGTATGTTTTCCATGGTGCTCCGAGACATTTCATACTGGAGCACATTTTTCTTTTACATCAAATCAGATTTTAGAAAAATTAGGTTAAAGGGGCTTAAGATGTGCACACTACACAACAAATAAAGTAATTCCTCTAAGTCTGGGATGTTGCCACTTACCTTGGCAGTCTGGAGGCGCCTTCATAATGGCAGTTGCTTAGGACTTAGAGCCCCAGAAAATACAAAATACCTATGGGACTTATTTCAGTACCGTACATTAAATTTGAGGATTTTACATGTGATAAAGTATGTCAGTGTTGCTTACAGGGAATTCCAGTGATACCTCAGCTTTCTTGGACTTATTATAAATCCTTTGTTGGAATTATTGTGGCTGGTTCAATAATTCAGATTAGCCCTCATGTTTATTAATGCACTACATCTGTGCAAACAACATGTCAAGCAGAGAGTTTATTGTAATTGCCTGAGCAAACAGAACCTGAAAGAAGCAATTTCCAGTTACAATGTGCTATGACAAGTAATGAGGTAATTGGCATTCTGTCCTGATTACTTCCACCTTCTTTTTCATCAGGTCTATATTGTGTGTGATAGATAGTTTTATGAGAAATGAAGGTGTTTGATAATATGGTTCGCTGCTGCTTAAGGTTAGTGATTAAAGACAATCATCATTTTCTCTCTGAGATCTTATTAGCTTTAACATTATTTATTCATATGTGTAAGCGTGTGCCCAGGACGCACCTCCTTGGTGTATGGCGTGCCGTTAAAATATAAAGGCAACTGCCACAGAGTGGATGCAGAGCGTGTTCTAGGTTTCCAAGCATGAAGGGACACGACAACTTTTTGCAAATGAAATCCATGCACTAACAGTGTGGTTTGAAGTGCTGACTTTGAGCTTGCATCTGCAGCCAACATTACCTGCTTTCGAATAACGGAAGCAGCAGGATAGTTAAGGGCAAGATGGTAATTTGAAGCTGAATCCTCATTTGCAGGATTTTATCACTTTCTATAAACATTACCCTTTGCTTCCAGCCTGCAGTGGGGGGAAAATGATGGAGTGCATCACATTTCTAGACCTGACATTAATAGTTTAGAAAGTGTCAGAACATTAGATTAAAAAAAAAGAATAGGAAATTAGTAGAAGTTGTTTTGGAAGAAAGAAAAAATATGCCCTATTTTTGTTACAAAAAAACACTTTTCCCCCTAGTTTATAACCTTCATTCTTGGCACTCTCAATCTATGGGGGAAAAATATGTACATTCCACATAGTTGAAGAAAATATCTTCGGAATGACCCATATTTTCTCTCTTTGTCCTCTCCTTCAGGGCTATCCTCAAATGTGTGTTTTCCTGGTTGAGTTACTTCTCATCACTTTCCCAGTCTCAACCTAAGTACCCTTTCTGTCTACCCTGACTCTATGCACTCAAATCTCTCCACCACCTCCCATATCGCAGGTCAAACCCAACTGACAACTTTGTCTTTATAGTCAAGACGATCACCTGCCTAAGGACAAAGATTCTGTCTTTAACCTGGAGCCAGCGCANCCTGGTTGAGTTACTTCTCATCACTTTCCCAGTCTCAACCTAAGTACCCTTTCTGTCTACCCTGACTCTATGCACTCAAATCTCTCCACCACCTCCCATATCGCAGGTCAAACCCAACTGACAACTTTGTCTTTATAGTCAAGACGATCACCTGCCTAAGGACAAAGATTCTGTCTTTAACCTGGAGCCAGCGCAGCATATTAGTACTGATCTCAACTTTGGAATTGGGCTGTTGGAATTGAAATTCCAGCTCCACCATTCACAGGGAACATGAACTCAGACAAGCTGCAACATTTCTCTAAGTGCATATTAGCCCAATTGGAAAATGAGCAAACTAAGTAACACCATTTGCAGCAGCATGGATGGACCTAGAATTGTCATACTGAGTGAAGTCAGGCAGAGCAAGACAAATATCCTAGGATATCGCTTATCCGTGGAATCTGAAAAATAAAGCTACAAATGAACTGATTTACAAAACAGAAATACAGTCACAGATGTAGAAAACAAGCATGATTGTGGGGTTATGCAGAAGAAGAGAGGGATAAGTTGGGAGATTGAGGTTAACATATACACACCATTATATATGGGGCTTCCCAAGTGGTTCAGGGGTAAAGAATCCACCTGTGATGAAGAAGATGTAGGAGACACCACGGGTTTGATCCCTTGTTCAGGAAGATCCCCTGAAGGAGGGCATGGCAACCCACTCCAGGATTCTTGCCTTGGAGAATCCCATGGACAGAAGAACCTGGAAGGTTACAGTTCATAGGGTCGCACAAAGTGGGACATGACTGAAGCGATCAAGCATACACCATCATATGTGAAATAGGTAACTAATTAGGGCCTACTGCATAGCTCAGGAAACTCTACTCAAGACTCTAGATTTGCTGTACAGCAGAAAGCAACATGAATTTTACTCTAAAAAAATTAATAAAGAAAAATGGATATAATAATTCTGCTCAAGTGCTGTTAAGATTCAATACTAAGGCTCTCAGAACAGTGTAGACACTCATTCTATCTTTCATGAATTAATACATGTGGAGTTAAGAAAATCTTTTGAGTCTCACTTTCTAGAACAACCCCATCTTCACTAATATTAACAAGCAAAAACCAGCAGAAAATGAGGGTTTATTACACTATAATTTTGCTGATTCTTTAAGTTGCTAAAAGTGGTCAAAGTGTTACTCAGCCGTGTCTGACTCTTTGCAAACACATGGACTGTAGCCCTCCAGGCTCCTCTGTCCATGGGATTTTGGAGTGGGTTGCTATGCCCTCCTCCAGGGAGTCTTCCTGACCCTGGGATGGAAACTGCGGTGGCTCCTACGCCTTCTGCCTCACAGGCAGATTCTTGGCCACTGAGCCACCAGGGAATCCCATGTTCGTTCTTGACAAGATGCTAATTCTCACATAAAGTCCTAAGAAAATTGAGGCTAAGGAGGTCACAGAAGGAAGTACACCCCCCATACCCATGCAATTTCTAACATTCTGCACTTACACTTAGGAGATGTGTTGGAAAGTTAAGGGAACAGCGGGACTGTACAGAAAGGAATTGAGAGCTGGAAGAAAGGCAAAACATGAGTTTACACAGAGGTCCTGGCCACAGCAGCTCTCAGTGGGCATCTGAGCAGGGGCTGTAGTACGGATGGAGGCGAATGGTGGTGGGGTCTTTGCTGGAATAAAGACACTGTGACGAAGGTGGTAATGCTGCCCAGCAGGTTCTGCGTGCCGGGCGCTTGAAGGCAGAGATCAAATGATTCCCAAATAAAGGAAGTGAGCAAGAGGCCAGTAGCCCAGAGCAGTGACTTTGCCTAGAAGGAGTTCTTTAACGGGCTTCCCAGGTTGCCCAAGCTCTAAAGAATCCCTGCCAGTGCAAGAGACCAAAGAGACTCGGGTTTGATCCCTGGGTGGGGAAGATCCCTTGGAGGAGGGCACATCAACTCACTCCAAAATCCCATGGACAGAGGAGCAAAGAATCAGACTTAGCAAGAAGTGACTTAGCATGCACACACAGCTCTTTAGCAAGAAAAATTGGGAATTTGACCTCACAGATCCTGCGGCAGGTATTGATCAGAAAAAAGTCTGTAGCCTCAAGAATGAGTTACCAGTCGAGCTCAGTCAGTTACTAAGTGCAAGAAGGACAGGGGCTACCATTGGTTACAAGAAACATGGGGTGCAAAGGTCATTGCAAAAGTGGTGAGACTAGAATAAGTTTCTGCACAGATAATTTGAGAGGGAGCTTCCCATGCACAGAAAAATTGCATGAAGGAAATTGAAAGATTTTCTGTCCAAATAATTTTATAGGAATCTGGAAAAAGAATATATTTTATTAGTTCAAATTTCCAAGTACATGATTCACCTAAAGAACTGCACTCNTCCACGGAATTCTCCAGGCAAGAATACTGGAGTGGGTTGCCTGTCCCTTCTCCAGGGGATCTTCCCGACCAGGGATCGAACACCCTCTCCTGCATTGCAGTCAGATCCTTTGCCATCTGAGCCTAAAGTGTGGGAGAAAACAGGAACTCTGCTGCCGGTGGGAGTGAAAATTAACATAGCCTTTGTGGAAACAAATTGGTATTATCAAGTTGACTCCCACATCTTTACTGCTTAACATGAAAGAAAACAGGTATAACAGCATTGTTGGTGAGACCAAAAATAACTCACTCAATCACTGGATAGATAAATGCCTAAATTTTTCTATAATTACATAATAAAATATAATATAGTAGTGAAAATGAGTAAACCAGAACCACTCCTTCACCCACCACAGCAAAGATGAGTCTTAGATGTTGAAAAAAGTTAACAAGTTACAAAATATGCTTCATTACAAAAAAGTAAAAATTAATAATGCATTGCTTAGGGATATCACTAGGTATGGTAAATCCATAAACAGAAGCAGTTATTATTATTAAATTTAGGATGTTTACCTTTTGAGGGCAAACAGTATTGTGGGATTTAGCTAGGGAAGACTATGAGCTTTTCAGAAGTGTTTACTTTATTCCTACATTTCATACATTGCATATATGATATCTTTATTCTTTTCTGTGTCAAATTCTCCCAAGCAAAACCCATAAGAATAATTGACAATGTCGAACAAAAGTTAACACATAATATTTAGTATTAATATCTAATAAAAGTGATATGGCAATTTGATCTGAGACATGGAAACTTATATTTAGCTTATGTTTAAAATTAAGAGCAAAGTCTCTGTGGTTTATCCCACCATCTCCATCTCTCATCTCATTTGCTGTTATGGGTGTCTCCAGATCATTGAGGACCCTGTTATAGAACCCTTCTTTCTGCTTTACTGCTTGCCTCCAGTTCTAACAACACCTCGATCACGACAGCCTAGCTCATCTTTCTAAGGTTCAAATGTCTAAACTCTGTAACGACGTTCCTCGTATGTTCTCCCAGGATCCGTTTCCCACTACCTCTTCTGGCCTCATTCCTGTCTACTGAAGTGTACCATTATTCACTGGCATACAAGGCTCCTGTACGTGATAGCATTAGTGAACACTTACAGTGCCTGAGATGCTCTTCCAAGCACTTTACATATGTTAACTCTTTTAATCCTCCCAGATATATTAGGAGCTAAGTGCTATTATTATAGTCACTTTATGTTTAAGAAACAGGCTCAGAGAAATAACTTCCTGAGCTATAACAGCAAGTTAAATGGCAGGGCTTGGATTTTTCTGCTTGCAATGGCTGACCCTTTATCTCCGGCAGCTTGCTTGCTTGATCCCTGCTTGTTCATCCAGACCCAGGTTAATTGAAGACTTTCCTGATCCCACCCGCAGCCACACCCAGGTCTTAAGACCTGAGCAGGGCTAGCTTCTCTGTGCCCCGGCTCCACCCGTGCACGGCTCTGCCACAACACAGTAACGATCTCCCTAGGGTTTCACTCTTACCATCGTCACAACGCTGCCAATTCTTGGCACACGGCCGCACTGAAAACACATTGATTAAATTCGTGAATCAGTAAAGGCACTGAGCTAAACAGTGAGTCAAGTCCAAATTTTAGAGTCTTTCTTTTCTCTTCACAAATACTGTTTTCTGTATTTCCTCTGGCTAATCAATTCTACATGTTATTATTCTTATTAAAACAATGAGAGTAAAGCGTTTAGAAGCCATGCAAACAAGTAATATTTGCAAGTGTCTGTGATTCATTGTGTTTGTTGTATCAAGCCAAGTTAATATAATCAAACAAATAAAACAAGCTTATAATAATAAATGTAATCTTATCTGGAATAAATTTTGATGAAGTCTGTATTCTGTAGGTAAGGATACTTCTAAATAAATTTATATATTGATTATTGCAAGTTGAACCCTCTTATAGAATAATTGATTCCCTCCAGCTAAGAAAAAGTTTACAATGATGACACCAGGATACAAAAAATGATGTTAGTTTGCTCAAATTCACATCAGGTTAACAATGGAGCTTGGCTGACACTGGTCCCCACAAGGTGCAACAAGGCACTGGGCTGAGAGAACTTAGGAGTTGTTCCATATTTACAGAAGTCTTGGGTAATAATGATCTTGAATAAAAAAAGAGAGAGAAAATCTACAGTTTTAGTCACATAGCTTCATACCTGATCCATTTACAACTGTCTTCTTCATTTTAAGCAGAACTATCATTTAAATCCATGATTTTAATACTTCCTGAACCAAGGAATTATTCATGCTTTCAAGATCCTAGAAAATTCCATCAAGCCTGGAGCAACATAATAGGCTGTATGTCAGCTATGAAATACAGTCCAGTCTTATACAGGGAGAAAAAAATTTATCAGGAAGATAATGAAAATTAGGTGATTCCCCTGAAGTAAACCTTTTTGTGATTCTAGGGTTAAAAGATACCCTATAAATACTTTCTTCAGATAAGTGTGTAGGTTCTCCCAAGATCTTTGTAGAATCAGCAAAACTTTAAAAAAACAAAAAAAGAATAAAAATCAATCTTAATATTTTATTTATTATTTGATATCAATAAGGAATAACATTCTTTTCTTTTGAACTTTTCATTTTGTATCAGAGTATAGCCCATTAACAATGTTGTGATAATTTCAGGTGGACAGGGAAGGCACATACTCTGATATATACATGTGCCCATTCTCCCCCAAACTCCCCTCATATCCAGGCTACTACATAACACTGAGCAAGGGCTATAACGTTTTTCTCTCCTTCCTCAGCTTCTCCTTCTCTTCCTCCTTCTTCTTCTTTGTGCAGGAATTTAATTGACTATTTCTGTCGGATCGTGTTCATATTGCCTGAGTTGCTGGTATAGGAAGCAATGCAAAAATAAAGATGATGCAGGGTACAGATAACTGATCATTAAATGGGATTTCTTAGAAAGTATCTAAGATGGACTATAGTTCCAAATAAGTTTGAAAATCAAGAGCAGTCACTTAAAAGTGTCCGCTGGAGGAAGTGAAGTAGGTGGGGGAGGCAGGCAAGGGGTTGCTAGACCTTCATCTGTGCTCACAATTTCACTGGCAGCTGCTCTGCTGGGAGGTCAAGGGACCACATGGCTGCAGAAGGAGACTGGACAAGTCCATCAACATGACCTACAGACTCATGTGCCCTATTTGAAGAAACTTATTTGCAAATCTCTAGGTAGTTTCATGCCTTCCTAAGGCGTTAAAACGCTCCATCCAGGATATAGAGGTCAAGGAGGGAGTCCAGGTGGGAAGCATGTGCCAAGAGCCTTTGATCATTTCTGATAAAGAAATAGGAATCACTGATGATTGTATTAAAAACAAGAAAATTATCTCAAAGCATCCAAATCTTCTTTCTTTAAAATGGCATAAATTCTAAAGAATTAAATCCTTTTTATACTTAAAATATTTAATATGTTTCTTATTTGAGGATTTTGACATTTTTACATCAAAAGTATGCCGAGTCCTCTGGTAATCTTTATTCTTTAACATTGCTAGACTCTAGAAATGACTCTATTAAACACGTGACTCTATTAAAATTAAGACAATATCATCATCAAAAAAGTTGTTACTGTGTACCTGTTAGGTGTGTGGCACTCTGCTGAGGCAGAATTTATGACTATTTATAGTGTAGTATTGCATATAATATATTTTTAAAGTCCAAAGATAACTGTGCTGCCTGCCTGTGTTGTCAGTAATAGAAGTTCATGACATTTGATTTGAGTCTTTGTGAGAGGCAATGTTATTCTGATTTAATAGCTTCCATCTGCTCTTCTCATTTTCCGTGCTCCTTTTACAGTTTCCAAATTCCACCCTGTACCCTCCAGGGAAATTTTCTCAAGCATTGATTCTATTCATCTATGAATTGGAAGAGCGGGGAATGTTCTCCTGCAGGCTTCTGGTTTTGTTTATTAATCTTGATTGTCAGGCAACTTGTTGACATGCACACAGTTGTTTTATACTTCTTTATTTTTCTCCTCCTTTTTCCTTCTTTTTGGTAGTGGTAAGGGATTGGTCATCAGAAACGACTTAATTCCTAACAAAACATAATGTTGACATGTTTCTTTCCAGAGCAGTTAAAGGAATATCCTATGAATAAAGATGCATAGAAAAGATACCCTTGAACAGTATTTGTCTATTACTATAAATAAGAAAAATACCTGTTCAAATTCATCTTGGAAATAAAGGAACATGAAGCTAATGCTTACTTTACAATTATTGCAGTGTGTTGCAACATTCATCAAATATTAGCACAACATGCATACAAATAAAAGACATTTGAGAAGTCTCATAGGTATGCTGGCCACATGTATCTTTAACCTTTTCATTTTAAAAGTAAGTATTATGGTATCTGGGTAAAAAATAAGTATAATTTTATCTTGACATTATATATCATCTGGTTTCACGCTAGATATCTGAAGTCAAATATTGAATGTTCAGTATTTTTCATTCTCTGTAGCAAAGGCTTTACAAATGTGTTCATCCTGAAACAGTTCAGAAGCGGATGAAATAAAACAGCTTATATCTTTTTGTACACTCCTTATGTTCCTGACATAAAATTAATCACATAGGCTTTATTATTTTTGAGAAGCAATGTTTTATGATATCTTGATGCTGAAATGCTTTAATTTCCAACATAAAAGCCTCAGGTGGAGAGCCATATAGATCTGTATGAAATTAATAATGGAAGTGCCAGTAATCTATACTTTTGGCAATACATTTCTCGTATGTGTTGGTCGAAGAGTAGATCTAATGGTTTCAGACACAGATTTTGGGAAAATTGACCTTAATTCTTTATGGAAATGTGAGATTCATTAAAAAGGATGAAGTAGACTGGATTGGGGGTGACAGGAGCTGCCTCTGTAGAGGCAGGGAAGAACCTTAGACGATGAAGAAGCTGTGGAGCTGAGTTTCTTTCTGGGCTGCTCTAAGTGAGTTTTCATTTTCTGAGAGTCATTTCACTATAGATGGGCCTGAAGGGCTTTCACCTCAGCTTTCTACACCCTGATAACAAATAGCTGAATATCCTTGAACAGGTTGGTTTACCAGTGTTCACCTCTTTGACCTAGACACTTCCCTTCGAGTGAGAATTTCTGAGTTGAAAACTAAATTAATGCTTCTTTATTTTGTTGTGGCTTTCACTTTTTATTTTATATGATTCTTCTCTAGATATCAAGATAACTAAAATAAATCTCCGATCAAACCATCGGGGTAATTTAAAATTTTATCTGCTCCATGAAACGCCACACCTCTATTCTCATTGCCCTTGCCTGGTGTTCATCAACTTTATTAACAAGACTTCAGTTGATTTTGTATATTCTTTTAGCCCTGTCCTCTTCTTGACTAGATTTTAAGCTTTTTCTTGGCAGAAGACATTCCTTTGTATCTTCTACCGCACAAGGCCCAGTGCCTTAAACGGTTTTTAAATGGTTGTTTTTAATACTTCTTTACCAGAATGAAGCTCCAAAATAGTCATCCATGTCTACATTTATAAATATATTCATTCATTCCACAAACTGTGATTAAGACCTACTAGGGCTTCCTAAGCGGTGCTAGTGGTAAAGAATACGCAAGAGATGCAAGTGATGGTGGTTCGATCCCCCGGGAAGACCCCCTGGAGGAGGAAATGGCACCCCACTCCAGTATTCTTGCCTGGGAAATCCCGTGGACAGAGGAGCCTGGTGAGCTGCAGTCCCGTGGACAGAGGAGCCTGGTGAGCTGCAGTCCCTGGGGTCGCGAAAAAGTGAGACAAGACTAAACAACAAGGTGCTCATCATTGTGGAAGATGCTTGAGATACAAATATATACAACACTAAATCCAGAGAATTTGAAAAAGATCCTTTAATGGTAATCTTCAGCTTTCCAGGTAGCTCAGCTGGTAAAGAATCCTCCTGCAATGCAGGAGACCCCTGTTTGATTCCTGGGTTGGGAAGATCCCCTGGAGAAGTGATAGGCTACGCACTCCAGTATTCTCGGGCTTCCCTGGTGGCTCAGCTGGTAAAGAATCTGCCTGCGATGTGGGAGACCTGGCTTCGATCCTTCGGTTGGGAAGATCCCCTGGCAAAGGGAACTGGCTACCCACTCCAGTATTTTGGCCTGGAGAATTCCATGGACTGTATAACCCATGAAGTCTCAAAGAGTTGGACCCAACTGAGTGACTTTTGGTTTGGGATTATAGCTCCTGAGACAATATATTATTTTGTAGTAGATTTTCTTAAAAAAATAATGTATATATATATATATATATACACATACATATAAACAAAAATGTAGATACCTACATCATCTTAAATCAGTTTCATTCCTCAGAGGTATCTAGACTTTAGCCTAGATTAATTATTTAATTATTAAGTTATATTCTCTATTAACCAGTTATTTCTCACATTTTCAAGTTTTTTTTAGAAAGTCAGCTAATGTCCCTCTAAATGATGTAATTTTTGAGGAATCCATTTCATTCTCACTAGCTTCATGTTAAACATACTTTCTCCCTTTGTTTGTTTTATTGTTCATTGCTTTGGTAAATTTTAACCAGTTCATTTCTCTACTTTAAATCATTGTTTTCTTTCTCTCATGTAGATATTTTAAACTTCTTTCTTTGGTCTAAGTAATTCATTTTCTTGGTTTCTTGGGAATAACTATTGAATCACCTGTTGAAATATTAATGTCCATTCTATAGAGAAGCATCAAAAAAATTAAATGTATTGCACACCCTTTTACCTTCAAAACTAACCTGGGGGTACTTTCTTGGCAGTCCAGCGGTTAAAGACTGATCAGGGAACTGAGATCCCACGTGTGGTGTGGCCTGGCCAAAAAAAAAAAAAAAACTAATCTGGAGTACAAACCTGGAGGCAATTTATTGCATAACTAAATCATAATAATTGTTATCTAATATTAACCACTCTTCTCCAAGTCCCATCAAGTTTTCAGCATAGACATATTTTATTCCCTCTTTCAGATCTGCATTTTCTAGATTTAAATATAATTTTATTTAAAAATTTACTTAGTTCCATTGAATTTGTAGTCCTTATTCATTCCAGTATTAGTAACATCTCTTTAATTTCAAATTCTTATATGAAACATTTTACAATCATTCTTCTGTTTTCTCCAACATGTGATATAGAGTCATTTTAATAGAATATCAGTTGCTTTGACTTTCAACTAGAACCTCTACTCTCAGCTACATCATCATAGTATTTTTTGAATATGGTATTTTATGTTAACTCATATCACTGAAGCAAATTTTTCACTAAGACAATTTAGAGTACAATTTTCTCAATAATAGCAGTCAGCATTTTAAAACACATATTCATTTCATAGTTAACTCTGGGAGTTACCAGAAAAAAAAATGCCATTTTTGAAGACTGCATACATTATGCTTTGTTTGTACGCTGTGTTTAAAATAAAATTCTTACTTTCTTTGTTCTTGTTCAGTTGCTAGGTTGTGTCCAACTCTTTGCAAACACATGGACTGCAGCATGCCAGACTTCTCTTCCCTGTCCTTCACAATTTCCCTTAGTTTACTCAACTCATGTCTATTGAGTTGGTGATGCCATCCAACCATCTCATCCTCTGCTGCCCCCTTCTCCGCCTGTCCCCAATCTTTCCCAGCATCAAGGTTTTTTTCCAATGAATTTGTTGGTGATGCCATCCAACCATCTCATCCTCTGCTGCCCCCTTCTCCTGCTGCCCCCAATCTTTCCCAGCATCAAGGTTTTTTCCAATGAGTTGGCTTTTCCCATCAGGTGGCCAAAGTGTTGGAGTTTCAGCTTTAGCATCAGCCCTTCCAATGAATATTCAGGGTTGATTTACTTTAGGATTTACTGGTTTGATCTCCTTGCTTTCCAAGGGACTTTCAGGAGTCTTAGATTGAAGTAAAATTCAGCTTTTTCCTTGAAGAAAACCAATATTACTTGATTTTTATCTATCTAATTCTTTCAATATCCTTAGTTCTAATATTTTTTAAGAAATGAATATCTATAATCACTTGCTAGAAACTTTTTTGTTCTTTTTTTTTTCCTGAGAGATCTGCCTTACAAACTCAGATGATGAAATTTAGTCAAGGAAATGGAAACCTGGAAATAAGGTGTGAAAGACTGATAGGAATTCCATCCAGAATGACCTTTTTATTTGCAAAGCAAACTCTTGTGAAATGCCAGTTTCTTTTCCTCAGTGTGTATTCATAAATACTTGCTCTCTGTACATATATACTCAAACTTAGTGTGTTAAGAAAGATTGGTCAGACTCAAACATATTTAAGTAGTTTTAGCATTCCAAACTTGAATTCATTCATAAAAAGCTCCAAGAAGGAAACACAAATAATGCATAAGTTTGCACCTCCCCAAAGATGATCAAATCCATACAAATAAATAGTAATAATATTGACCAGACTTCCCAAGTGGCTCAAATGGTGAAGAATCTGCTGTCAGTGCAGGAGACATGGGTTCAGTCCCTGGATCTGGAAGATGCCCTGGAGAAGGAAATAGCAACAGACTCCAGTATTCTTACCTAGGAGATCCCATGAATAGAGGAGCTTGGTGGGCTCCAGTCCATGGGGTTGCAAAAGAGTCAGACACAACTGAGCAAATCAACAACAACAACAAAGTAATATTGGCTACGTGCTATATTATCTGTATGACATCCTGGGGACAATATAACACTGAACAAAGAGGCCTAGATTCAAGATGATGATCCAAATAAAATAATATAAGCAAGTGTAAGTACCAATAAATACCTAGGCAATGGCCTGGCATAAATTATGCAAATATTGATGAGTATATAATGTAGAAATATTGACATTTACAGAATATCCTATAATTAGAAGAATTTGATATGCAGAATCTTGAACAAGATTTTATAACAGAAGACCAGCCTTTCAAAATATTGGTAAAGAGTAGATACCGACATTATACCAGTGCTGATGGCCATTAGAGAACATTTCGGGAGAGAACCAGGGTCCATGTTTTTCAGGGCTTATGAATAGTAAATTAACTTTGGATCCTTCCCCACCTCCAGTCCCAGTAATCACAATCCCTTAGCAAACATCCCATTGCTGAACCTATAGCCCTCTGCAGTTGCCTAACCTTAATTTGAAAGGACAATTTCTGCTCTGTGTTTAGTGGTAACTAAACAGCCAACGCCTTGGCTAGTGACTCAACAGACATACTAGTAACTACTATTCAAATACACTAGGGTGTGGCCGGTGTGCTGTTGAGGATGGCTAAATGGGATAGAGATCTGAGGTCCTTGCAAATGAGCCAGCATGGCAGGTGATGGAGAAGGATGGCATTTCAAGTCACTCCACCTATTTCAAGTCACTGACGATATTCAAGTCATCGGTTTGGCCGGCACATTTTCTACACTGTTTTCCAGCTGAATTTTCAAAAGGTTTCTAAGAGAACGAACCTCACATTTTAATATGCCAATCTGAAACGTGGCATTTTGTTTTTCAGTTGAATTTAAAGAGCATCCAATCAACAGTTATTTGGGGATTCTTGTGTTCTATGAGCTCTCTTCTCTTTCTCTCTCCATCCGTAAAGTATCTACATCTGTTCCTTTCTAGAAACCTTTTACATATTCCAGTCATTTTTGTTAGGCTTTTGTGTTTCTTCATTGCCACAGTCTCCCCCTTCTTTCAGCCACAACCCCAGGCACTTCCTACTGGAGAACGACACCAAACAACATGTCAAGAGCCTTTCAAAATTGCTGCCAGATTTCAGTGACATTCTTAAGGCATATGGAGTACTGATGTGCTGAAAGCAAGGCAGAGAGCTACCTGATGCTTACTGCGTCAGGAAGTTCCAGGCTGGTGGAGTCTTCTGGTTCCGATTTGCAACGTAAACAGGACTTAAACTGGGTTTAACAAAGCATCTAAGTAAAAGTTACCGAAAATGGCTTTTTCAATCAGTTGTTCCCAGCCTTCAAACTCTGTCAATAAAGAAAGACTAAGATAAAGCAAAAATTGAAGTTATCCCTAAGGGATCCTCATCAGTAGTATAATTTAGCTATAACTTAAATATTGGATATCAAGACAACATCATGTGAGAGTGGAATGCTTGCTAGTCTTTGTCCCAGGAGGCTAAACTCTTACAGAGTATGCAGCGCAAGTTGAAATACCTAAGAGGTAGGAAATGCAGTAAATGTCCATTCAGAGAGTATTCAGTGAAATAATCCTGTGCTTTTATTGGGATACCTTTTAATTTGTAGGAATTAGTATTTGTTTAACAAATGCTATACAGTGTTTGTAATACAATATACAGTATTGATATATATATATATACACACAGATTCGTGAATATTTTATATATGTATTTCTAACACTTAAACAGTTCTTATTTTATTAGAAAATTGCTAAGTCTCGTCAGTCATGTCCAACTCTTTGCAGCCCCATGGAGTGTAGCCCCCCAGGATCCTCTGTCCATGGGATTTCCCAGGCAACAATACTGGAGTGGGTTGCCATGCCCTCCTCCAGGGGATCTTCATGTCCCAGGATCAAACCCACATCCCTGCATTGGTAGGTGGATTCTTTACCTTTCAGACAGCAGACAAGCCTGGTTATAAAATTAAATACCACCACCATTATTCATTGTTGTTAAAATAGTAAAGGAAGTAGAAAAAATAGGGAGGGATTGGTTAATATATAAAAATACATACTTTAAAATATGGACTTGTTCTGATTTCTAGAACTATGAATTAGCCTGTAGTTGGTATTTGTGAATTCCTTTTCCAACCACTGTTTCTCTTTCTTTAGCTAGAGCACACAAAGTCTAGAAACTCAAACAAGGACATTTTTATCATCAAATGCAATGTGATCCTACTTTATAGTCCATCGTTTTGGATTTTACAGCCTTCAAACACATTCCATACATTGCTCTTACATATCCAGCTTAAACTGTCAAGATTTTGTAATTATTTTGTATATGTTTCCCTGGCAATATCTCTGATTATGGTTATCGAGATGAAGTCAAAAAAACAGACTGATTATGAACCTTGAGGAGGATGGGCTTGCTTTTGCAAGAAACTGATTCATACAGAGCCTCTTAATGAAGGTGAAAGAGAAGAGTGAAAAAGTTGGCTTAAAACTCAACCTTCAAAAAACTAAGATCATGGCATCCAGTCCCATCACTTCATGACAAAATGAGGGAAAAAATGGAAACAATGGCAGATGTTCTTTGGGCTCCAAAATCACTGCAGATGGTGACTGTGGCCATGAAATTAAAGGATGCTTGCTCCTGGAAGTAAAGCAATGACAAACCTAGACAACATAAAAAGCAGAGACATTACTTTGCTGACAAAGATCCATATAGTCAAAGCTGTGGTTTTTCCAGTAGTCATGTATGGATGTGAGAGTTGGACCATAAAGAAGACTGAGCACCGAAGAACTGATGCTTTTGAACTGTAATGTTGGAGAAGCCTCTTGAGAGTCCCTCGAACTGCAAGAAAATCAAACCAATCAATTCTAAAAGAAATCAATATTGAATATGCATTGGAAGGACTGATGCTGAAGCTCAAGCTCCAATACTTGCCACCTGATGCGAAGAGCCAACTCACTGGAAAAGACCTTGATACCGGAAAAGATTGAAGGTAAGAGGAGAGGATGGCAGAGAACAAGATGGTTGGAGGGCATCAGCAACTCAAAGGACATGAATTTGAGCAGACTCTGGGAGATGGTGAAGGACAGGGTAGGCTGGTGTGCTGCAGTCCATGAGGTCGCAAATAGTCGGACACGAGTGAGCAACTGAGCAAGGACAACAATAAAGTCCTTAGAACTTCCCTGGTGGCTCAGTGATAAAGAATCCACCTGCCAATGCAGGATACCTGGGTTCGGTCTGTGGGCTGGGAAGGTCCCCTGGAGAAGGAAAGGGTAACCCACTCCAGGATTCTTGCCTGGGAAATCCCACGGACAGAGGAGCCTAGGGGACTATCGGCTATGGGATCATAGAGTTGTACATGACTTAATGACCAAACAACAAAACATATGGCCTAGCTCCAAAAAGAGGTGAACTCCTCTGTCCATGGAGTTCTCCTGGCAAGAATTCTAGAGTGGGTTGCCATTCCCTCCTCCAGGGGATTTTCCCGATCGTGGGAGAGAACCTGAGTCTTCTGAATTGTGGGCAATTTTTTAACCATCTGAACCATCAGTTAAGCTCAGTGCAATTCAGAGGTTCAAGATTTTCAGAATTTTCTGAGTCTAACCAGATGGACTTCCCTCCCCTCCCTGATCAATCTTGTCAGCTCTACATAGAAGACCTGGGAGGACACACTCAACTTGCTCTGTGATTCTGCTAACAGAAGTGATTAAGATTTGTGGCTTGTTTACCTATTTCTGTCCCCCAGGTTAAGGACACATTCTAAAGTTTTACCAAAATTGCAGTTTGGATAACATGCAAATTTCTAAGAAAATAACTAATTCTCAGGTTTTCAAACTTAATGTTGTAATGATGAATCTTCAAATTAATTTCAGAATATTTACAGAATCTATCCGACTCTTTTTCATTGCTGATGAAGACCGCTGGTGATGTTTTCCCTCTATCTGGATCAGCCATGCCAACTGTTTAATAATTCTTAGTATTTTCAAAGTCTTTCTTATTCACTCTATTGGAAGATGGTCTCTATTTCATTAATGTTTACTGTAATTTTATTATTTATTTCCTTCTTTTAAGTTGTGGTGTACATTCTGACTACTTGAAATAACTAAGATAGTTTATTATCAGCTTTGTTCTTTTCTAATATATACATTCAAAAATAACTTAATATATTGTAATAGCATCACAAAATTGATATGAAATATTTCTTATAATTCTAATTATAATTTTTATTTTCATTTATTATTTGATGAAAGAATATTACCTAATTTATAGAACTTTGAGAGTTTTAAATAAAATAAATGGTTGTCACTGATGTCTTATTTAAATAAACTGATCACAGCTTACATAGTTTACCTCCTCTGGCATTTGCTGTTTTATGGGCTTAGCATATGATCAATTTTAATAAATGGTACAGTGATATATACTATGTATTTCTTGTGATGTAATTTTTAAATATAGTCAGTTAGGTTACAATTGTTGATTCAGTTCAGTTCAGTTCAGTTTAGTCACTCAATTGTGTCTGACTCTTTGCGACCCCATGAATTGCAGCACGCCAGGCCTCCCTGTCCATCACCAACTCCCGGAGTTCACTCAGACTCACGCCCATCGAGTCAGTGATGCCATCCAGCCATCTCATCCTCGGTCGTCCCCTTCTCCTCCTGCCCCCAATCCCTCCCAGCATCTGAGTCTTTCCCAATGAGTCAACTCTTCGCATGAGGTGGCCAAAGTGTTAGAGTTTCAGCTTTAGCATCAGTCTTTCCAATGAACACCCAGGAATGATTTCCTTTAGAATGGACTGGTTGGATCTCCTTGCAGTCCAAGGGACTCTCAAGAGTCTTCTCCAACACCACAATTCAAAAGCATCAGTTCTTTGGTGCTCAGCTTTCTTCACAGTCCAACTCTCATATCCATACATGACTACT
>SJYA01001602.1:1963090-2000491 GCA_006410615.1 Neotragus moschatus
GTCTTTTAATTTCATGGCTACAATCACCTTCTGCAGTGATTTTGGAGCCCCCCAAAATAAAGTCTGACACTGTTTCCACTGTTTCCCCATCTATTTCCAATGATGTGATGGGACCAGATGCCATGATCTTCGTTTTCTGAATGTTGAGCTTTAAGCCAACTTTTTCACTCTCCACTTTCACTTTCATCAAGAGGCTTTTTAGTTCCTCTTCACTTTCTGCCATAAGGGTGGTGTCATCTGCATATCTGAGGTTATTGAGATTTCTCCCAGCAATCTTGATTCCAGCTTGTGCTTCTTCCAGCCCAGTGTTTCTCATGATGTACTATGCATAGAAGTTAAATAAGCAGACAATGCTCAAATTTCTGCTTAATAATTTTTAATCTGCTTTTTTGTTGCATCTGTTGCTGCTAAGTCACTTCAGTCATGTCCGACTCTGTGTGACCCCATGGGCTGCTGTCTATGGGGGACCCCTGATGGGCTCCCCTGTCCCTGGGACTCTCCAGGCAACAACACTGGAGTGGGTTGCCATTTCCTTCTCCAATGCATGAAAGTGAAAAGTGCAAGTGAAGTCACTCAGTTGTGCCCAACTCTTCACGACCCCAAGGACTGCAGCCCACCAGGCTCCTCTGCCCATGGAATTTTCCATGCGAGAGCACTGGAGTGGGGTGCCATCACCCTTTCCTACTTGTTGCATCCTGGGACAGGTTTCTAAAATAACCCAGCATGTGGTTTTTGTCTATACTTTTACTCTGGCAATTTTCATTTTCCATACTTTGATGGAAATTTTCATTTTCCATACTTTGTGTTTAATTATATATAACTTTATAATAGGTTCATCTTGTGTATTGAAACTCTAATTGTTATTGTTAATTGTTACCAAGCATGTCATTTTATCCTTTATGATCATTTCTTAAAATATATTTGTTGGATATTAGTATATCTATGCAAGCTCTCTCTCCATGGATGAATCATCAAGTTTTCTTTATGTGAAAACAGTTTGAAAGTTTAAAATATTTTCACTTTGAAAGATATTTTCCTGGCTATGTAATTCATCTCATAAGGTTTGGAAAATTCTTGAGCACTCAGTCTTCACCAATTGCTTGTTTCTTTTTCTGCTTCCTCTTCATTTGGGATTGCAACTGTGTTTCCCACATGTTCAGGTCATGTCTGTGTTTTCTGTCATTTTTTTTCTTGTGTGATTTTGTCTGAATTTTCATTGTATCTACCTTCTGGTTTATCATCTAGACTTTGTTGTTCTTAGAGCTCTATCAAGCTAATATTTAATCATCATTAGATTCATACTATTGTAAATTTATTTACATTCTATTCATGTACACACTTAGATCCTTGACACGACCTGCATGTATGAACTCTCAGTTCTATGGGCTGAAACTCCAGGTGGTTTTGATTGGAGTCTCTGTTTAGGGTCTCACTGGGTCAAAATCAAGGTGTTGGCACTGAGCTCTCATCTGCAGGCTCTGGAGAAGAATCTGATTCCAAATTCATTCAGGCTTTGAGTTCAGCTGCTTGCATTTGGAGGACAGAGGTCCTGGTTTCCTTTCTGGCCAGCAGATGGGGGCTTTCAGATCCTAAGTTGCCCATATTCTTTGACATGTGGCTCCTTCCAAGTTCAGAGCCAGGAACAGTAAGTTAAATTCTGAATGTCACGATTTGAACGTCTGTCTTCCTCTTCTACTACTGACAAAGAAAATTGTTTTTAAACTGCCCGTGTGATTAGACTAGTCCCACCTGGATAATCTTCTTATTGTAACATCAGCTAATTAGTAATTTAATTACATCCCTTTGCCATGTAACCTAACATCATTGCAGGAATAATGAGAGATGGAAAATGTCATGGAGCCCTCTAGAATTCTGTCTACCACAGTTCATTGCAGATACAGAATTTCCATTTGAATTTTCCCTAAATTTGCCACTTTTTTGTCTTGTTTCTTAAACATATTGATTCCTCATAGTCATTTAGAGAATAAGGCTGATTACCCCAAAGTGTGAATTACCTTATACATGTTTTTCTGTAGCTTCACTCCCCACCCCCATGCTTGGCTATTTTTTTTTAATGCCTTTCATTGTGTATAAAACATTATAGATTTAGTTAGAGGCACTGGATGACTTTATCTTCCCTCACAAAGGGTGTATTTATTCTTTTTATTTTATCAGACATTGTAGCTAGCAAAATTCATCTGAGATTGAGTTGATGTGACAAGGTTTAAATCTTTAAAAGGAATGCTCTCACTAGGATTTATCTAATTCCTATTTTTTTTAAGGATTATGTATTATACCCTGTGATGTTTATCAACTACTTCCTACTTGATGAAACCTGAGATTCAAACCTCATCTCCTTCTTTAGAAACTGCTCAGGGTCTTACTCCGCTTACTTAGTTGCTTGTAAGCTGTTTCTGGCTCAGTTTTTCTATCTCACATCCATAGTTTTACAATTATTCAATGCATCAAAAAATGAAGTATTATGAAATATTGGGCTCCACTTGCTTGACTGATTTTTTGTCCCTGATTTGAGTGTCTTTGGGCTCCCTGATAGTTCAGTTGATAAAGAATCCACCTGCAATGCAAAAGATCCCAGTTTGATTCCTGGGTTGGGAAGATCCTCTGGAGAGGGACAGGCTACCCACTCCAGCATTCTTGGGCTTCCCTAGTGACTCAGCTGGTAAAGAATCTGCCTGCCTTGTGGGAGACCTGGATTCAATCCCTGGGTTTGGATGATCTCCTGGAGAAGGGAAAGGCTACTGTATACTGCCAGTATTCTGGCCTGGAGAATTTCATGGACTGTATAGTCCAAGTGGTTGCAAAGAGTCAGACATGACTGATGGACTTTCACTTTCACTGAATGTGTCTTGTCTTCATTGTATTGATAGCTATCTGATGTTTCAAACAGTTAAATACATAACTACTTATCTAGCTGACTTTAGAGATTTGACAAGTGGATATACACAATGTAATCATCACCACAAAATGAAGACATAAAACGTTTCTACCACCATGAAAGATATCTATGTGATAATCCCCAGTTGTCCCGCATATTCAACCCCAGAATCTCATTGATCAACTGGCCATCACTATGGATCTGTTTTTATAGAATTTCACATAAATGGGATTTCACAATAAGATTTTGTTTTGTTTTTGTTTTTCTGACTACTTATTTCAATGTAACTTTTTAAAGAAATTCATTCATGTTGCTACATGTATCAGAAATGTATTTTTTTTATTACTGAGTATTATTCCATTATATGAGTTTATGCATTTATCTAGTGACAACTATTTGTGTTGTTTCAGTTTTTATATTATGAATTGAATTGCTTTAAATATTTTTGTGCAAGATGTTGCAGACATATGCTTTACTTTGTCTGGAGTGGTGGTACTGGGCCTTAACATAAGCGNTATCAGAAATGTATTTTTTTTATTACTGAGTATTATTCCATTATATGAGTTTATGCATTTATCTAGTGACAACTATTTGTGTTGTTTCAGTTTTTATATTATGAATTGAATTGCTTTAAATATTTTTGTGCAAGATGTTGCAGACATATGCTTTACTTTGTCTGGAGTGGTGGTACTGGGCCTTAACATAAGCGTATATTTAGTGTAATAGAAATGGTCCACTGATTATCAAGTAGTTCTATTGTTTTACATTTTCAGCAATGATGTATGAGAATTGCAGTTGCTCTATATTCTAGTCAACATTTGGTATTGTCAGCATTTTAAATTGTAGCCATTTTAGTAAGTACAATGACATCACATTATGTCTTTAACTTGCATTTTTCTTAAGAATAAAGTTGTTGAGCATTTTCCCATGTTCACTGGCCATTTGTTCACATTCTTTGCAGTAATATATGTGTGAATAATTGCCACATTTAATTGCGTTTTTAGCCATGTATCAACTATTGATTTGTTAAGTTTCTTTAAACATTCTAGATGCATATTTTGGATATAAAAATTATATACTTTATTTCTCATATGATTAATTAATTCTATTTACATCTGGTGCAAAATCTGTCCAGATAATGCTTTGCTCAGAAAATATCATTTTATAAGCTTTGTCAAATCTGGGAATATTTTTTAAGACACAAAAATAGCTCAGGATTAACTTATACTTTTTTACCCAGGCTGCTACTCTGCAAGATAAAAAGATGAAATAAAACATAAATTACTAGTATTTGTATTTTTACAATATGTAAAATAAAATAGGTAAGATAATAAAATACAAAATTTAGTCATGTAATAAAGAGGTGACTCAATGACTACAAGCCTATTTTTGTGTGTGCCTACCACAGAGTTATATAGAAAAGATTTAGAATAAATGTAAAAAGATTTTTTATTGGCTCTTCATCTCAGTGATGTCATCCATGTAATTGTAAAACATGACGTTGCAGAGAAAGCATACTGTGGAGGACTAAGGAAATACACTCAGCTCCTGTTATGGTCATTTTCTTAAGCTGTATTTCCTTAGTTTTATAGACATTGAGTTGAAATAATGGTTCTGAAATATTCTCCTATACTAACATTTTCATCAAGAAGATTGATTGAATTCTCTTATTTCACACATCCACCAAATCTTAACTGATAACTAGAATGTAAATTTTAACCAGGCAAGCGTTTCCGTTTATTTTATTCATTTTTATATCCTGAAAGCCCAGCACAGATGCTGACATTCAAAACAAAAAAAAAATTCACTAAATATTTGTTGAATGAAGGATGAGGGAACTGCCCTCATAAAATTCAGAAATTAAAGATTAAATGAGAAAAAATAACAAAATAAAAACTAGTATTATCAGGAGGTCCTCATGCTCTAAAAATCTGGAGACTGCTGACTTCTGGTCTAATGAATTACAGGATTGTTATGGATCTCTAGAAAATGATGTCTTTTTGGCTAGATACATATTTCTTCAAACCTAGGATGAAGAGGAAAATTTTATACATGTGGTCCTACATATATATTTTCTTAGTACCAAAAAATAAAAGTACCCTTCTGGCATTTGACAAATACTATCAAAGTGAATAAATGGGAATTAATCACATGTGGTCATTAGGGCTTGATGTTTGCTCATCTATACTTAGACTGAAATCAATCAAATGAACCAGTCTGTGTGCAAAATGTCAGTTGATTCTAGGCTTGCAAACAATAAAGCTAATAAAATTACTTTTATTGAGCCCAGATATTATTAAATTAATAAAATACATGGGGAAGGGCTTTTAAAAATCAATTTTATTTCTGTACTCATTTTTTAACTAAATAAAATTAAATTCAAGCTTTGCTCCTATGCTTTTGTTTTCCTGTTTTTCTTGCTGTGCACCTTGATACATTGATATTCTTATTGCTTGATCTATTGCAATAACCTTTTAACACATTTGCCTGTCTTGAGAGTCTCATCCATTCAATGTAGCTCAAATAAACGACACCACCTCATTCTCTTCTGAACAAAAACTTGCAAGGACTCCTTATCACATAAAGAACGTCCAAATTCCTCTTCTTTCGAGAAATGATTCCTGTGGCTTCTGGTGGTGATGGTTTTTCGCTAAGTTGTGTCTGACTCTTTTGTGACCCCATGGACTGTAGCTCACCAGGCTCCTCTGTCCATGGGATTTCCCAGGCAAGAATACTGGAATGGGTTGCAATTTCCTCCTCCAGGGGATCTTCCTGATCCATCTACCTGCCTCTTAAATATATTTCTAACATAGGTGTTTCTCTCCATCACTGCTGCCAACATCTCTGTTCAGTCTTCCTTCTTTGGTTACCTGGATCATTGCAGGAGAAACCTCCATAACACTGCTTACTCTTGCTGTCCTCTGCTTATACCATATGGTCTGTGCTATGCTAAGTTGCTTCAGTTGCGTCCAGTTCTTTGAGGCACTATGGACTGTAGCCTGCCAGACTCCTCTTAATACTGAAATGGGTTGCCGTTTCCTCCTCCAGGGAATCTTCCTGACCTAGGGATCGAACTGGAGTCTCCTGCACTGCAGGCGGATTCTTTACCACTAAACGATCGGGGATTCCCTGGTGAACTCGGAGATATAAATATTTAAAGGAGGAAGTCTCAATTGTAAATGCAGCTAAGAATCCAAGAGTATAAAAAAGCTCCAGTGCCCATGTTCGTCCCTGAATAAATTAATTGGAAATCCTGGTATAAATCCTTTAAAAAAAATAAAATTGTATTCCACAGCCAGAATTGAAAATAGCCCATACGTTAAAGGACTCAGTATGTGCAAAAACATAGAAATGTTAAAGGAACTTGAGTAAATGAATTTCACACAGTACACTTTCACGTGGACAGCTCTAAAGATTAATTGAAGACCAGGAGATTAAGATAAAGTATCAAAAAGTAAGACAATAGACATAAGCAAGGGCAGAGTGAAAAAAAATTTTTTTTCAATTTATATAATGATATAAATGAAAATCCACTGGAAAATTTTAAGCAGGAAATGGGGAATCTGATTAAGTGAGAAAATGACTCTGCTAACTGCAAGTAGAATAAATTATTGGGCTTAGACAGAAGCTGACTGTAGTCCTCTGTGACTTTGACTTGGAGACTTACCTGTTGCAGGGGATAAAGACAGAAAAGCCTGTGAGAGACGCCAGGGTTGTACTTGCAAGGAGCTGTTTCTGAGTTTAGCTGTCTTATTTTAAATCTAAATTTTAGTATCTTTGTGACGAAAGGAATTTAGTTCACAAAATACATCTAAAATTGAGAATGATACAATCTTAGAGGTTTTACACTACAAACATCCTTATTTCCGTTTCCCAGCTTCAGAAACCTAAATTCTGAGGCTCTGCCTCCACCTTGTAGTCATCCCATGTAAGCTGTGGTTATGCTGACACTAAGCAAGCACTTCCAGGTCAAAGGACACTGCTGTCATGTGATTTTAAGCAGCCTTTTTGCTCTGGGCAATCCGTTTATTAATGGAATGCTCATCCACGCTATTGGGGGGAAATTCATACAGCTGTTTCTCTCATTTCTTTTGAACCTCGACAAGAATAAGTTTTTGAGGATGAAAGTGCAAAATATAAACCCCATCTCACAAGGAGAAAAGCAAAAGTGTGTATACCTCTATGTCCTATGCCTCAAGATATATAGATGTGTGTGTGTCTGTGTGTGTGCGTGTGTGCGTGCACGCATGCGCATACGTGCATACGTGGTCAGTCCTGTCCAACTTTTTGCAACCCCGTGGATCATAAACCACCAGGCTTTTCTGTCCATGGGATTTTTACGAGCAAGAATATAGCGTGGGTTGCCACGTCCTTCTCCAGGGGATCTTCCCAATCCAGGGATCAAACCCACATCTCCTGCTGTCTCCTACATCACGGGCAGATTCTTCACCACTGAGCCACAGAGGAAGCCCTGTACCTCCAGGATAAGAAGGCTTCAACACTCCTTCTTAATGCAAGCTATAGACTCACGGGGTTCCACCAGCTGCATGAGATTGCATAGGGCCGCCCCAAGCAGTGACCTTTCTTCCACCCTGTGGAGACAGAAGCACAGGGTGCATTTGGCCTCATGAGGTCCCTTCTGTCTTGGCGCCCCAAGTGGCCAAGTTGCTCAGTGTCTCTCCTGCCAGCTCTCCCCCAGCTAAGCTAACCTCCTCCACTGGTCCCATGTAGCTGAGTGTCCCGGGTGTTTCAGTTGGGACTAATCTCTCCTTCCGATATGGGGACAGGAATATGGTCACACTTCAGCCCACTAAGAAAAGCATAAGCGGGGAAGTGAGAACTTTGCAGGTGTTCTCCCTAATGGAATCAAACCCTGCAGCTTGTGTATACTTTTATTTGTGAAGTGTTTTTCTCTGTCTGTATGTTTAGAATAAGAGTAGTGTAAAGCACTGCTGTTTAATTACTAGCAGGGCCAAAGGTTTCATTTGAATTCAAGATTATTTAAATAAAAACATTATAAATGAAATGCTGTTTTCTGTCCAAACATGTAAGAACGCCTCTTCTTGCTGAGATCCAATGCTGTTACAGAAGAATTATATGTTGTGTTTTGTGTTTGTACTGGATTTTTTTCTTTAGAATCAGGACTTCTATTAAACCACTCATTATTTTAATCATGCCTAATTTTAAGATAAAGCAAAACAGTGGAACATGCTTACATATGAGTATTTCATTTACACCAATACCGATTGTCTCCTATACTAGTAAGATGGCAATATTATTGTTTTCCTGTCTAGTTAATAAAATCTGTGATTGTAATCATAATTATTATCATGATAAATATGTACATTAAAACCACCTTAGGGACTTCTCTAGCCGTCTGATGGTTAAGAATCTGTGCTTCCGCTGCAGGGAGTGTGAGTTCAACCCCAGTTTGGGGAATTAAGATCCTGCTTGCCATGAGGCATGACAAAAAAATCAAACCAAAAAACCTTACATTTACATATTACTTGTTACTTTTTGAAGCATACGTTTATCATTAATCAGAAAATGTTTAGTGAGCAGCTACTTACTTCTGAGCACTGTACTTTAGATGTCAGGGACTGAGGTCAGTTTGGAAAAAGACTTGAAATGCCTGAAGTAGCATAACTGACTCAATGGATATGAGTTTGAGCAAACTCTAGGAGATAGTGAAGGATAGGGAAGCCTGGCATGCTGCAGGCCATGGGGTTGCAAAGTATTGGACACGACTTAGCGACTGAACAACAATAAAATCACACTGTGATATCTTATTTATCCACTTATCTATCTGTGTAAATATGGATAGCTTCTTTACCAAAAGCAGAGAGACAGCTTATCAGATAATACTGTGAAAACTGTCACAACTTTCTCAGATCTCTATCTTCATTCAGAACATTTAAAAGTCCAAGAAAATAATTTATAAGCATTTTATTTTTCAAATGTATATCTTCTTGAATGAGGGAAAAGCAAAAACAGAACAAAACTTCAAAATGCCCCTCAAAATACTCTCCTTTTAGTAATCATTCATCCACCCTATGATGGATTAAGGAAACACTTGTGGTTGAGCAGATGAAGAATGTGAAGAAAAAACAGGAGAGTTGGAAGGCACATTCAAGTAACAGGTAGTTCTGCAGGACGACTAGTTGGAGCTTTCTTTCCTTGGCTTGGTTAAGATGACCAAGTTTTATTGTGAAAAATTTAACAAAGATGGAGTGCATCAATCCATGTTGAAACATATGCATTTTAGCAAAGAATTGAAGACGATAAAGTTTGCAATCGTCTAAGAAGTACCATGCAAAAGAAGAGCTACGTGCCATCCTCGTGGAAGAGTAATTCATTCATTCATTAATTTGCCTCTCAGTTCAATTCAGTTTCTCAGCCATCTCCAACTTTTTGCGACCCCTGACTGTAGCACGCCAGGCTTCCCTGTTCATCACCAACTCCCGGACTTGTTCAAACTCATGTCCGTTGAGTCGGTGATGGAATCCAACCATCTCATCCTCTGTCTTCCTCTTCTCCTCCTGTCTTCAATCTTTCCCAGCATCAGGGTCTTTTCCAGTGAATCAGTTCTTCACATCAGGTGGCCAAAGAATTGGAGCTTCTGCTTCAGCATCAGTCCTTCCAATGAATATTCAGGACTGATTTCCTTTAAGATTGACTGGTGTGATCTCCTTGTAGTCCAAGGGACTCTCAAGAGTCTTCTGCAACACCACAGTTCAAAAGCGTCAATTCTTCAGTGCTCAGCTTTCTTTATAGTCCAATTCTTGTATCCATACATGACTACTAGAAAAACCATAGCTTTGACTAGACACATTTGTCTCTAAGTGCACACAATTTTAGGTATCTTCACATGCTTCCCAGGTGGTGATAATGGTAAAGAATCTGCTTGCTAGTGCAAGAGACACAGGTTTGATCCCTGGATTAGGAAGATCCCTTGGGGAAGGAAATGGCAACCCACTCCGGTCTTCTTGCCTGGAAAATCCCATGGACAGAGGAGCCTGGGGGTTGTCCACAGGGTCACAAATGAGTCAGACATGACTGAGTACACACACACATCCCACATGAGTTTGAGAAGTGGTGATTAAAGTTTTGTCAATTCTAAGGAAGAAGTGTCTATAATTAATTAAGGGACATGATGGGGGGACTTTGTTGGATTCCCCGTTTCTCCACCTTCTTTTCTCCATTTTCCTACTTGTGTCTCTGGTGAAGTTCACCTGTTCTTAGGAGGGAGGTCTCTTCCTAGTGACGTTCACATGTTTATAGGGAATGGTGCACACATGAAAGATGACCAACTTAAGGCATTAGATTTTCAAATCTATCTTTTGATATGAAAAACAGTTTATTAAATGTCTTAATAATGCTCCTAACATCATAAGGCTACATTTTTCATTTGTATTTTAGAAATCTAAATAGCATAATATATCAAGAAAATATTGAAGGCAAAGTGAAATAAATAAATACAACTGCAGTTGAAAACTGTCTTGCTTAATTTTCTTCAGACTATTTTGTTTCGTGNTTATTAAATGTCTTAATAATGCTCCTAACATCATAAGGCTACATTTTTCATTTGTATTTTAGAAATCTAAATAGCATAATATATCAAGAAAATATTGAAGGCAAAGTGAAATAAATAAATACAACTGCAGTTGAAAACTGTCTTGCTTAATTTTCTTCAGACTATTTTGTTTCGTGGTCCTTATGTGTACTAGCAAAATAAATAAAGCACTTCACTTTTGCTGATATTGAATTGGAATAAATTTTAAATATCCTTAAACATGATCTTCCCTTGGTGATTATATTAGTCAATAGCAGTAGCATTAATGATAAAACCAACATGCTTTGTTTAGTTGAAAATGAAATTTAAATTTGAACCCAGTTGAGGGAAGGAGAGGGTGGGACAGATTGAGAGAGGAGCATTGAAATGTACACGTTACCATATGTGAAATAGATAGCCAATGGAAATCTGTTGTGTGACACTGGGAGCGTAAGGGCAGTGCTCTGTGACAACCTGGAGGGGTGGGATGCAGAGGGAAGGGGGAGAGGGGCTCAGGAGAGAGGGGACATGTACCCCTATGGTGATTCCCGTTGATGTGTGCCAGAGACTAACACTATATTGCAAAGTAATTCTCCTCCAATTTAAAATAAAGCAAAATTAAAGAAACTAAGTTGATATACTATGTGGAAAGAGTTTGTTTTATTAAGCATTTGTGAACATTCATTTTTTTTTAATTCACTTTTTCAAAGTTTCTTTATTTTAAAGTCAGATCTTTTCACAAACAACTGACATTTGTCAAAATTATTTTCAGAATAACTTTGAAGCACTAGTGGGAGAAGAATAAAAGAGATTTTAGATAATGACAAGGAGGAGCCTTGTCTCAGAACTCAAGCTAATGAATTCAATTTGTTTAAGGCTTCCTACTTCTTGGGCTTCCCTTCTGGCTCAGTTGGTAAAGAACCCACCTGCAATGCTGGAGACCTGGGTTCAGTCCCTAGGTTGAGAAGATCCCCTGGAGAAGGGAAAGGTTCCACTCCAGTATTCTGACCTGGAGAAATGCATGGACTGTATAGTCCCTGGAATAGCAAAGAGTCGGACACAACTGAGTGACTTTCACTCACTAAGGCTTCCCAGGTGGCTCAGTGGTAAAGAATTCACCTGCCAGTGCAGAAGACACACGAGAAGTGGGTTTGATCCCTTGGTCGGGAAGATCCTCTGGAGGAGGAAATGACAACCCACTTCAGTATTCTTGCCTGGAGAATCCTATGGACAGAGGAGCCTGGNGATAAGAGTGGATTTGGCAAATACATTTTTGATCTGGATTTGGGGAATGATACCTCTATAGACTTGTCTCTCCCCACCTCTCCACCCATTCAAGTTCATATATTGAAACCTAATCCCCAATCTAATGGTCTTTGGAGGTGTGGCCTTTGGAGGTGCTCAAGAGCCCTCATGAATGGGGTTGGTGCCCTTATGATAGAGACCCCAGAGAGCTCCTTTAGAGCTGCTGCGAAAGACACAGCAAAAAGACATCCGTCTATGAACTAGGAAGTGGGTCCTCACCAGACGCTGAATCCGCTGGCATCTTGATCTTGCATTTCCCGGCCTCTTGAGTTGTGAGAAATAGATTTCTCTTGTTTATAAGCCACCAAGTTGGTTTTGTTACAGCAATGCACATGGTCTAAGATGGTATAAACCCGAGAATAAAAGATCATATGTCAGCAATGTAACATGTTATTTGTGAAAGGCTGCCACTGTGGTCCCTCCTATGACAAGCCACTGGCTTGGCATCCGTTTCCACCTCCTTTATAGCATAGGAGGGCTGGATCTGGGGAGATCATACTCCTTTGTCCTGCTTCCGTCAGAGGTTCCGGGCTTGCTCACCTGCTCCCACTTTCTGATCTGCTCGCATGTCCGTGGCTTCCCGTCTCCTCTCTGCCTTGCTCTCCCAGCTGGATCTGATTTTCTCTGGATGGATGTAGGCTGGACCTCCCAGCTTGGTGGATGCTTTGGCGTGGCAGCATCAGAGGAACTGAGGACCCTGGGGGAGTCCCTACTCACGCAGGGCTTCAGAAAGAGCATGGGCTCAGAGCTGTATGACCTGCCTCAGTGGCTGGGATGTTTGGAATGTGTTGCTACTAAGCCGGCGACAGCTTTTAGACAGACACCCCCGTGTGGTCTTCTGTGGGTGTTCTTGCTCTCTTTTGTCTAAGATGAGTTGTGATTGAGACTGGAGAGGAGCCTATTGTCTGGAAAGAGAGCTGGCCAGCAACAGGTTTTTATTTTTATTTTTTTAAATAAAATCTGTGGTTCTTAAAGGAGAGAGCTCTGTCGATTTTGAGGTTCTGAAGATCTCCTTTACACAGAACCTACATCTGCCTTTGTCTGAAGGACAAGGTGGCAGGTGGTCTTTTCCCCAAGACTGAATTATATTTGGAGGCAACCCCCACCTTCCATGTATGTATTAAAGCATCCAAAGAAAGCCTCAGGCTAGATTAATTTGACTCCTTAAACTTGGGAGATTTTTAAATTCATATGAGGGAGACTGAGATAACTTATTAGATAAAATAATCCTTGCAAAGTTGGTGATCTTTGGCCAGCTCATCACTTCCCCTGTCTGGGTCTCCATTTTCTTACCAATGCAATTGTTAGACTGATAGTGTCGTACTTCATGAAGCTCTGCAGATCAAATAAATTCACATAAATTATAAAATGTTAAACAAATGCTGAGACTTGATGGTCATTATTATGAGCATAGCAACGACCATCCGTCTCAGAACAGAGGAAATCTGCAAAGTGACCTGGAGAATTAATGGGACCAGTGACATTTATCCTTCAACATCCATCTCTTCCTAGTTGTTGGTGTCTGTCTCCGGGACTCGACATGGAAGGGGGTGGGCAGGTAGTAGAATTGCAATGAGTTTCTCTTCTTGGTTTCAGCACTTCTGGCTGGGGGCATATGTGTGTGTTGCTAAGGGATACTGTTAGAATATAAAACCCTAGGTCACGTGAGGAGAGAACTGCTAGCATTCAAGCTCTTCCAGTGTCTGCCTGGTGGGTCCTCACGTCCACCTTCCACTTATATAATCCCTTTTTTGTCTTCTCTAGTCTTAGCTCTCTGCTACATTGAGGGAAGCCTCATCCTGGCAAGGACCCATCTAGTCTGGTCCCTTCTCCATACTGGGATCACACTTTTCCTTTCTCAGGGAGTGAGGAGTTGTGCCAAGTCTGAGATTTCATCACAGCGAGAGGACCCAGGAATTCCTGAATCCTTCTCTCTATCCAGTCTCCCTTAAATGATGTCCAGGAGGGAAAGCTCTTCCCAGATAAAGGGAAGAAGAAGAAGGAAGGGGAGGACTAGGAGGAAGAGGAAGGGGGAGGGAAGGAAAGTATGTTATACTGTTTAACCCCAAGAACTGAATGGATTTCTGCTGTGGAGAACTCCTTTTGAAAATCTAAGTGGACTCCAGAGACACCAGAGTAGCTCTCTCTGTCCATGTGCCTTTTGAGAACAGACCTTGTTGAGAGAAAAGCTTCACTCAGAGACCCTTGCAGAGAAGTTTTGAGAGTATCAGAACAGGAGAGTCCCCATTTCTGGGGTGGCTTGTTCATCCCTGGCTTGTTGGTCTTGGGTGGCCCCTGAGTCTGTAGTCCTGATAGAGTAGAGAAAATAGGCAAAAGGAATGGAAAACCATGCCCCTGCCACAGGTCTTTCCACCCTGACTGCATGGGAGGAAGAGAGAAAAGAAGAAGCCGTATACATATGGATTTGATGCTACCCCCAGCCCAGAAGGACTTTCTGCTCACCTCTTCATCTTGTTCCTTATTGTTTTGAAAGTAAAATTTTTTATTTAGAACAAGAAGAGATATAACAAATTGCTCATTTAAAAAAGACCCTGACAAATGCAACAAACATGATAGAAACTTAAAAAAGATAATTTTATTATTTTCTTTCCATGTCTCTAATACTTTTCTCCTATAATCTTTGGCTGTGTATTATCATTGTCTCTTAATATGGCAACAAATTAATAGTAATTTTCTACAGACATAAAAGATGGGATAATTTCTACAGAAATAAGATGGGATAATTCCATTTTTCCTCTAGCATGACTGATGGAAATATATGTATTATTGGTGTTTTATTGCAGTTTTTTCCAGCTTCACTGCTCTTTATTGGTAATAGTGTATTTTTTTTTTTTTTTTAGGGATTTAGTCAAAGTTGGGAATGCTTCTATCAAGTTTCCTATACTTAGAATCTCTTACAATTTCAAGGCAGATTTTTAACGCATTGATCATTTTTTTTTTTTGGCTGCATGGCATATGGGATCTTAGTTCCCCAGCCAGGGGTTGAACCCATATCCCCTGCATTGGAAGCACAAGTAAGTGTGCTTGCTTCTTATTAGAAGTAAGAGTCCAGTCTTAACCACTGGATTTCCAGGGAAGTCCCTGAAGTTGCTAGTTTTAAAAGAAGTATTTTTTTTTTTGAGATATAATTCATACAAAATAAAGTTCATTCATTTGAAGAGTATAATTGAGAACGTTGTACAACCATCGTCACTATCAAATTCCAGACCATTTTCATCACCTCCTAAAGAAGCTGGATACCCACTAGCAGTCACTCCCCATTCCTCTGTCCTCCCCAACCCTAGCGGCTACTGTTGTACTTTCTGTTTCTGTGGACTGGTCTATTCTGAACACTTCCTATAAATGGAACTGTACAGTATGTGGCACTTTTTGTCCGACTTCTTCCACATAACTTAATGATGCCAGGGTTCATCCACGTAGCATGCATTGCTAATTTTTTATATGGTTGAATAATATTCCGCTGTGTGGATATGCTGCATTTTGTTCATCCGTTCATCAGTTGATGGGTGTTTGGATTGCTTCTATATTTTGGCTGTTATTAGTAGCACTGCTATGACTATTCCTGCACAGTTTTTTTTTTAAGACTTATGTTTTCATTTCATTTCTCTTGGGAATATGTAGAGGAGTGGGCTTCCCAGGTGGTGCTAGTGGTAAAGAACCCACCTGCCAATGCTGAAGATGCAGGTTCAATCCCTGGGTTAGGAAGATCCCCTGGAGAAGGGCATGGCAACCCACTCCAGTATTCTTCCCTGGGAAATCCCATGGACAGAGGAGCCTCATAGGCTACAGTGATGGGGTCACAGGAGTTGGACACAACTGAGCGACTTCACTTTTCTTTCTTTACCAAATGGTCAGCAATTGCACTCTACATGTGCACGTGTGTATGCTCAGTTGCTTCAGTCATGCCTGACTCTGCCATTCCATGGACTGTAGCCCTTTAGGCTCCTCTGTCCATGGGGATTCTCCAGGCAAGAATACTGGAGTGGGTTGCCCTTTCCTTCTCCAGGAGATCTTCCCAATCCAGGGACTGAACCTGGGTCTTCGGCATTGTAGACAGACGCTTTACCGTCTGAGCCACCAGGGAAGTCCTGGCCATATGTTAACTTTGCATTTAATTTTTGATCTGGAGACTTTCTTCAACATGATGTGCAATGATACCTCTTGACCTTGAAGGCAGGTTAAGGTTGGGTGGTGGTGTGGTGGGCCTGGGGAAGGGGACTGTAGAGCCCCCAGCGGAGGTCTTCCAATGCTCCCTTCTCTCTGTTTTGGTTGCCCAGAACAATGTGTCCAGTGGCAGGGGCCCCACAGGAAAAATAAACACATTTATGGGTTGCATTTCTAAAAGGTAGAAAATGCGAGTAATTGCATTTAGTCCCACGACGGAAAATGCATTCTTGCCCTTTAATTACTTAACATAGGGCTGAAGAGTGGGCTGTAGACCTGGGCTACATGGGTTGGCTTCCCAGCTCCGCTACTAACTAGCCATGGACCTTGATTCAGTTACTGAAACTCTCAGCGCCTTGCTGTCACCATCCGTAAAGTGGGGAGGCACTAACATTCATCCCTTCTTTGTGGGTCTGTTGTCCTCACATAAAACAGGGTTTCTGGCAAATGCTCAGCCTATTGTAAATAGTAGTCATTTTACTGATCTTCATACAATTGGAGACATGCCAGTGAGGACCTCTGCCTAGTCTCTGGCCGCTAAAATGGTAATTTTGGGGGCATGTTTGAGAAGTAGCTGGCAAGAAAGGGCACGTGAATGTATGAGCCCAACTCAGTTTGCAGCCCTGACTCCAGCACAGAGCCTGGCAAGGGCTTGGTGGGCAGTGAGCGTGGTTTGACCTGAATCTCAAGAAATATTTGAGGACTCTTGATCGATTTGTCCCTGAAATGCAGTATGTGGAGTGGGAGGGACTTTTCTAAAGATACACCGGCTTCAACTGTGAAATCCTCCTGCGTGTCTGGAAGCCCAGGTCTGGCTTCTTCTGAGATTTTCTGTCTTCCAGCGCTTCCCTGCAGGCTGAGACTTGTCAAAGTAGATTTCACTCAAAGGGGAAAAAAAAAAAACTGGGTCAGCTCTTCATGCCCCATGTCTTTTGCTCCCCCCCAACCCAAAATCTTACCAATTTTTACCTGAGACAAAAATAATATATATACTTTTTCCTTTCTAGAAAGTTGAATGTATGAATCATTTGGAGCTTAGAGGAGGAATAGTGAAATCCTAGGAAATCTGTGTTATCTGTTCTATTCTGTTCTAGCCTCGCCTCGCCTATTCTTAGTCGAGCTATCTATCCCGATATCTAGCTATCTAATTTTTATCTTTTTTCCACCTTCAGTTCAGTTCAGTCTCTCAGTGGCTCAGTCATGTCTGACTCTGCGACCCCAGGACTGTAGCACCTTTTCCTACCTTAGCTGTGCCCTTTCTGTTTGCTATTCATTCGTTCAGCTATCTAGCTCATCCACCCACCCACCAATGTTTACCAGCATTGGTGGTGGAATAAGAGCAGGGGTCACATGGGAGGACACATAACTGCAACAGAATGTGTGGTGTGAGAAATGCAGAGCCGGAACTCTGAAGAATGTAGCTGAAGAATCTGGAGGTGGGGTGACATTGGAGTTGGCGTGATAAGCAGGAAGTTAACAATAGAAAAGACGGAGAAAGCGGTACCAGGTGGGGGATGTTGGTTTTCAGAGATGGACAGGTGTCCTTGGGGAGGCTGGGACAGAGGATGCGAGGCAGGGGTTTCTGGGGGGTGAGATTCAACTGGCAGGGTCTTGAATTCTATGCTTAGACATTTGGATTTCACCCTGTAGCTCTGACGTATTAGAGAAGTAGTTCAAGCAGGTGAGTGACTACATTTTCAGAAGGTCTCTCTGAGAGTGGGTGTGGAAAATAAGTAGGCAAAGATGGTGGAGGAAGGAGATGGGGATAATGGCTAAAAGACCCTTTTAATCATTCAGCCTGTAATCGATAAGCAATTTGCTGGTGTTTCATGAGCCTTTAGTCAGATAATTTGGGAGCGTGATCCAGTTTTAATGTTATGTGAAACATACGAAATGCATTTTTTCTTTTTTTTTTTTTTTTTTTTACTGTTTTGTTTCATTTTGATTATTCATGCTGTCTGGTGGACTTTAATGTATTTTCTTCATAGTCCAATCGAGGACCTGGGTAATTGATTTTTTTTCTAGGACCCCCTCCCCCTATCATACACACATTATAACACTTGAAACATGTCACAGAGACAGCCCGTTAAGATATGACTCGATTTTATGGGCTTCAAATACAGAACATGGTCATCTCAGGTTTTGTATGAGCCCTACAATCAGTGTCACTCTGTGCCTGTGGCTAGAAGGTCTCTGAAGTGGATACGCCTTGTCGACCTCCTGGCCCTTCCTCTGCATGGAAAGGAGGGCTGCCTAGAGGAAGGGGGTTGACCTTAGAGGTGGAGCAGAATCCATCTCTGGGGGGGAAGCACGTGGTTCTCCATCAGTGACCCTGGCCCTCTCCTGGCTATCAGGGGGTATTTGCACACTAGAAAGTGGGCATATTCATGAGACTTACGCACAGAGGGATCCAGTATCTTCCAAGAGCAGCCGTCGTCCTCTGTTCAGATTCTACACACAGCCTGGTGGTCACAGATTGGATTTCCGTGGTCCTTTGATAGCAGGACCAAAGCTCTCTGGGCATAGGTGTGAGTGTTCCACTGGTGGGGACGATCCATCCTCCTGTGGGAATCAATGCTTTGTGCTCTGGGTCAGTGTGAAGAGCTTCACGTGATCTGGTCACCTTGGGTCACATGGACAACTCAAGTGTCCAGTCCTGCACAGCTGCAAATTTCTCTGCAGCTCTTTCCTGAACCCAGGTACAGTAGTCTCTGAACCTCTCGTCAGGCAAAAGGCTAGTATCCACAGCCATCAATTTATTTGTCTGCCTGGGCCGGTGTTTCTGAGCCCAGGTAAAAGGACATTTAGCTTTCAACTGAAAGCATTACTAGGAGTCTTTAGTAAAACCAAACCCAAGTTCGTTTGTTCCATCCTGGTAAAGAGATAAAATGGGCTTCTCTATGCTTGTTTTTTCCTCATACAATCATTGACTTTACCTAGAGCTTTTTAAAAAATTAGCTAACATTCACCATTGAGTTAATAAACAGAGTTGAAACCCTCCAAATTGATGATGCAGGTACCTTCTGCTGGTGGGGCCAGGAATGGTGGATATGGCCTAGTGTGGGGCTCTTGGCTGCATTGTGCAAGGCAAGGACTCTCTTTTCGAGAAATCTACATCTCCTACAGCCACCCATTTTTCAGTTTTTCAGTTCAGAATCTTGGCCCTTGGATACAATCATTGTAGGTTCCTTGAATGAATGACTCTCCCAACACTGAGGTCCCATAACCTCAGTTGTCAAGGTGTTTACCTGGGCACATGTCCCTCCTGAAGGCCACAGCTGCAGAAGCATCCTGGAAGGAGGAAGTCCACCCCTTGGGTGAGCCACCAATAGGGGAGCTGTTTAAGGTGCTTAGATGCTCAAGAAGCCTCAGCTACAGGAAGAGATGAATGTTCATTGTTCACCATGGAGGGAAATAAATCTTCCCAGGGGTGCGTATCGACTTCTCTCTGCAGGCTGGAAGATTTGCGTGCCTTCCAAGAATTCGATAGTGTTGTGAGCCTGGAAGGAACTTAGCTTTCTCCTGAGTTTGGAGAGGTCATGAGTGCCATCTATTCCACAGTTAGATGCCCGCAGGTGACTAGCTGGTTCCTCTATGGGAGCATTGTGCTTAAACAATGGCATTAGTAGTTTCGTTGAAGAGACCAGCCTTGTTCCAATCACTTTATATGCCCTAGGAGACAAATGGTGTTATTGTCCCCATTTTACAGATAAGGAAAATGGATATCTAGAGAAGATAAGCAACTTACCAGTAAGAACAAGCACTTAAAGAACTTTTTCTATTAGATTCTCACTCTCCATGCGCCAGGTTCTTCATATTACCTTTATTAAATCTTTCATGATATAGGTACTGTTACTATTTACATTTTGTTTACAAGGATGTTCAAATGCAAACAGATCAAGTAACTTTTTCAGAATTATGGAGATGATGTCAAGTCAGGCTTGGGCAGTACCTTGGCCAGGGTTGTTTCAGTTTTCAACCATCACACCATCCTGCTTCTCAGGAGACATTTAACTAGAATAACTTAGTTATTTGTGAGCTCAACTATATTGTTGGATTTTCCTCTTCAAGGAGTAATGAATTGTCTAAAATGGTTATTATGCGATGTTCATAACTTATTTTCATTTTTGAAGCCAGTCTGCAGAACCTTAAAATATATCAGACTGAACACTAAATGGGATTTCTACAACATTTTGTGAAAAGTAATCAAAATCAGCAGTATCCGTTAAAACAAATAACTCACTTACCTTTTTTTATTCACTGTTCTCTCTTTGGGAAATTCTCCTATAGAAACAAAAGCACCAGGGAGATTAGGTATATGATGAAGGCATTTTTTGCAGCATTGTTTGTAATATCAAAAACCGGGGTAAGCCTGACAGCCCATTATTGAGGTGGAGAGAGTGAAGATGCGTCAGTAGGTGGATAAATCATGGCTTGTCCATAGAATGGGATGTTGCGTAGTTAGGACCTGAGGTATGATTAGATGATAGGAGCAAGCAGCGGAAAACACATGCATTGCTCAGCCGCCCAGTCGGGTCCAGCTCTTTGTGACCCTGTGGACTGCAGCACTCCAGGCCTCTCTGTCCTTCACCATCTCCTTAAGTTTGCCCAAGTTCATGTCCAGTCCATCGGTGATGCCATCCACTCATCTCATCCTCTGACGCCCTAGGAAAGTCTTATTAAAAAGCAAATGAGCTGATGTCTCACTCCTTCCTACACACATGTACATTTGACTGTTTGAGTCTTAGAAGCATGGAGAGGGGTGTGGAAGGACACCCTTGCTGTTAACATTCATTACATGAGAGGTGGCCCATGCAAGGGGAAAAATGAAGTTGGGGTGTCCTCTTAATATCCTGTGTTATTTCATAGGAAGTGTCGAGCATTTGCTTTTGAGGCTTTAAAAAATACCTTAAAAAATGGAAGTGTAATTTGCATAGAGAATGCTTCATTTGGTGCAGGCATGCACAGTGATGTCTTAACTGTGCAGTTCCATCAGGTTTGACAAATGCGTCCACCCACGTAAGCCAGACCCTTCTCACGGCGTAGGACACCTCCGTCACGCCAGGGAGCCACTGTGTGCACCCACCCCACTGTCATTGCCTACTTAGCCCCTCCACCAGAAGCAACCGCTGTTCCAATCTCTTCCACCATAGATTAGCTTCTCCTGTTCTACGACTTTCTGTGAATGGAATTTAGCAGTGCAAATTCTTTGTGTGTGTGCTTGGCTTTTACTCAGCACAGTGTTTTTGAGACTCATCTACTTTGCTGCATGTATCAATAGTTAGCTTCTTTTTATTACTGAGTAGCATTCCACTGTATGGACATATCACAGTTTCTTTATCCATTCTCCTGTTGATGAACATTTGGGTTGACTCTTATGAATAAGTTGTTATGAATGTTCTTGTATAAGTGTCTTTTTTCCCCCCACTGTGGACATAAGTTTGCATTTCTCTTGGATAAATAAATACTTGGAATTAGAATTGCCAGGTCAAAGGGTAGGTGTATAGGGATATACTTAACTTTATAAGAAACTGACGAAGAGTTTTCCAAACTGTTTGTAACATTTTGCACTCCCATCAGCAGTGTATGAGAGGTCAGATTGCTTTACATCCTTGCCTGGAAGTTTGATGTTGTTAGTTTTATATTAGTCTATTGAGTATATAGCAGTATCTCCTTATAGTTTTAATTTATCTTTTTCTAATGACTCATCATGTTGAGCACTTTTTCATGTTCTTAAATGCAGACTGCTGGTTCTAGCTATGTATATCAATACCACATTTTCTTGATTAATATAGCTGTATAGTAAATTTTGAAACCAGGTAGTGTAAGTCCTTCAACTGTTTTCTTTTTCAAAATTGTTTTGTTCTGGCTCTCATCAAAGTTTTGGGTACAGTTCTTGCATATATTTGGTTAAATTTATCCTTATGTATTTCATAATACATAATCCTCATAAGGATATTTCATCCTTATGGTTTTTTTTGATGTTCTTATAAACACTACTTTAAAAATTATAATTTCAAATTGTTTTTGCTAGATTATGGAAATTCAGTTGATTATTTTATGTTGAGGCTGTATTCTGCGGCTTTGCCAAACTCACTTTTTAGTTCTTTTTTTTTTTTCTCAGCTTCCTTAGGATTTTCTACACATGGAAGTACATTTCCTACACATAAACAGTTTTATTCCTTCTTTTCTAGTCTATATACCCCTCCCCACCTTTCCCTGCTTTGATGCACTGATTCAAACATCCAGTAAAATGTTGAGGTGGTGAGAGTAGGCATGCTTGCCTCGTTCTCCACCTTAGGGAGAGAGTATTCGGTCCCTCACCATTAAGGGTGACATTAATTGCAAGGTTACTACGGGAAGCCTTTTGTCAGAGTGAGCCAGGTTCGTTGTTATTCCAAGTTTGCTGAGCATGTTTATGAAGAAAAAGTACTGGATATTGTCAACTACCTTTTCTGCTTCTATTAAGATACTTATACGCAGTTTCTCCTTAGGCTGTTAATATGCCACATCACATTGATTGATATTTGAATGTTAAATCAATCTTGTAATCTTCAGGTAAACCTATTTGATCATGATGTATTAATATATATACACACAGGCATATATATGGGGCTTCCCAGGTGGCACTGGTGGTAAAGAACCTGCGTGCCAATGCAGAAGTAAGAAATGTGGATTCGATCCCTGGGTTGGGAAGATCCCCTGCAGAAGGGAATGGCAACCCATTCTAGTATTCCTTCCTGGAGAATCCCATGGACAAAGGAGGATGGTGGGCTGCAGTCCATAGGGTCACAAAGAGTCGGACATGCCTAAAGCAACTTAGCACAGCACATACATACATATACATACATACGTCAGCTCAGTTCAGTTCAGTCGCTCAGTCGTGTCCGACTCTTTGCGACCCCATGAATTGCAGCACGCCAGGCCTCCCTGTCCATTACCAACTCCCGGAATTCACTCAGACTCACGTCCATCGAGTCTGTGGTGCCATCCAGCCATCTCATCCTCTGTCGTACCCTTCTCTTCCTGTCCCCAATCCCTCCCAGCATCAAAGTCTTTTCCAATGAGTCAGCTCTTCACATGAGGTGGCCAAAGTACTGGAGTTTCAGCTTTAGCATCATTCCTTCCAAAGAAATCCCAGAGTTGATCTCCTTTAGAATGGACTGGTTGGATCTCCTTGCAGTCCAAGGGACTCTCAAGAGTCTTCTCCAACACCACAGTTCAAAAGCAGCAATTCTTTGGCGCTCAGCCTTCTTCACAGTCCAACTCTCACATCCATACATGACCACAGGAAAAACCATAGCCTTGACTAGACGGACCTTAGTCGGCAAAGTAATGTCTCTGCTTTTGAATATGCTATCTAAGTTGCTCATAACTTTTCTTCCAAGGAGTAAGTGTCTTTTAATTTCATGGCTGCAGTCACAACTTCCCCCCAAAGTATTCATGGACAGCCCACAAAAAAATTGCCCCTCCTGGCATAAGTGTTGCTTGAGAGAATCTGATTCAGAAACACGAGGCACAGTCATCAGAAGAGCTCGGGGGAAAAGAGGACTTGTGTTTTCCAAGAACCAAATCAATGCCAGCAACACTTTGACTTCAAAACTTCCACACCCTTCACGAAGACTTGTCAGGCACAATCTGTTTACTGCCTGGTGAGTCCCAGGCTAAACAACCCCTATAAATACATATGCTTCATCCATTTTCCTTACTGAAGACAGGTGCATATTCCAAAATTTCTGTAGAGTCGACCTCTACTAATTTCTTGGAAGTCCTGAACATACACAACCAGTCTGCAACCTGCACAAAGGTCAGTCTTGGTGGACACAAAGAGAGGGAATACGGGGGTGGTTTCCATTCATTTGATAAACTGTTGCTGAGTGCTGAGCTTACCTCAGAGCAGACCCAAGGAAGTTAGACAGACATGGACCCTGACCTGATGGGACTTATAGTCTAGGGGTGAAGAGAGGCAAAATCAAAGAAGAAACAAAGGCATGTGATAGTTACAGACTGTGGCAAGTGCCACAAATGAAACTAATGAGGGGCCAAAATGGAGCTACTGTAGCTATGAGGGCCTATTTTAGACCCAGTGTTCAGGGAAGATGAATCTGAGGGGGTGATATTAAGAGCTGAAAATGAGGAAAGAGAATTTGGGTAGTGAAGGCTTTATTTTCAAGTCTTGATTGGATTTGTTACAATACTGCTTCTGTTTTATGTTTCGGTCATGAGGCACGTGGGATCTTAGCTTCCAACCAGGGATCGAACCTGCACCCCCTGCACTGGAAAGTGAAGTCTTAACCAGTGGCCCACCAACGAAGTCCCAGGTAGAGGTAGCTTTAGCATCTATCGATCTGTGGAGTCAGCTGTACAAGTCTTACCAGTTTCTATTGAAGGCCCACTTGGATCAATGATAGGCAACTAGCAGTCAATTTTTAGGACCATGTATCCAGTTCAGTGGTTTAAAAAAAAAAAAAAACCCACCTACCAATGCAGGAGACCTAGGAGAGGGGAGTTTGATCCCTGGGTTGGGAAGCTCCCCTGAAGGAGGGCATGGCAAGCCACTCCAGTACTCTTGTTGGGAAAATCCCATGGACAGAGGAGCCTGGTGGGCTACAGTCCATGGGGTCACAAAGAGGTGGACATGAGTGAGCACGCATGCTGCGGCTCGATTACAATCTTGTCATAGGTTGGACTGCCCAGAAGCAGTTCCTGTTGCAAAGATTCTCCTGAGATGGGTTTATTAGGAAGTATTTCCAGAAAAGTAAAAAAGCAAAACAAAACAATAGGGGCTTGAGAGTGTGGAAAAGGGAAGAGAAGGAAGTTTAGCAAGGAGTCAACGTCTGGCAATGAGAGGAAGTCAGTGTCAGTGTTACAGGGGAGACAGCACAGGTTACACCTGAGTTGGCCCAGTCAGAGGACAAGGGGGCTGGATTATTTGTCCTCCACCTTCTTCAGTTCAGTTCAGTTGCTCACTCATGTCTGACTCTTTGCGACCCATGAATTGCAGCACGCCAGGCATCCCTGTCCACCACCAATTCCTGGAGTTCACTCAAACTCATGTGCATCGAGTCAGTGATGCCATCCAGCCATCTCATCCTCCGTCGTCCCCTTCTCCTCCTGCCCCCAATCCCTCCCAGCATCAGAGTCTTTTCCAATGAGTCAACTCTTCACATGAGGTGGCCAAAGTTTTGGAGTTTCAGCTTCAGCATCAGTCCTTCCAGTGAACACCCAGGATTGTCTCCTTTAGGATGGACTGGTTGGATCTCCTTGCATTCCAAGGGACTCTCAGGAGTCTTCTCCAACACCACAGTTCAAAAGCATCAATCCTTCGGTGCTCAGCTTTTTTCACAGTCCAACTTTCACATCCATACATGACTACTGGAAAAATCATAGCCTTGACTAGATGGACCTTTGTTGGCAAAGTAATGTCTCTGCTTTTGAATATGCTATCTAGGTTGGTCATAACTTTCTTTCCAAGGAGTAAGTGTCTTTTAATTTCATGGCTGCAATCACCATCTGCAGTGANCTTTCTCTCCTCTCTCTCTCTCTCCCCCCCTCTCTCTCCTCTCTCTCCCAGACATACAGAGACAAATACACCTCTCCTAACGAATTTCTCCTCATCTGGAGGATTTGAACACTTCATGAGCTTATCTTTCACAAATGCTTGCAGGAAGCTTGAATACTCCACCACCCCTGTAAGACTTCATATCACTATTCTGTGTCCTCCTTTCCCTCCACGTTCCCTTCATAAAACATCTCCATTTGAACTTGTGTGATTATTTGACTTTTCCCTGTAAATTGTAATCTCTATGTGAACAATTATTTTCTTTTGGTTCATCACTACATCTCCAGTTATGGACCCCATCACCTGACACTAAGTAAATATTAGTTGAGCAAATACATTTGAGACAAAAGAAGGTTCCCAAAGTGCAGAATACATTTAATCATGTTCTCTGATAAACTCCCAATCTAAATTGAGGCTCAACTGTTTACTTCTGAGAAAGGCTAAATCTACTTCCAAAAAGGATAGAGATAAAGCCACTTCCATATTGGATGTGTTGGGTTAGACAACTTTGAATTAAGGTGTCACAAGTAGTAACGGAGTTCATTCATTAATTTCCCCAAATACGTGCTTTTCTATTTCCCACAACTTTTCCTTTCTTCTATTACAAAAAGAGAAATAGAAAAATTTCAGAACAATATAACTTTATTGCACAGATTAAGAAAATGAGGAAAAATCAATTTAATATATTCAATCCCTGGGGAGGGAAGATCCCCTGGAGAAGGAAATGGCTATCCACTCCAGTATTCTTGCCTGGGAAATCCCATGGACAGGGGAGCCGGGCAGACTACAGCCCATGTGGTCGCAGAAAGTCAGACACGACTGAGCAACTAACACACCCTTAAAGATTAAGCAAGTGAAGTCACATTTACAGTCAATTTCTCTTGATAAATGATGGTGGAAAGAAAATGTAGTTTATTCAAATCTATAGTTAATCAAAATTAACTTAAAATTTTTTTCTTCTTTCAAATTCAGGAGAATTATTTCAAAAATCCCTTTTTATTTTGTTTTGCTAAGAAAAATATTAAAATGTGTTTATATTTTCTGCTCATTCACCAGTTGGGTATTGGAAAATTCTTGCAATTAAAAATCTACTTCAGATAACCATAATCTGACTTGTGGAGACTCAAGCTGCTTCTTGAGGCAGAAAACAGCAATAGAAACCTGGGATGTGAGCTACATTCTGTTACCATTCAATTTTGCTCCTTTCTTAGTGAGACAAAATAGAGAGGAATTTCTGTTACTATTTGTTCAGGCAGGTCACCTCATCTCTCTGAGCCACTGTCTCCTCATCTGTATTTTAAGGTTCTGCAAGCCACCATCAGGTCACGACAGTAAAAACCCACTGAAAGCAGAATGAGACAAAATGATTATTCTAACTCTACATCTGTGTTAGAGAGGAAATGATCACTATTCAGATTTCTTATTGAGTTTTCTTTCCATAAAAGAAAGAAATGTCTATTGTGACAGGTAGTGCTCATCTTTCTATATCTGATTTATTTTATCTCCCCAAGCTTCAGCTCTGAGATTCACTCAGATCTAGTTTTATCCCCAAGGAACTGCCTTACTTCAGTCTCTGATAAGATCAGATCGGCCCCTGTAGGATCTTTCTCAGTGGAGCAGATAAGTGTACTCTGTTTTCCCCTAGTTAGCCACCTATAGACATTTGGAAAGATTTCAGACTAGGATTCTGATGAATCTGCAGAGAGAAAATTCTACCTTATTTGTAGATTATATTTACATATTGTTCGTGACACTGTGGAAAACACCCTTGATGTTCTCCATTTCATGGCAATAAATACCTAAATCAATTTTAGTAAGATAAATATTAAATATACTTTAAAGAGGATCACTCTGTTTTAACCAGTAATAAAATTCTTCCTTATAGAGATAACTGAATCTCCTTCAGTTCCTTAAACAGTTATGTAAACTAATTCTCCAACATGCCTGTTCCTAAAAAGAAGAGGAACTAGACTTTTCTAAATAGGCAAGTCCTGTGTACATTTATCTCTTCCTTTTACCAAAGAATCTGATCAATTGTGTGGGATCCCTAAGCCAAGAAATTCCAGGTAGTGTGTGGTCTATATTTGTCATCTCTCTTATTGTGTGAATACCAGTGTATTTGGGTATGATATAAGCCCAGAAGAAGACTTAATATTTCTTTTCTAATGAAAAATAGCAAAACATTTCTAGAACAGTAGAAGTGTTAAATTCAGTAGAACTAATTATATTCATGTGTTACACTGGATATAGGGGATCTTCTAAATGTAGACTTTTAAGGCTTTAAAACTCTTAAAGTCCTAGCATTCATATATTTTTATAAGAAACAAGAAGGTACATCCTTTGAATTTCTGTGTCAGATTCAATACATTTACTTTCAAATAAGTGTCTAAACGGGCTTCCCTGGGGACTCAGATGGTAAAGAATCTGCCTGCAACGCAGGAGACCCAGGTTCAGTCCCTGAATTGGGAAGATCCCCTGGAGAAGAGAGTGGCTACCCACCCCAGTATTTTTGCCTGGAGAGTTCCATGGACAAAGGAGCCTGGTGGGCTATAGTTCATGAGGTCACAAAGAGTCGGACACGACTGAATAGCTAACACTTTCAAGTCTCAATTGGCTAGACAACTCTGAGTTCAGAAACAATCCTAAGGGGATGGAATGAGCTGAAGTTTCATGGGTTTTAAAGTACTGATATGACAAAGGCCATTATCGCCTGGAATGTGTCAACACAACTGTTGTAACGTGCAGAGGGGTTTGCCACTAGTTTGGTTGACATTGTCTTGGATGGTGTTTCTACGGAGAGGCCTCTGCGCTGGCCTAGTGTAAAGTTCCCCGGGAGTGAGCTGAAAGTGCTTTGGGACAATCCTTCAACGGGCAAGTGGAGCCGTCCGTGCTCTTTCCTGTTCTAGCTATGTGAGATTTCGTTTCCGGCTGGGGAAGAAGAAAAGTCTTATTATATGTTGTTTATGGTTCTCTTGCGTCAGTCGGCTTCTTTTATTAAACCAGATTCAAGTTGTGACATGCTGTTAATTCAATCACTAATAACCAGCTCGAATTGCAAATCTATGTCAGCAGGTTGGTGTTGATTAAGCTGTGGCCGCCACTAACATACTGTTTTAAATGCTTGATAAGTTCCATTTTCTGCAGTGATAGGCTGCTTGGGTTCCCACTTTTCCCCTTTTCTCTCTGAGCCAAAAGAATTGCACACACGTCCCTCTGAGGATCCTCTACGGCTTCTGCTTTCCTCCCCTGCAAGGCGGGCTGGTAACCACTAGAGGGGAGGAGACAGCCGGCTTTATTGAAACCTTCACCATGGAGCCCCACGGTGGAGAGGCTGTCTGCCAAACGGCTGCCAAGAGAAAGGGGGTAGTATATTACTAAGGTTTGCAAAAATAGGCAAAATAGGCTTCTTATAATATGCGAGATATTTGCTTCTAATACATTAGAACTGACTGCAGAGATGGTTAGAAGGTCAGAGCCTGCTTGCCTGTTAACCCATAGTCCTGAGAATTAGCAAGATGATGTATGAAATCAGAATTAACCCTTATGAAAACAAATGGCTCTCTCCTAAGGCTAGTAGCTAATGCACAGAACATGCTAGGAGAAATAGCCAGGAAATATGAGGAAAGGAACCAAAGATGACCGGGCTGCTGGGTGGAAAGTGAAAACTCAGCGTATAGTTCATTTTCTGAAGTCTTCTACCATCTGACCCTTCTCCCATCACTTTAAAACTCTGCCTTCTATAGCTAAGAGGGGATAGAGAGGGACATGTGCAGGAAAGTAAAATACTGATATTCGTCAATAAAAGGGGTAGAGAGAGAAACTTCGTTTCACCTTTCTGAATGTTCCAAACTGCAATATCCTAACGTAACTTAAATGAGAAAGTCACCCAGAGTTGATGAGGGATACTGTATACCATTCGAACACTACTTTTTAATATTTTTAAAATCCAGATTGACTTTTTCAATCTTTTTTTTTCCTTAAAATAAAGAAATATACTTAATATCAGCATTGTTAAAGTGCTATAATGTAGAACTGAAGGCTGTTCTGTGTACTCTCCTGAGTGTAATTGTACTAAGATCATTCGGTTTCCATTTGGAAAGCCACTGGCAATTACTGGAATACAATGTATCATGCATTTGCTCACAGGATATAAAACGTATATACTAATTCGCAATAAAATGTAACAGCTGTCAGTGCATTTTCTGCTCTGTTACTTCAATAAATTGGAACTCTGACTAGAAAATGGGAATATTGCATTTTTACACACTCTGTAATGTGTTTGCTTTTTTGCAAATACAATTTATTTTTTTCATGACAAAAACTGTGGTTTGTTATTACTGCTAGTGGATAAATATTCCTGTATCAGAATGAATTACATATGGTATCTGTAAAGAAGTAGTAATATTTTCTGCTTTTTATTGTAGCCTGTCTCCAGTAAACAAAATACACTTAACCTACTTCTGTCACCTACCGAGTGTGTGTGTGTGTTTCTTTTTTTTTCATTATAATGTCTGTGTGTAGTGGGTAGGGAGAGGAAATAGCAATTTATTTTTTACCCTACCTTCTCAGGTGACTGAGTTGATCGTTAACATTAATTTCCACATACCTTCATTCCTTTCAAAGCTTTTTTTCTTTTTTTTTAAGTTTTCAATCTTTTCTTTCATATAGTGGCTAATCAGGTTTCCTTAGAATATGAAGCAGAGGCTCTGAGTTTTATTTAAAATAAAATGCCTGCACATTTCTGTAATTTTGTTACTTCAGGTCAGACTTTTCACAGATAATTAGCCTTTTACACACTGTGAAATCAACCTGCATTGGTTATTTGGCTAGATTCTTTGCTTCTGTTCTTTATTTCCCAGAAGGTTAACGTGCTGAAAATCTAGCTTCCAGCTCCTAGTACTGTCTCTTTGTGTTGCTAATTATCCCGTTGCATAATTATTAATATCGGGAGCAGGAAGAGGAAACAAGTACACCAAATAGTCGTGAACGCTGGTGTTCTGGCAGGAAGCACGCCCTGCATTAATAAAATGTACCACTATCACAGGAGATAGGCGCGTTCCTTGTTAAGGATCATTTATTAACTGAGATCATCTTTTAGTTCGCCTTGGGGTAATGACTAATGTCAATGGCAAATTTCACAGTTGTCTAGAGAAATGAATTAAATTTGTAATAAAAAGCCCTTCGGCTTGTTGTACATGTTCATTTATTGGAGCAGTTGAACTAGGAGGACTGTAAGGCAACCAAGAACATCGGCTTAATTTTCCTTACATATAATAGTGACCTTTAGCTCCATATTGAGAAAGTTACCTATTATGGATGGGTAAATTAAACGAGAAGTTCCTCTAATGCAAAATAAACTAGATGGCTGAGCTAAGTTAAATGGCCTTTGAGCCTGTAAGAGTCCTCATAGAAAAATCTTCTTCCTTTTTTTAGTGTGACTCTTCTATTTAGACCGTCATAAAAATAAGTTGCTTGACGTATAAGCAGGAGAATAAGGTAATTTAATGTGAAATTTCCTGCAGTGTTACACCTACTTCGATTCCTGCAAGTTTTTGGATGGTTTCATTTTCTGCTCTGGTACAGAGCTTTTGAAAGCGTTGTTTTAACACACTTTTCAGTTCTAAATATACAGTGTGTTTTTTATTTACTTGGCATGGCATGTTGGTGCTGTAATTATTTATGGGGATCTTCGTGTTGCTTTATGTAGCTGAGGAAAAGCATATTTCCCAGGAGGAAGAACAATTACACCACTATCCCTCTTTCTGATTTAGAAAGACTAATTCCAGATTGCTTTTCTGAGAGAGAATTGGACTTGGAAAATGATAATTACTTTTTAAACAAGCACTATGATCAAGTATGATATTCTCATTTTATAGCAGAAAATATAGAAACCAGTCTCCTTAAGCAATCTGTTATCTATATCGTAGTGCACTTGAAACAAATTATCCTAATCGGGGTACCAGCCCAGCTAATGATGGCAAGTGAGAAAAAACGGACATTGTTTTCAGCAAGTAATGGCAATTGCAACATGTATGAAAATTGAAATGTGATCTTTCTTTCAAAGAGATCAACTTTCATCCCATTTTTAACTTTAAAATAATGCCTAAATATTTTCACTTTTAAATCATATTAGGAAAACATTTTCATGGATCTACAAAAGCTTCATTTCCTTTTACAAGGGGACCATCCAGACTCAGAAAAATACACATGGACTTCATATTATTGTCCTGCTAGACATATTATTAAAGATGACTAAAAAATATCTAAAGGGCCCATGGGATTAAAGACAATAATAAAAACAAGCCATCAGAAATGTCGATTTTAGTTGCCCCTCTTTTTAATCATATTTGAAAATGCTTGCTTGGAGTTTGTTTCCTCCAAAATTCCAGGTTTCTGGAGCAAATTTCTTAATGTAAATTATTTTTCCAACTACTTCTCTCCACGCATTCCCTTTTAGCCTAATGTTCGCTGTCCGTTATACCAGCTATCGGATCCTGCAGAAGTGGAGGGGGTACCCGAGAGCTGTTTTGTCTCTGCAGCTTGCTGGTTACACTCTGGGGTCTACGCTATGCTTATCCATGGCTTAGGAGAGTCTCGGAAATTTGAACTTCTTTTCCCCCTCGTTCACGCAGATGCTCACAGCATTCCTAATGAGGCCAGGAAGGGAGTTCACAATCTCCTTTTAGCCACTCTCTCACCTCAGCCCTTTTCAGCATGTAACCTTATTCTCTCTGGGATTACTTGGTTGAAAACCAATTAGAGAGCAGCTCGCAAGATAAACGCATACAGATTACTCCAGATTGAGCACAGTCCATGCCAACTAATCATAGAGCGTAGGATACCCTGAATGGAATAAATATTAAAGAGTCGAGAGGAAATGGAGACGCGATACTGAGAAAAGACTCCGAATGCCAAATCAGAGCTAACGTGATATGCCACCGAGGGTCTCACCTTCCCGTCCACCCCACTCCTTCTCCCTCCTGCTTTGCCTGCTCTGTGGAGAGGTGCCCACGAGCCTCCCGAAGTGTGTTCTCCTCTGCTAATCCTCCCACGAAAGTCTCCAGGAGTTTCGGAGGGGTCCCCCATGCCCTTCTTTCGGTGACTGTCAGGTTCTGTCTAATAAGCCAATCACTCTCCCTGCCTCTTGCAGACGGCCTCATTCTCAAACTGGGAGGGACAGGATCTCAAAGGCCGGTACAGTCCTGAGAATGACTGAACGGGCCGATCAGTCGTTCGTGGCCCTGCTTTTCAGCCTGCTGACTGAAGTCAATGCAGGAAAGAAGCGGGAAGAGAGACTTCTAAGATCCTTCAGGCTTTCAAAAGATGGTTTGGAAGCCTCTCTCAAGTGGCAGAAAAACTACAAACAACGTTGACGATGAACATGCCCCTGGTGATTGTGACTCTCTGTGGATCCGCACTTATGACTATCTGGTAGCTGGAGGAGCAAGGGCGTGTCTCCATTCCCTTACTCATCTATCTCAATACAATGCCTCTTTCTTTCTCTCCTCTCTTCCGTTTTGTAGAGTATGTGGGTAGCTTGCAAGCTAAAAGCATTAGACTAGTACTTTTTGATCAGATACTCAAACATTCCCTCCCCACTTTTAGGTCTTTCTACCTAAAGATTTTTTTTTTTTAATTTTTTTTAATGTAGGCCATTTTTAAAGTCTTTGTTAAATTTGTTACACTATTGTTTCTATGTTATGTTTTGGATTTTTGGCCGCAAGTCATGTGGGATCTTAGCTCTGTGGCCAGGGATGGAAACCGCACCGCCTGTACTGGAAGAGGGGGTAATAACCACCGGATCGCCTGGTGGAAGTTTCTACCTATAAGCTTATATATGAGTTGAGTTCTTCTGCTAAAATTAGATGGGTGGGAACGTTCCGAGACTTCACCGAGACTATTAGATCCTTGCGCATCCTGTTTCCATTAACGTGAACCCACGTGTCATAAGTACTAAGTTGGATGAGATACTGTACATCATAATTATTTAGCCAGATCCTTCCAAGTGAGAAGCTGGGTGACTGATACATTGGGGTGTGTGAATAATGGTTATAAAGTCACTGATAAGGTCTGCAGGCTTTGGCAGAAATTTGGTGTGTCCAGTTTTAACCTTTTTCTGTCTTCAGTCCCTGTCAGTTTCACTAGCTTTTCATGGGATCAAAATCTGTGAGTCTTTTGACAGTTACAAGTTAGAATACTGAAAGTGAGAGGCAAATATAGTCCTACTTTTGTCCAGATACTGTATGAAAGTAACATTCATAAGCGTTTTAAATAACTAAGTGGAAAGAAAAACAGAGATGTCCTTATAAAGTCACATTTCAGGAGAAAGGAAGCTAGAATACTTTTTTTTTTTCTATGTACAAAGGGATTACTGATTACTTTTGCTTTCTTCTAATGTTTTTCTGACATCCACTGATTTTCTACAGTAAGCATCTTTTGTAAATATTTATAGATAGTGCGAGTGGTAAAGAATCTGCCTGCCAATGCAGAAGACCAAAGAGATGTGAGTTCGATCCCTGGGTTGGGAAGATCCCTTGGGAGAGGAAATGGCAATCCATCCCAGAGTTCTTGTCTGGAGAATCCCATGGACAGAGGAGTCTAGTGGGCTACAAAGGATTGCAAAGAATTGGATACAACTGAAGCGACTGAACATGCAGACATGCACGTAAATGTTTAGGGGAAGACAGTGATAAGAAGTGTTCTAAGTGTGCTGGCTTTGGATGAAAGCAAGGATTGCAAAGTTTAACTGACTTAGGATCATGTACCTGCAAATTCCTCATACTAATTCCTGTCAGTTTCTAGAATTCATCAGTTTTCTGCCTTTAAGTCTTTGTATAGTCTGTTCCCACAATGGGAAATATTTGCATATCTTCAGCTACCCTCATCACCTCCAAGTTTCACATATTTGTGCCTCTATTAACAGGTAACTTCTTCAGAAAGGCTTTTTCCTCACTCAGTTGATATGTGGTCATTCCCTTCATAAACTGACACACTGATTACATGCTGGTATGTTTACTGGTATAGTGACATTTGTCTTCCAGTCCAGATTGTCAATTCTCCAGAGGTATGATGCCTGCAAGTTTGCACACACACCTGAGAATTACACAGGGACTAGCACATGGTAGTTCCTTAAAACTGTTGTCAACTTAATGAATGGTTAAATAAGTTGTGAAATCGCAGTCAGACTCCTCATCACTGCTAAATCTCAGTATTGTCATCCTTAGAATTAGGATACTTCCTCTTTTACAGGGCTATTATAAAGGAAAAAATAAGATACTGTTGATAAAGTGCTTAGACAATGGTGGTAGCCAGTATTAAGATTTTTGTACCCTATATTGCTATTTTACAAAATTTATTTATACATATATATAATTATATAAATTAAAAGATGCTTACTTCTTGGAAGAAAAGTTATGACCAACCTAGACNGGGATGGGGTGGGAGGTGGGAGGGAGGTTCAGAAAGGATGGGACATATATCCACCTGTGGCTGATTCATGTTGATGTATGATAGAAACCAACATAATATTGGAAAGCAATTATCCTCCAATCAAAAATAAATAAATTTAAAAAAACAGAGGAGTTATGTGATTGCAACAGAGGATATATGGCCTCCAAAGACCGAAATTTTTACAATCTGCTCCTTTGACAAAGAAGCTGGTTCACCCGTGGTCTTCCACTTTGGACTACATACAGAAATTCAAGTGAGGGATAAAGTTACTAGAACATCTCCCACATATCATACAGTCAGATATTACAGAGACCTATTCTCAACACTGGGAGTATAAAAATGATGGAGCCCCAATCCCCAGTCTCCTAGAATGGGACAGATTCACCAAGAAATTATCAGGAGATGGTTTAATAAAGATAAATGAGGAAAGCGGAGTGTTTGCCTTGCATGGTCAAGGGCGTTGTAAAGCAAGACCCAAAAGACAAGAAGACCTGAATTGNTATTCTCAACACTGGGAGTATAAAAATGATGGAGCCCCAATCCCCAGTCTCCTAGAATGGGACAGATTCACCAAGAAATTATCAGGAGATGGTTTAATAAAGATAAATGAGGAAAGCGGAGTGTTTGCCTTGCATGGTCAAGGGCGTTGTAAAGCAAGACCCAAAAGACAAGAAGACCTGAACTGATCTAGACAGAGGAAAACATCTAGTGCTGAAACTGTATTGTGCCTGTTTCTTTTGCAAAAGGTCTAAGCAAGGGAAATAGCAATACCTTTCAGATAATAGGAGCTGGTTGTGGAGCTGGCAATGTCCCCAGCCAGCCAGGTGAGGGGCATCAGAATCTTGACCTTTCTATTCTACACACCAAAGACTGGTCCAGGAAGTCTCTCCTCCATTACGCCCACTCCTCTCTTCTTCTCGAGTCTGTGACTCCACAGTTCAACCAGGAATTTCTGAGACTTAAAATAAGAATGCCAGGCTCCCTGTGTCAAATGTTGAAACTTCACATGAAATTTTAGAACCCCCAAAGACCACATGGCTGGCTTTCTTTGCACAGATGATTAATCATGGGTTTTTATGGCCTGTTGTTCTCGGGTGTACGTGTTTGACTCATTTTCATGGAATGCTTTTGTCCAAAGATGTGCAGAAATCATCCAGTTATTTTCGAATGACGAATGCATGCGTGGTTTATTCATATATGCTCTTAAATTTAAATATTCAAAGGTTTCAAGTAAAAAAATCTTGAAAGAATCAATTTCGCTGCTTTTCACTACACTGAAGATCCCTTCTCACACCATTTGCTTCTTAAAAGTTGATGTATGCATAGCAGTGGTCCTGGTTTCATATCGAATCATCACCTGGCTTCATCTGTTCATGTCTGTATTCAAGAAACACATCTTAAACAGCCTCCAATGCAATCCTCAATCCTCTCATCCCCCAATAATGCGTTTTGAAACTTTCCATTGAGATGAATTCATCCAAGAACATCTGCTTCATTTGGTCTTATTTTAAAAACTTTTTTAAAAACTAAATTCAATTTCAGTGTTTTCTTAAAAATGATTATTTGGGGTGGTGCTGGGCTTTTGTTTCTGCATGCAGGCTTTCTCTAGTTGCAGCAGGCGGGGGCTACTCTCCAGTTGCCATATTCAGGCTTCTTATTGCAGTGGCTTCTCGTTGCTGCACACAGGTTCCAGGGTGCTTGGGCGTCAGTAGTTGTAGCATGCTGGCTCAGTAGCTGTGGTTCCCAGGCTCTAGGCACAGGCTCAATACCTGTGGCACCCAGGGTTTGTACTTCACAGCAGGTGGGATCTTCCTGGATCAGGGATCAAACCCGTATCTCCTGCACTGACCGGAAGATTCTTTGCCACTGAGCCACCAGGGAAGCCCAGCTCTCCTTTTAAAATGCAATTATTCCTGGGCAAAGAAACCGAATCCTGTAAGTGATTATCAGGTCTCTTAACCGAGATTTGATAGCCGTGTGGTTTCAGAGCTGGGCAGGAGGAACTTGGGAAACTCCACGTGTAAGGATAGAAGAAGAGCAAGCGGATCATTAATAAGATTCTGTGTCTAAAGCTAAAATCTAAAGAGTAGTAACCAAGACTCCTTAGAAACCAGTGATCTGAAGAGAAATATACCATTTCTGTCTCATGTAATAGTCCAGGGTGAGAAGATGGGTATATTGGAACGGAGTCATACAGGACTCCTGTTTCTTGCATTTTGTTTTTATACCAGTTGCATTTTGGAGAAGCTTGGATGCCCCAATAAAAGTGGCACAAAGCACTTGGATTAAAGATGTGTTCCCTCACTCCAGATTTGTACTCTCTAATGCTTCTATTTTTCCCTTCCTTTATTCTTTTGAAGTGATTCCATACTCAAGTGGAGAGAAGGGAAGCTCTGCCTCCTGGGAGGGTATATCTCCTTTTTTTTTTTTTTTTTTTTTTTTTTTTTGACT
>SJYA01001602.1:2000624-2035182 GCA_006410615.1 Neotragus moschatus
TTTTTTTTTTTTTTTTTTTTGTATTTGTGACTATTCTGTAAGGAAAATGTGCCTTTTATTTCCATTTATTTATTTATCCTGATGCTGGGAAAGATTGAAGGCCAAAGGAGAAGGGAGTGGCAGGGGATGGGATGGTTAGATAGCGTTACTGCCTCAACAGACAGTGCAAACTCTGGGAGAAAGTGAACGGCAGAGGAACCTGGCATGCTGCAGTCCATGGGATCACAAAGAGTCGGACATGACTTAGCGACTGAACAACAACATTTATATATCCTGTCATTTGTTTATGTCAACATTGACTTGGGAATATTTATTTTATTCACTGGGCTATAATCCAATATTTTAGAATCCTAGAGTGTAAGTGCAGAGAAGGAGATGGCACCCCACTCCAGTACTCCTGCCTGGAAAATCCCATGGATGGAGGAGCCTGGTAGGCTGCAGTCCATGGGGTCGCGAAGAGTCAGACACGACTGAGCGACTTCACTTTCACTTTTCACTTTCATGCATTGGAGAAGGAAATGGCAACCCACTCCAGTGTTCTTGCCTGGAGAATCCCAGGGACGGGGGAGCCTGGTGGGCTGGCGTCTACGGGGCACACAGAGTTGGACACGACTGAAGCGACTTAGCAGCAGAGTGTAAGTGAGTGGAGACATAAACTGATTGGGTGTAGATTTGGCAACTATGTAAAGGTAGTAGAAGAAAGAGAAAGGTAAGTTCTGATAATCCTGAAAAACCATAACCATAGAAATTACCATCAAATAATCATCTCCAAAAGGAAAGAACCCATCTCTGAGATACATCTTCAGCAAGCAATATCTGAGAATCTGGATAAACTGGAAGGGCGATCGTTGTTGGCTCCACATTCCAGGTCAGTTCAAAGCAGGGAACGGAGCTCTCCTAAGCACTTCTAGCTTAGGGACGCACTAGTGCTCTATTGTGTTTTGAATCTGTGCTTTCTGATGGTTGGTAATTGTCTTTTTATGTGGTGACTTGCCGTCTATATATCCTCCTCCTCACTGAAATACTTCTTTATGACTTTTACCCAATTTCTAGCAGGACTGATTGGTGCTTCTCTCATTGAGTTTTGAGACTGTTTTAGATCAGTTCAGTTCAGTTCAGTCACTCAGTTGTGTCCGACTTTGCGACCCCATGAACTGCAGCACACCAGGCCTCTCTGTCCATCACCAACTCTCAGAGTCCATCCAAACCCATGTCCATTGAGTTGGTGATGCCATCCAGCCATCTCATCCTCTGTCGTTCCCTTCTCCTCCTGCCCTCAATCTTTCCCAGCATCAGGGTCTTCTCAAATGAGTCAGCTCTTCACATCAGGTGGCCAAACTATTGGAGTTTCAGCTTCAACATCAGTCCTTCCGATGAACACCCAGGACTGATCTCCTTTAGGATGGCCTGGTTGGATCTCCCTGCCATCCAAGGGACTCTCAAGAGTCTTCTCTAACACCGCAGTTCTAAAGCATGAATTCTTCGGCGCTCAGCTTTCTTTATACTAATTCTATGTCAGATAGATACATGGCTTGCAAATATTCTCTCCCAGTTTATAGTTTGTCTTTTCATTATGTTCACAGAGTTCTTGATACAGTAAAACATTAATTTTGATAAGATTCAATTTATCAGTCTCGTTAGTTTCAGGTGTACAGCAGAGTGATTCAGTTATACGGCATGCTTGTGCTTAGTCTCTCAGTAATGTCCAAAGTTTTGTAAACCCATGGACGATAGCCCGCCATGTCCATGGTATTTTCCAGGCAAGAAAACTGGGATGGGTTGCAGTTTCCTCCAGGGCATCTTCCTGACCCAGGGATCCAACCTGCATCTCCTGTGTCTCCTGCATTGCAGGCAGATTCTTTAGGAATTATCCTCTTTTCCTTCTGTTATTGGTTTCTAGTTTGAGTTCTTTATGGTCAGAGAATAGACTCTATATGATTTCAATTCATTTAAATTTGTAAGGCTTGTTTTATGGCCCAGAATATGATCTACCTTGATAAATGTTCCATGTGAACTTGAAAAGAAAAAAATGTGTTTGTTGTTACCGTAGAGTACTGTGTTATTTCTTTCTGGCATCCAGAGTTTCAAATGAGAAATTTGCTGTCATTAAAATTGTTTCATAAGGTAATTTGTCATTTCTCTTTGGCTACCATTAAGAGTTTTTTCTTTGTTTTTAGTTTCTGGAAATTTACTTATTATATACCTTGGTGTGAATTTGAATTTATTCTTTAAGGATTTTTCTTAAATTTTTTCAAACTTGTTTTCCAACAGTTCAGGAAGTTTTCAGTCACTATTTCTTTAAACGTTCAGCCTCGTTCTTCCTCCTTTCCTTCTGAGAGTTAGAGGTTAAAGCGTCTGCCTGCAATGTGGGAGACCTGGGTTCGATCCCTGGGTCAGGAAGATCCCCTGGAGAAAGAAATGGCAACCCACTCCAGTATTCTTGCCTGGAGAATCCCATGGACGGAGGAGCCTAGTGGGCTACAGTCCACGGGGTCGCAAAGAGTTGGACCCGACTGAGCGACTTCACTGTTATCTTACAGATTTCTGAGGTTTGTTTATTGTTATTGTTTAGCCACTAAGTTGTGTCTGACTCTTTGAGACACCATGGATGATAGATTGCTAGGCTCCTCTATTCACGAAATTTCCCAGGCAAGAATACTGGAGTAGGTTGCTATGTCCTTCTGCAGGAGATCTTCTCGACCCAGGGATCAAATCTGCATCTCCTGCATTGGCAGGCAGGTGCTTAACCACAGAGCTACCTGGAAAGCCAAGGCTTTGCTTATTTGTGTTTCTTTAATTTCTTATTTTCCCTCTGTTCCTCTGATAGGGTAAATTCTATTGATCTGCCCTTAAGTGCTCAGGTTTACTGATTCTACTCATGCCATGAAAATCTCTCATTTTGCCATTCATAGGTGTATCCGTTTTGAAATGCAGCGTCATTTTAAAATACCTATTTACAGTGACTATTCAATAATTTCTGCTGCTGGATTAGCCTGCTCTGAAATTACCACTTGTCTTTCATCATAAGCTCTTACAAAAAGTCTTTAATAATATTTGCCTAAAATAAGATAGACCCAGTTTCCAAAGGCTAGTTCTTGTCCTAGGGAAAAAAAAAAGCATTTGAATTACACCCCCCCTTTGTTTTTTTAACAGATATTATACTGTGATGGCAAGTAAAAGTGTGTGCCCTGGGGCTATGCCGAGTCTGGGGGTTGTCTAGACTAGAGACGGTCCTACTAGTTTATGATTGTACAAGGTAACTGTCTGAATCATCCTTTGCCTGAACCAACAATGCTCAGTGTCACCCTCTCATTTCCAGAAGACTTCTTCTATATTTTCTGTCTTCTCCAATAAAATGATATTTTTGCAAGCTCATTTCTGCTTTCTCATGTGCTCTTCTCAGCATTTTGAGTAGACACCCACTGTCACTGTGATCAAGAATACGGGTGAAATTCTGGAGTGATAAAGTTCTGAACAAGTTAATCTCCTCTCCTTGGGTTTCATAGAATTGCTTAGTGGCACAATTATATTCAGTTTCCAAAATTAGATATAATCATTTTCTGCCTTGTAAAGGTTAATAGACACTTAAAAGCAACAGCAAGTGATTGGATAGGCTTCTAAATTTGGGATTCCAAGATCAAATAATGTGGCTTCGTGCTACACAAAAATATCGAAATATTTTCTATTTTGATGTTACACCTTCCATGCACAAGCTAGGTCCCGAATTTATTTATTTAAAGAAGACCACTCTCATGAACTCTAGACTTATACAATAAACTGCTTTGTTGACTACCTCAAAAAACGTTGCATGTGCACACTTGGTTGCTCAGTTGTGTCTGACTCTTTACAACCCCATGGACTGTAGCCTCTTTCCACGGGATTTTCCAGTCAAGAATACTGAAGTGGGTTGCTATTTCCCTCTCTAGTGGACCTTCCCAGCCCAAGGATCAAACTTGAGTCTCCTGCATTGGCAGGCAGATTCTTTACCACTGCGCCACCTGGGAAGCCTCAAATATGCTGGCTGCCAAGTAAGTAGAAATAAAACCAAGCAGGTGCCAATAAAACCCTTAATACACTTCTAGCCTACTTGGCTTCCTTCAGTTTTCACCATCTCAATTAATGGGTTATTCTTCCTCTAGTTCTTCAGATCCCAAATTGAATTCCATCTGTTTGTTTATCCCTAAATTTCTGTGTGGCTTCAATAAGGTCCTAAGAATCTTAACATTTTTCCTCTCAACCTCCCTTTCTTCTTGCTCTTCTGTGCTTAAAATATGTGCACTGGATCATTTTGCAGCCCTACCCACCCTGTGTTTTGTTAACTAATATTTTATCTCTAAGCTGCCGTTGCTGTACTCTGAAAAGGAAACAAAATGTAACGCTATAGCTGCAGGTGAAAATAACTCTATGTGTCCAGATCGCCTGTGATCACAAAGCATGATCAACTTCTCAGAGGCAAAGTTTAAAACATCCAGCAGGCTTAGATTTCATGATTGAATTTTGAAGCCAAACATTTCTATTTCCTGTGAAATTTTAGTGTCCTTTAGAGTTGGAGTATGTTTGTTTTGTTAAAAGCAACTTTGCCTTTGATTGCTGAAGCGTTTCATTCTCTCTATAAATGTGATAGCAAATCTACATACTTTATGTTTTCCTTTTTTTTTTCCAAGAACAGTCAGCAAAAATTGTGTTCTCAAGTGCCCCGAGAACAAGGGCATTGATCGCTCCAGTTGGAGTTTTAGGCCACCTTCTTCTTGTCACTCTCAGCTGTAATTTAAGATATCAGCTTTAAATTATTTAGCAGTTTATAAGTATAAATAATTTACCAGTCAACAGCTCAGGCGACAGCCCATTAATCAGTCTGCGAACGTGCGCACTGATGTCATGCTGTGGTCTGTGTCGGGCTGAGTCTTGATGAGGTCCATGTGCTCAGAGCCCCTTTCCTCCCCTCCCCTCCCTGAGATGTGACCTGTCTTGCTTGCAGATTGAATTAATTGGGGCTCACACTGACAGGTGCGCTCAAGAACTCTAACCTCCAGAGGTGGGACCAAACTTTGTTACAGCAGCAGGTGCAGTCATAGCTTTGCTGCCACTGGCTGATTATGACTGCACTGCGGCATCCCCAAGCACGTGTATGGAGAAGATGAACCAGGGAAGAACGTTTTACCAGAAAGATGTGATTTTTTTTTTGAAATAAAGGATGTGCAGTAATGTTGAGTGTTTATTTTTATCTTCTTGTCTAGGTGCTGGGTTTTTCAGTTTTGACTCATCATTTTTTTCAGGAACTACATTTCCTTCCTCCATCCCTGTGTTCTAATGACAACGTGGCAGTTGCTTTCCATAATCTTTGGGCATTTCATTTTTCATTCAAGTTTTTTTTTTTTTTTCCTTTTCTTTTTTAAAATTTTTTGGCTGTGCTGTAGGGAATGTGGTTTTCTTAGTTCCTTGATCAGGGCTCGAACCCATGTCCCTTGCATTGGAAGATCGAGTCTTAACCACTGGGCCATCAGGGAAGTCCAGTTTTGTGTGTGTGTGTGTATATATATGTGCACATAATTAAATATATAATATATAGTGTGTATATATATTTAATTCAATATATATAATATACATAACTCAAGTTATAGTTAGATCTTTTTTTTTACAATAATATTAGTACTCTTCTAAGTCTCATTAGCCTTATAGGGATATACAACACCTTCCTATAAAAAATTGACACATTAATGTAAAACACATTCAAAATTTGTACAAAAGACTGATGGGATAATCTTTTGGTAAAATTGTTGACTCTCTTCACAGGGTAACTAGTAGCCCAAATTATTGTGTGGTTATGCAGACCCTCCTTTTGAGTATTAAGATGAAGAGAAGTAAAGCATCACCAGAATCTACTCTGGTGGCCTCTCAAGGCACGGTGCTTCTAGTCTCTGTCTCCTTCAGGAACTCTCTGAAAGCACAAAGTTAACTCCCAGGTTCTGGTCTGCCCTCCCCCGCAGCAGGGTGCACCAACCCTGCCTGAGCTCTGGGTGTTCCATGAGAAGTTGCCCCCGGACACAACCCGGCTTCTCTCTGTCTTGCTGTGTCTTTGTTGGTCCAAGCTTCACTGTGCCCTGAGAAGGACATTCGTTTCCAGCTCTAGCTTTCATTTAACATCCTGCACCAGAGATCATGCGATTTCTGTCCAAACCGTTTTGACAGTGTAATAATTCGACCACTTTGGCTTTCGCTGAGGCAGACACAGAAGCTAGTTTCAAGGTGGTGTCCAAAGTTTATAGTGAAATCTTATTGGAACTGTCTCTCCCTGGGGATGCCACTTGCATCCAACCCTGCCCTGGATCTCCTGGGGTGTCTCTCCCTGCGATTCCACGTTGCAGTCAACCCTGCCCTGGATCACATAATCCTCACTAAGCTGAAGCTCTTTACCCAAGCTCACCGCAGATGTTAACTCCTATCTACAGAGTCCGTCTGCCCTTTTCAACCAGTCTCCTGACTCAACCAGCTGCCCTTCGTCTTACTGTAATCCACGTAACTCCCATAGGATAAGGGCTTGTTACATGTCAGGCACTAACGAAGTAGCTTTGCAGATAATTTACCACTTAATGTCCCTCACTACACAGACATGTTAATGAGGATGCGGTAGGATACTGAACTGAACAGCAGGAGAGTGAGGGTCCAAATTAGGCCTTCAAAGTTCACACTGTGTACTCTTTACTCTGTGGTCATAGTTGTGGCTGACTCTGCAACCCCATGGACTGCAGCCCATGAGGATCCTCTGTCCATGGGATTCTCCAGGCAAGAATACTGGAGTGGGATGCCATTTCCTCCTCCAGGGGATCTTCCCGACCCAGGGATCGAACCCATGTCTCCTGCAGTGGCAAGTGGGTTCTTTACCACTGAGCCACGAGGGAAGCCCCCTGTGCTATAACTTCTTGAATCTGTTCTGTCTCCTGATACTCCGTATAGCTTTCTTCTCCTTGAACTGCTGTTCTCTAGTCTTCCACTTTCTCTCCATCCTTAGCTGTCCATGGAAACCATGTCCATCCTCCACTTTACTAAGCATCGCATGTCCCATGTCTCTTTGTACTGACTTGTTCTCTCCCCTCTCTGCCCTCTGCCCAATGCCAGGGATTTTTCCAGCCAAAATTCCGCCAAGGACTATTTACAGGTTTTCCTGTATAAAATCAACCATATATATATGAGATAAATTATGCTGTCTGTCTAAAGACAGTTCTTCATACATATTATCCAATCAACTATTTGCTGAGTGAAGACACACACTTTCCTGTACTTGCCATTAACATTGGCACGCAATTAAAAATAATCTGGTGTGTATGCAACAGTATCAAATCAACTAGCCTATGTATGTGTGTGTGCTCAGTCGCTCAGTTGTGTCTGACTCTTTGAGACCCCAGGGATGACTCTGTCCATGGGATTTCCCAGGCAAGATGCTGGGGTGGGCAGCCATTCCCTTCTCCAGCCACTAGCCTGTGTTTAAGTGGCTAAATAAGCCACTTTGTAGCCACTTTGAAACTTCCACAACAACTTGGTGTAATAGCAGATGCAGGGCTGAGCAGAGTAAGTTATTTAGATATTTACTGAATTAATTTTACTCAGCACACAGTTCCAATAGCCTACTGCTCTGAATGAGTCCAGAGAATGAGCACAGAAAAATGTAAATATGCATAAGACTCAGCCTTGCTGTTCCTCTCTATCCAGGAGGCTCACCTCCTCCCCAAGCCCACCACCTGGGGAAGTTCTGGCTCTATTAAAGATTCGCCTTAAGCTTCAGTTCACCAGCAAATCTTGCTCTAGACTTAGCTCCCCGGCGATGGCAACACCACCTTCATTTCTCTAAATCCAGTGCCCACACGGCATCTCTCACAGAATTGCCACTCAGTAGGTATTTGTTCGATGAATTTAAACCACGATTCTGTACTTAACAAATTCACAGGACTGGTTAAAAGCACAGCAGTCTTATCTAAAAACAATAATGGTCAATCGTTCATTTCTTAGGAGAAAGTGATAGCACAATCAATCATTAACACTTGCCCAAATCGGACGTTAAATATTTTTAAAAAATATTTTGCTCTGATCTGTCATTATGATCTGTGTCAAATTCTTCTCATTAATCATTGGCATACTATTATATATTCAGGAGATTTGGGACACCCATCCTGAATAATAGTAAGAAAATATGACTTATCAGTAGAATAAATGCTTTGCTGTCCCCATGATAGGTTGCGAAGTAGTAGTGGCTGGGGATAAAATTCTCAGCATCTCAGGAAATTACGAGGAAGTTTAAAATATATAAAAATAACAAAACAGCCAGAAACAGGACCAAAACTGGAAGTGCACTCAAAGGTAAGTAAAACAGTTACACCCAACAAGACAGATATTTTAGTAACATCTTCCACTTCAGTATTTGTGGCTTTTATTCAAATGAATACAGAATCACCTTTGGAAAATGCATTGGTAAAGAAGCATTTTTGTAAATAATTGCTAAGAAAGCCTGGACTTTTAAATATCGAGCTTTATTGTGTAATGCATAGGAATATATTATTTTCTTGGGAGAGGATTCATACGGCTCATAGAAAGTCTCTGCTTGAATTGGTATTCCCAGCAACCTGAGTTCTCCTACGGCTGCAAGGCTCCTTGTGTACATCTTGTGGGTTGTAGAATAACAATTTCTAAGTGGTAAATTACTAGAACTATTCTAACAGGGTAAAGAGGATCCCAAGAATCCCCATTTCAGTCCTGGGCACAGAGGTTTGACTGCAGCGCTATGTGAAGCCTTGCAATATTTCTAAGGAAATTTTTTTCTTAATGGACAAGTAATTTCTCCCAATGGATCATCATAGTCTAAATATCCAGCTGAAAATATTTTCTAAATATATTTCCGTCTCCTTCTTTAGGATATTTTGACTAGCTTCTTAGCCTTTTGGCTGAGATCAAGCATAGTGTGGGGGCTTCGCTGGTGGCTCAGTGGTAAAGAATCCACCTGCCAATCAAGGAGAAGCAGGTTCAGTCCTTGGATTGGGGATATCCCCTGGAGAAGGAAATGGCAACCAACTCTATTATCCTTGCCCGGAAAATCCCATGGACAGAGAAGCTTGGTGGGCTAGAGTTCATGGGGTGCAAAAGAGTCAGACATGACTGAGCATACGTACCAGTAGCTCTTAACGGCTGTGAATACGGAGGATGAAACCCAAGATGTCAACTGTCTTCACCATTGGAAGCTTCATAAAGCTTGTAGATATCTTTAAAATGTGGAAATTCAATATGTGATGTTTCTTTCTGGTCATAAATAAAGGTAATTGGATGTTGATGATTTTGTATAATGCCTATTCATAGTTCTTTTTTAATTTTGGAGATCTGTTTGAAATAGTGAAAACTATGGCTTACAAGGTCTTGGAATGGCAAGTGATCGCGAGGCAAAGAGGATGCTTAGATCAGAAACCTAGGAGATTTATAGAGGCAGATCCTAAATCTCCATTTTCTAGCACAGAGTCATTTGAACTACTAAGAACACATTCAGTTCATTTCAGAAAAACTATAGGAATATTCAGATAGATATTTAATTTTTCTCAGAACTGATCTCCTCACAAAAAGTCAGTCCAGTACTTGCAATTACATTTAAACCCATTAATTCCCCTCACAATCTTGTTTATAAAGATACTCTGATGAGTGAACAAGAGACAAGCAGAATTGTCACAAATTATATGTCACTGACATCAAAATAATGGGATTTTGACAGAGTTATGAAAACTTATCAATCCTACAAAAATGTGTAAATTACCTTTGTGTGTGTGTGTGTGTGTGTGTGTGTGTGTGTGAGAGAGAGAGAGAGAGAGAGAGAGAGAGAGAGTTAAGTTGCTTCAGTCCTGTCCAACTTTTTGTGAGCCATGAACTGTAGCCCGCCAGGTTCCCCTGTCCAAGAATACCGGAGTGGGTAGTCAAGCTCCAGGGATCTTCCTGACTTAGGGATTGAACCTGCGTCTGTTGTGTCTCCTGCATTGGCAGGCAGATTCTTTACCACTAGTGCCTTTCTTTGGCAAAGACGAAACAGTCAACCCAAAGTGTCCCATGCAATGTACCAAATGAATGCTTCTGCCAAGTAGCACTAATCTTAGCAGTTCTTTAAATTTTATTGAACAAGTATAATGAACATTAATGAATTTCTCATTGTTTCAGTGGGCAATATCGGACAGTATTTCAATAGTACAGCTTTAGATTTTAATAAAGCAGTGCAAAGGTTATGACAAAAGCTGTAAGCACATGACATGCAGGAACTATAGAAAACAGCAGAATATTCAATGACTGAACTATGCTTTAAAACCAAGGAGTCGAAAACCTTTTTCCTGCACTTTTAGACTCTAACTCCTTTATTCACAAACTTATAAGCTTTACATACCTCTACATTCTACACACCTTTACATTCTACATACCTCAGTATTTACATAGCTTTATATTCCTTTTTAAAAATTCCATCTTCCAGTAGATATTATCCATATTTTATGAAAAAGTTGCTAGGTAGTGCCGTGTGCTTAGTCGTGTTCGACTCTTTGAGACCCTTTGGACTGTACCTCTGCCCATGGGATTTCCCAGGCAAGGATACTGGAGTGGGTTGCCATTTCTTTTGAACCCACGTCTCCTGTATCTTCTGCATTGCAGGCAGATCCTTCATCTGCTGAGCCACGAATAGGTTAATGTAGTGCAAAGTTAAATGGCTTACACAAGGACCTCAAATTCTACTTTAAACAAAGACGCGGGTACAGCTATCTGTCCACACATACACATATCACATATGTGCGTGCTTATATAAACAGATAAATACAATGTTACATTAGAAATTTCCAACCTACAAAAAAAAGTGAATTAAAGGATATGTTTCCCCAAAACTGATGCAGCATGTATAAGATATCTCGGGAATATAGTCATTCTCTTTTGGATTTGAATTTCTGTAAAAAAAAAATTATACCATTCATTTTCCTGAGGGCACATGGGAAAGTAAATTACATAACTTGAAAGTGAACACAATCCTCCAAAACAGGAAAACATTTTGCTTCACACTTTAGCAGAATGTGTTGGGTTTAGGGGCCTGGGGGAAAAAGGCATACACTAAACTACAATGGATACATGTCAAAGTGTACATGCAACATATTAAAATGAGCAGACATAGAAAAACGAAAAAATGATGTTTATATACGAAGCTATGTTCTCTTGGGCATTTTGAAACCTATAGGGACCATGTTTATAATAGAAATGTTAACATACCTGGAAGGTAAAATCAGCAAAATAATTTAGGAGAAAATGTAAAGTTGAAATGGGGGCAAATACTATAAGCGCTTTTTCTGTTGCTATAAAGAAACATGTTGACAGAGAAGAATCAGGATGAAGGTAAACATGAAAGAAAACCAAAACAGGAAATGGATCCCTGCGTATCTGCCCCGAACCCCGAGACTGGCAAAGGATAAGAATGAAGTGTCTTCAATTTAAATAACATATCCATATCTTCCATGAGGGAATTAAGCTCTTTAGATGCACAGTGCATTAAAAAATGCATCCAAATTTCAACGAGGTTTTAACAGAGATGGAGTGAAAGTGAAGAGCAAGCTGAGCAGAGAGAGAGACAGAAGAAGAGGAAATAAGAAAAATGAAAAACGGAAGGAAAGAAGGAAGGAAGGGAAGGAGGGAGGAAGGCAGAGAGAGACAGAAAGAATAAAATAGCTTCATAAAGCTTGCAATAAATTCTTAAAATTCAAGAATCTGACATGTGGAAAAAAGATATTGTTAGAAGTCAGGAGCCTGGGCATATATTATTTGAGAAAAAAATAATTTGGGGAATTTAAAAAACCTGTTAGCAAAAGCTGAAATAAAAAAGAATGAAAACATCCTAATTTCCACTTTTGCATTTAGACGGACCTCTGGATACAGAAGAAATGGTCTTTAACACTGAACTTAGGGTTTCTTTCCTTTCTGAATAAAGGGTGGGTTTTTGCCATATTTAGGTCTGTTTATGGCTTTCATTAACTAAGTTCTTTTTTCCTTAGAATACGTGTTCTCTACCCTACCTTTGTGACTTCTAGGCAATGCCAGTGCATCAAGAATGAAGCTACATCATTCATAAGGATGAAGCTACATCATTTATAAAACATTAAAAATGGAGAATGGTCCAAAGCTCAAGTTATTCATTGCAGTCATGTGTGACAAGAAGTAACAGTCCACATTGGGAAAGATTTATAAACAAAGTAAATTCTCTCCACCAGGGATTTATATTTATTAGTAATTACAAGAAATTTTTGAGCATCCCTAGAAAACAATGTGTGTGTATAAGAAGTAATAAGGATTTGGAAAGAAATGAATATTAATAACTGTTATCTGTTGTTCTTCAAGAGATTGTTAGCATAAATTCAGAATGACACACATGATCTGGTTGCCTTCTATAAAACTGTGGCCTCTTCTTAGATATGTAATATTAACTAAATGTAATAAAAATTCCTTTCAATCTTAGGACCAGCTCCATGCTCAGCTATAGAAGGAAACAAGTAATTCAGCCTCAGAGTTACTAGGCCTGTGGACCTTGTTCTGCTAGGGCCAATGGATGGAGGTGCCTTGTGTAGTGCACGGCAGGGCTCCACTGGCTAGAAGCTGATGCAGACAGCAGAGTGCTTCTTCATACAGAGACAGAGCTTCCTGATTTACTCCCTGAAAGAATTATCTTAAAAGAGTAGGAAGCGGTGGGAAGAATAGAAGCAAAGCAATCATTGTTGACTTCATTTTTGTCTTGTACCAGACAAGAAAAAGGCCCTTGTGGATTTAACCACCCAGTGGACATGCCCCATAGGGAACCCCCCGCCAGTCTTGCAAACCTGGCCCTATTGCAAAACCTCTGTATCCGCCAGTGCCCAGCAGAAATGGCTGGCTAAGAGTGTAACCCAACAGGTAGAAAAGCCATCCTTCAAAGGTTTGGGAAGAGCTGAGGGAACAGGAATGGTGAAATACCTTGGAACCAACACTAGCTGATAGCCAGGACCATGCTTGGGTCTGGAGGCTCAAGGGGAGGGTGTTTCTCTCGAAACTCGGAGAAAACTAAGGAAGTTTCTTACGCCCCAAGAAGAGGCATAAGATTCAACGGCAACCACTGCCAGTCCCTGCTGAGCTAGGTTGTTTTATGTTTTTTTTTTTTTTTGGCCCCAAGCCATGTGAGATTTTAGCTCCCCAACCAGGAATTGAAACTGCACCCCCTGAACTGGAAGGTGAAGTCCTAAGACTGGCTTACCAGAGCCAGCCCCATTATTCTTGTAATAAAATCTAAAAATACAAACCTCTTTCAAGGCTCTACATGAACAAGTGTCTACTCTTCCAACTCCACTTAATACAACCCACCCTTCTTGTTCAGTGTATTGTAACTGCATTTGACTTCCTTGCTATTTCAGGAAATATTTGGGGGTCTTTGCTGGATATGCTGTTTTCTGTTCTTGAAGCATAGTTCCTCCAGAATTTAGTTGTCTCCTTTTTTTCTCCAAATGTTCTTTTGGTAAAGCCAGATCCCCACTCCAACCTAAATGGACTTGTTCTACTTGGGTTCACCACTCTAGCTGAGTCAGTGTCTTCTTGCACTAGAATTATCTCACTTAACTGTTTATTTGTTGTCTTTCTTCCTCTACTATAATATTAGCTCTGTAAGAGGAGAGATTTGCCTGTCTTGTCCACCAATATTTCTCTAGAGCCTAAAACATGGTGAAAGTCACTCAGTTGTGTTCCAAGAATGTTCACTCTGTGAACCCATGGACTGTAGATCACCATGCTCCTCTGTCTATGAAATTCTCCCAGCAAGAATACTGGAGTGGGTTGCCATTCCTTTCTCCAGGGAATCTCCCCAACCCAGGGACTGAACCCAGGTTTCCCACCATTGCAGGCAGATCCTTTGCTGTCTGGGCCACCAGGGAAGTCCTAGAACATGATAGGAACTCAATAAACATTTGCTAAGTGAATGAATGTGTATAAAATTGAATAAACGTGCATTCCAACTAATTCACCTAATTGGAAATGCCTAAAAGCACTCAAAATTCAAGGTTTTAAGAAATTTCTTTCAGATACAATCTTTAAATTGCTACCTCCTTTAACGTACAACATACAAAACAAAATGCTAGACTCTGAGAGGGTTAAAAAATACTTATAATTTAGCTCTTGTACTTGACATATTTAAATTCAATAGAGGAATAAGCAATTTATATATAACTGTAACACCAGACGGAATATACATGCAATAATAGGAATTATATGTGTTAAATGGTTTTTAAAAATGCAAATATGTCATTTGAATAGAAATTGGGAGGAAGTTTATTTGAGGTAGACATTGAAAATAGTAAAGATCTTAACAGGTGGGAATGAAGAGGAGGAGACATAATCAGACAAGTACAAGCTAAGGTGAAATATGAAAAGTTCTGGACCACATTTGGGATGAAGGGAGTAATACAGTTTTGTTGGACAATAACAAAGATTAATGTGTATGGCGTGATTATCATTAACTATGTATGATATAATTTAATCTCAAAATAATTCTATAACAATAATTATTATTATGACCATTTCGTAGATGAAGAATCTGAACAACAGAGATGAATTCACCCACCCAAAGCCTAGGAAGCTGTAGAAACAGGGAGCTGAACTAATGCAGCTTCAATGCAGACCTGCATTTTAAAATAAACCAGAAAGGTAGATGGAAGCATAGGAAGAAAACTTCTTGAATGTGAAGCTACGGATGTGGTGTGTAGTCGAGAAAGTGGCAGAGAATAGAGCGTGATTTTGAGTAAGGTTTATATGGAAACAATATAGAATCACATTATACGTTATATTTATGTATAGCATTAAATATAATAAGTATGTATGCATGCTATCATGCTTCCCAGGTGGTGCAGTGGTAAAGAACCTGCCTGCCAAGGCAGAAGACTCATGAGAGGTGGGTTCAATCCTGGGTCAGGAAGAACTCCTGGAGAAGCAAATGGCAACCCACTCCAATATTCTTGCTGGAGAATTTCATGGACAGAGGAGCCCGGTGGGCTACAGTTCGTGGGGTCCCAAGGAGTCCAACATGGCTGAGTACGCACACATAGTTCGTCTATACTATAAGGCATATAATTTACATACATATGTATAAAATACATAGAGAGAAAGACAAAGGAAATACAGCTAAAAGTTTACATCATTTACAAGCATATAAATTATGGGCAAATCTTAATCTTCTTTTACTTCCCGGATTTATTAAAATTTTAAAATGTCAACATACTTTGTTTTAATAATCAGAAAAATAAAATTTAGAGTTTACCACTGATGTCCAGAAGTTCATCTATAAAAGTCTAAGGTAGGTCAGTCCTCAAGGTAGCAGGAAGAACGTCATGGACTCCAGGGCAATGATGGAGTTCAAGTAAGAAAAGGTGAATGGGATGCCCTTCAAAGAAAAAGTCTAAGTGTCAAGGCAAATGACATTCTTTATGAAGGGAACAGGCACACGGCTCTGATCTCCCGAGAAAACAAATTGGTAACTCACGGCTTATTTTATTTTGCCAGAGCTTCAGCTCTTATTTACATAGAAACACATTTCTATTTTTGCAGAGAAAGTTGGAGGAGGATTAGGAATCCATATACATTTTTTTACACATATAACTTTTCTTTTTTTAAAAGATAGAAGTTATTTATTTCACATAATGGACTTGCATATATTTTTTTCTTATTTTTGAAGAATGTGGTGAAAACACTGAACCCGAGGTCTACCTCTGTAACACAAGTGTTAAGTACACGCCACAGTTTTGTGAGCCATAGACATGATATGTCAGATATCTGGACCCGACTCATCTTGTTTAGCTGAAACTTCATAAAGTTTTCAAGAGCTGATTTATCATGTACATGAAGGCATCGATTTTAAAGCTTAATTTAGGTTCAGCTTCAATCAAGTCACCCAGTTGTGTCTGACTCATTGTGACCCCATGGACTATAGCCTTTCAGGCTCCTCTGTCTAGGCAAGAATACTGGAGTGGGTAGCCATCCACTTTTTCAGGCGATCTTCCCAACTCAGGGATTGAACCTGGGTATCTCGCATTGCAGGAGGATTCTTTCCCGCCCGAGCCACCAGAGAAACAGTCATTAGGCGTAAAGCATGCTTCATTTTCATCATCACTACTCAGTCCTTATCAGAACCGTCTTTATCCAGAAGGAGTAATAATATAAGCAGAATGAAAATCTTTCTTCAAAGATGCAAATGCGAAGCATATGTACTTTGTTGCTATGGATCAGTCTAATTTTTTTGTTAGCAATAAAGTTTTGAAAAGGTTACAATGGTAAAACTTGCTCAGTGTGAACAAATTTAAAATACTGAAACAAACTAGAAGAAAGAAAATATTGTTTTTCAATATGACCATGTGGACAATCACTGAAAAGTTTGATGATCTTTCCTTCTTGTCTATTTCTTTAAAAAAAATATGTATTTGATATCATAATATATGTATAATTTTCATGTCTTTTAATTTTGATGTTATAAAATAAAATTTTCCCATATTATAAGTAAACTAATTAATAATTAGCTCACATTCAGCCATATGGAAGTATCACAATTTGACTATTTTCCTATTATATCAGCACCTAACTTCAATCTTCAATAATATCTTTATGAGTAAATTTATTTTCCCACTTATCTCTATCCATATTTCTGATATAATAGTTAATAAATTTCCTTTTTTTGATTCTTAAGGTTATGCATTTTCATTATTACTTAACGTGCAAAATTATATAACATGGAAAAATTTTAAATTGTCCACATATATGCCCATATACATGGAATCACTGTCAACTATCGTCCACATTTTGCTCCATTGCCCTTTTTATTTTCACAAATTAAGCATTGAATATTTTACATGCAACAACATATTGTAAATATCGATGTGTCCACATTGTTGTTCTTAATAGATCATTGTATGGATTTATCATAATTAACCAGTCCAGTGTTCTTGGGCCAGTACCTATGGCAATTCTGTGTATGGGTCCTTAGCCTACACTGAAGTGTCTTGTCACGTTTCATTGTAAAACTGGAACTGCAGAGTGTGCAGTGTACTCGTTTTATCATCTACATTGTCAGATTCTCTAATGAGGATGCTGCAGGGCAGTTTGACAATGTAGATGATAAAACGTGTATAGCGTACACTCTGAGGTTCCTCACTAGAGGATTTGTGGTTGTTCAGTCACTAAATTGTGTCCAACTTTTGGCAACCCCATGGACTGTAGATGACCAGACTCCTCTATCCCCAGGATGTCCCAGACAAGGTTACTAGTGTGGGTTGCCATTTCCTCCTCCAAGAGATCTTCCCAACCCAGGGACTGAACCCATGTCTCCTGCATTGCCAGGCAGATTCTTACCACTGAGCCACCTGGGAAGCCCCATTAGGGGATTAACATGCAACTTTTCCCAGATTCTTTCTTAGCATCACCATTTTTTTAAATTGTCATTTGCCTGAAAGATAGAAAGGTTATATATGTGTGTTTCACTTCATTTGCATATAATTAGAGCTAAATTTTTTTATTGTTTGTTATAGTCATGTATTTTCTAAACTAATTATTTATGTATGTTGTCAATTTTCATAGAGACGCTTACTCATTGTTATGAATTTGAAATTAAATTTTGTATTTCAAGGATATTAAACCATTCTTATATATTTTTGCATGTGAGAAAGAATATATTCCACATATATATTTTCTGCCTTTTAATTTAACTGTTATAGCACAGAACCTTACATTTTTATATACTGAAATCAATATCTTGAATTGTAGATTCACCTTAGTAGTATATTATGACTTCCTAAGCACATAATTATTTCATGTTAATATTCACAGCTTTTTTAGTTTTTATAATTTATTCATACACTTAAATACTTAATCCATTTGAATACAGTTTTTTCATTTAATACAGGTACATCAACATTTATTTGCTTGTTTAGTCTTGAAATGATAGACTCAACTATTGAATTATAATTCTTCTTCCATTCAGTGCCTAACGTTTTCCAAATATCTAGGAGTATCTTTTGTATGGTAAAGCTAAAGCCAGAGACAATAAGAGGACAGTCTAATTTTAAGAAGTAACCAATTTTCCAACAGTTTGAGGGGAGCATAGACTCATGACAATTACTCTGTAAAGATGGCTTTAGCAATNTAGACTCAACTATTGAATTATAATTCTTCTTCCATTCAGTGCCTAACGTTTTCCAAATATCTAGGAGTATCTTTTGTATGGTAAAGCTAAAGCCAGAGACAATAAGAGGACAGTCTAATTTTAAGAAGTAACCAATTTTCCAACAGTTTGAGGGGAGCATAGACTCATGACAATTACTCTGTAAAGATGGCTTTAGCAATGGCATCTGTACAGAATCTCAATTGTGTGTAATATTTTGATGGAAAAAAGATGAAGTAGAAGGCAGCGCAGGTAAAAAAAAAAAGAGATTGCCTCTTATAGTTTCCTTCTTTCTCAATTTTAAGGCAAACCACTATTTCTAATGTAATTTAATTTATTGACATCAAGAATGGAAGTTTTCTAGTTTTGGCATCATGGCANGCAATGGCATCTGTACAGAATCTCAATTGTGTGTAATATTTTGATGGAAAAAAGATGAAGTAGAAGGCAGTGCAGGTAAAAAAAAAGAGATTGCCTCTTATAGTTTCCTTCTTTCTCAATTTTAAGGCAAACCACTAGTTCTAATGTAATTTAATTTATTGACATCAAGAATGGAATTTTTCTAGTTTTGGCATCATGGTACTATAATATGCTATCTCTGCCTGAAGATATCCCATCTGTGTTTATATTCACATATATATTCATTACATAAATGCTAAAGGAATGGGAACTTGTCCAGTTTCATAATTTTTAAACATAGATCATTGTGCCTTAGAAAGATTTTGGGGACAATGTATTTGGCTCTTTCTTTTCATTTGTCTGTTATTATTCTAAAGCTTAAGTTTCATTTAGGCCCCAAAACTTTCTTATTGCCTTAGTACATAGGGTTCACAATGAGAAACTCAAGAGAAAGGACTACCTTGGTCCACTCACCCTAAGTTGGCTGTAAAATCTTGAGTCTTCTTCATGATTAAAATGTTGTACTGACTATAGAATTACAAGGCAACGAATAAGCTCTGCTGACAACTGCAGAAAGTATTCCATGAGGGAAAAAAAAAAAAAAAAAAACCTCATCATTTTTCACAAGCTGATTCTCTTTTGCTCAGACATATTGTAAGCTTGCATTGTCCTCGCAGGCAATGATGAATATATGTTGATGCCTTTTTCTCCTTTAAAAAATACATTTCCGTCTGAGTTCTGTTTGTCACAAGTGTTTAGACACACAGCTGTCTATCTGCAGTGGTTCTGCATACTTGTATGTTGAAGAACACATTCCAGCAAATGTTTTTATAAACCAACAGTACTGTCTGTTCCTTTGTTCCTGACTCAATTCTGGAGTCTTCTTAATTTTACAAAATTATTACTTCTGCTTATGACTAATGGAGAACAGCAATCCAAACACAACTTGAAAATTAGAACCTAAAGCTAAGGAATATTGCCATTTTAATACTCTAAAATTTGAAATACTCTGTCCCTAGTTGCTGCAAGAACAGTATTACTAGAGTGAATATTAAGGGGTTGGGGGTGAGGGAGCAAAGCACACATGTTCTCTAACAAAGCGTGAGGGGAAATAGGGCATGACTGTGTACACTTTCAAGGAATGAGGATAATCTGCAAGCCAAATCCAAACTGTGCTAAATATCAATATCTTGTCCTGTGCTAATCTGACTCTTTGCAACCCAGTGGACTGTATCCCACCAGGTTCCTTTGTCCATGGAATTCTCCAGGCAAGAATACTGGAGTAGGTTGCCATTTCCTCTTCCAGGGCATCTTCCAGACCTAGGAACCAAACTCACGTCCCCAGTGTCTCCTGCATTGCAGGAGGATTCTTTGACCACTAAGCCAGCTGGAAAACCAATTTTTGTGGGATGAGACATTATAAAGCGCATTTTCGTTTCACTTCCTTTAGTTGCAGAGATTCTAGTTACAGTCTGCATAAATGCTGTCCTTTAGCAGAATGTATCTAGAAATAGCTTGTATTAGTCTTTGTGTTCATAACTGGAGCTTTATCTTCCATCAGAGCTTATGAAGCACTTTCAGGAGAGGTTTCATTACATAATTGAGGCAGTTCTGTGAACACCCATTTTGTAGGTGAAATTAACGAGAATTAGAGCCTTAAGAGATGCTTGCTGCAGAAAAATGCTAACGAAAATTAACCTCACTCAGACAAACATGTGATTAACTTCAACCATCTGAAAATGGTTGAATAGTGACAGTTTCATATGGTTCAACCTGATACATCTTGAAATATTTGGCTGGCCAAAAGTTTGTTCCATAAGATGGTAATGGAACCACCAGAATGAATTTTTTGGCCACTCCAATAGTTAAGTGACAATACAAGACAGGATACACATAATCAAATGTCAAACTGAGTGACAAATGTAATAAATGCTACTGACAGACAATAATTATGTCAACTCAAGATGAGCACAGCAAAGACTGAGTTATCAATCTTCCCTCCATGACTGTCTCCTGTAGCTGACTTCTCCCTCAGGGCAGTACCAGTATCTCTTTAGGGTCCTGAGTCAGGTATAGGTCTCCACTTGACGATGCTGCCAGAAGCCCAGACTTGGTCTCATACACTGATCCCTACATCTCCTCATCCATAGCTTCACCTTATTCTTTCTCCCATTGTCCCCACATTAGAAACTCTACATCTCTCTGGGCGGTAGCCTTATCTTCCTTTTTCTGTGGCAGCTACGAGACCAAGACCAGTGGAAGCTCCCTTGAAGTCATTAACACAGCAGTTTCCCTTTTGAAAATGTCTACCACTTTTATAATTCATGCATAACTCATATAACCAACAATAGAATCATAACTACTTTTTAAAAATTGTTTTTTAAAAATAACCTCTTCACTGTAGTACAAATGCATGGCAAAGATCCAAACAGCAGAAATCTACAACTCAATAAATTTCACAAAGTTGGCAGATCCATGTATACACACCCAGAGAAGAAAACGAGGTTGTTAATGATTCAGAAATTCCTTCTTGCCTGCTCCCAGCCACTATTCCTACCTCAGACCAAGTATCTTGACCTATCGCCATCATGTAGTTTTGACTTTTTTGAATTTCCTAATTATTTACATATTGTTTTGCACTGGGTTTTCGTTGGTGAGCAGGATTTTCTCTAGTTTTGGTGAGCGAGGGGGCCACTCTCTATTTGGAGTGCACAGCCCTCTTACTGCCATGGCTTCCTTTATTGCAGAGCACAGGCTCCAGGGCGCATGGGCTCGGTAGTTGCAGCTCCCGGACTCTAAAGCACAAGCTCAATAGTTGTGACTCACAGGCTTAGCTGCTTTGTGGCACGTGGAATCTTCCTGGACCAGGGATCGAACCTGTGTCTCTTGCATTGACAGGTGGATTCTCTACCACTGAGTCAACAGGGAAGCCCTGAGCTTTCCGTATATATGGGATCATCCAGTGTGCACTCTGTTGTGCAGGACTTTTTTCTTAACAGTTTGCTGGTGAGATTCATTCTCCTTATTACGCACTACAGTACTTCCCTCATTGTTTTGGAGTATTTCATTAAATAAACCTACGGGGTTGTTTTCAGTTTATGGCTATTAGGAATCCTGATGTTGTATATCCTAAGGCACATCTCCTATCCTAAGTGATATAGCCTAAGGCACATATCCAGCTGCACAAAGTGCAAGCATTTTGGTGGGGTGTGTAACCAGTAGTGGTGGGCGTAATTTCTGCTTCAATAGATAACGCCATGAATGTTCCCAAAGCTTTTGAAATGATTCATACTCTTCTCCAATAGTTAATACTGTGGTCTCATAAGTATAGAGAAATTCCAGTGAGAGTATAATAATATCTCATTGTGTTTTTAATTTGTAGTTTGCTAACTGAATGACCTAGAGCAGCTTCATAGGTTTGTAAGCTATTTGGATGTCATCTTTTAAACATTCCAACTCAAGCCTTTCCTTTTAACAAAAACGTGCTTTTTGTGTGCGAATTTGTAGGAGTTATATATTCTGAACACAAGTTCTTTGTCAGATACATGTATTGCTAGTATTTTCGATCACTCTTTTTTTCTGCTTTCTTATTGGTATATTTTAAACAATTGAATTTATTAGTTGTAATAATATAGCCTAGCTGATCCAGGTTTTTCTTATGATTAGTAGGAATTATATCTTGTATCGGAAATTTTTGTCAATCCTCAAGACTTTCTCATGTTATTTTCTGGACACTTTATAAATTGTTACCTTTCATAACCGGATCTGTGTCCATTTAATTTAAAGTTAATTTGTGCATGGTGTGAGACAAGGCCAGGATTCATTTTTTCTAAATGAACAGCAAATTGGGCTACTAACATTTATTGAGAAAACTGTCAAAAAGGTTTATTCACTCTTCTGGAAAGTTTAATTTTCATAAGATATCTGTTCATATATATTGATAGATATGTTTCTGGATTTTTAAAATATTTATTTATTTGGCTGCAACAAGTCTTAGTTGCAGTGTGTGGGCTCCTGACCAGGTTTTGAACCCAGGTTCCCTATATTGGGAGTGCAGAGTCTTAGCAACTGGGCCACCAGAAAGGTCCCTATTTTTTTAATTCTATTCTATTGGTCTATTTGTATTTCTTTAAGCTAACACTATACTGTCTTACCTATTGCTTATTAACATATTGAATTGAAATCCTTCACTTTGTTCTTTCTCATGATTACCTTATTCTTAGCCATGTTCATGTTCATATAAAATTTCAAATCATCTTCATAATTTTCACAAAATAATTCACCAGAACTCTTGCAAGGATTTTTACTGGGATTTTATTAAACCAAATGACAGTGGAAAGAATTAACAGTTTTCCATGCACAATAATTTGTTTCAATATTCTACAGGGTTTTTGTGCAATAGTCTTAAATGAATTTTAATGGATACAATTTTAGACCTTTGATGCTTTTTGGTATTAAGGTAAACAGCATCATCTAAAAAAATAATTCAATTGGCTTATTACTGGTATAGAGAAATGCAACCGATTTTTGTACCTTGGACATGTAGTGAGTGACTTTACCAAATGCATATAATAAGACATATAGGTTGTAGACTTTAAGTTTTCTGTAAACATGATCATGCCGTCTGCAAATATTTATTTTTATTTTATGTTTCAAGTCTATGCCTTTCTCTTAGCAATTGCTCTGTAAGGAACCTCCAACCCACTGTTGAATAGTGGTGGTGATCATAAGCATCTCTGTCTGCTCTTCAATTTGACTTGGGGAAAGCTGTTAATATTCTAATATTAAGCGTGATTTTTTTTTTCAAATACACTGTATCAGATTAAGTTTACTCCTACCTTTCCACTTTACTAGAGCATTTGGGGGTGTTGCTTTATATTACTTTCATTTTCTCTGTGTCTCTNTCTCTAACTGTAGAGCTAGAATAGACATCACTTCAGTGCCAGTTCCTACAAATTATGACGCCCAAGTCCTGAAGGCCTGCCTGTGCCTCCGAAGGGTGGGACAGCTTGTTCAGAGCAGACAGAGATAAGAACGTGGTTCTAGGCTCACCCAGTGGATCTGTAGCACTCAGATCTCTGTACCACTCTCCTGGGTCTCCAGTGGCTGTCCATTCACTGACTCAGAAGACAGCATAGTCAGGCTCCTACATCGGGCTATCCAAGTTCAACAGGAGAACAATGTTCCCAAGTAGCCAAAGAGCTAATTTTCATTCAAGGTTTAACAACAATAGTGCCTTAGGAAACATGCTTAAAAATGTGGTCTTCACCCTGCACATTTGGAATAAAATCATTCTATTTGGCCCAAAAGTTTGGGAAAGAGATCTTTTCAATAAATTCATGGCAAAATATTCTATGTACTTCCACAGGATGGCAAAGAGGTATTTTAAATAATCCAGTCTTTCACTCATTTATTAATGTATTTGTTCATTTATCCACTCAATCAATAAATGTTTACAGAGTTCTAGTAATGTGGAAAGAATAATAAAACAGTCAAAAATCACTGCACTTGCGAACTCATATTCCAGTGAAGGGAAGACAGAAAACAAACTTAAAAAACAAACAGAGAAATTACAGAGCACAGTGAATAACATTCTAGAGAAAGAAGTGGGGGAAAGTATCTTAGGAGTGAGGGTGGGGTTTGGGCAATAAAGATACTTACTGCTTTGAACAAAGACATAAAGGGGATACTACCACCAGCCATTGTAAGAAGCACTGATACATTGTTTCATTTGCATCTCTCCAAATCTATAAAGTAAGTTCTTTTTTTTAACCTCATTTTAAGGCTATGAGATTCCAAGAGGTCTGGTGACTTGGTCAAGATCACACAGTTAATATTTAAAAGCACCAGAAATTTGCCCTCAGGTTGATCATCAGGTGGCTTTCTTGTTAAGACAGTACCATGATTCTATTTTCAGCAAGACTTTGTTTGTTATCAGACAGTATGTTTTGTGTATGTGCCTGTGTCTAAGAGTTTAAGGTATAATTAGGAATTCACTCTAAAATGCTAAGAAGAGAAAGGGGTAAGCAATCATTCAAAGATATTTTAATAATAAAAATAAAAGAATCCAAATTTACTTTATCTGATTCCCGCAAGAAATAATATCAAAGGTACAGCTGATGCTGCCTCTTGACACTGATGCATTAAGTAACTGAACACGGAGCATATGCACTCCTGTTCAGCATCTTGGCATGTGGAAAATCATCATATTTCCACCCACTAAAACAGAAGGGTCCAGGCAGGATATCTGTGCAAGGTGTGCAAGAAACAAAAAGACATGTTTTGGAGAGGAACACAATGAGGAAACAGTTCAAGAGCCACCCCCCTATCTTTGCCTTGTGAAGAATGTTCACACCAATTTCCTTGTCAGCTTGCTGCTGGTATTTGATTGCCAAGTTGTGTCCCACTCTTTTGTGACTCCATGGACTGCAGCCCACCAGGCTCCTCTAGTGGACTGTAGTCCACTAGCCTTGGCATTCTCCAGGCAAGAAGACTGGAGTGGGTTGCCCTTCCCTCCTCCAGGGGATCTACCCAATCCAAGAACTCAACCTGGTTCTCTTTCATTGGCAGGCAGATTCATTACCACTGAGCCACCTGAGAAGCCCCCTTGCCAGGCAGTTCTTAAAAAAAGTTCTTAAGTCTCAATGGGTGAATATCAATTCTGTGTGACTTAGTTTGGGGAGCTCTATCCTTCTACATTCCATATGCTGAGAAGTCACGCCTGCAGGAAGACTACATCAGAGAAATCGTGCACTTTGGGGTCCTTGGAGCAGCACCAGCCAGTTCTTACTGCCAACCAATCTTTCTTTTTCACTTAAGCTTGCTTCTATCACAATTATGTGATTATGTCATATGTATATACTCTCAGATTATTAAAGGCATCAATTCATTCTTTAATCCAAGTACATTTGATTGCTTGGCTTTTTCCCCTCCCAAGATAACAAACTAACGGTTAGGGTCTATATTCCAAATGTGAATTAAGTGTCCTGGAGCAGACATTGGAGTGAGATACANCAATTCATTCTTTAATCCAAGTACATTTGATTGCTTGGCTTTTTCCCCTCCCAAGATAACAAACTAACGATTAGGGTCTATATTCCAAATGTGAATGAAGTGTCCTGGAGCAGACATTGGAGTGAGATACATGTAGATGGAGGTGGTGGGTTAAATTGCATGTGTCTGGGTAGCAGGATTCACGGCGCATAGTAAGGGGTGGTCTTCTGCAAGCCGATTTCGCTTCAGACCCTGGGTTTAGACAGCAGCTGTGCGGGCCCTCTGTGAGGATGGCAGTGACCCCCCCTACCCCACCCCGCCCCAGCACACATGGAGGGTACTGCTGCATCTGCTGTCACTATTCAAGTCACTTCCTATGACATTTGGCAGGCAGCGCCCAGGCAGCAGGGAATGATGGTGGTTGGGGAGGGGGGCGACCAATCGGCCATAGTGCAATTGATATCTGATTGATGAATGCAGGACATTGTGGAAAGGACCCGTTAGAAGTGGAGCTCTCACAGTGAGAGAGTTGAGAGGCACTTTCTTGTGAATTAAAAAAAAAAAAAAACAAACTCAAAACCCTTTGCTTTTTCAGAAGAAGAGAAAACTATGTTCTATGTATTCCTCTGTTAAAAATAAAAATGCAAAGACAATATTTTCATATCGAGAAAGCTAAACAAGAGGAAAACAGTTTTAAATTATTCAGAGGGAAAATGAATTGAGCGTTCCCAATTAGACTGAAATATTTCAAGCATTAGTGTTACGGGTCCTTCCGCATATGGAGTAAAATAAAATTACATACAATTTGCTATGAGATCAAGGTTGACTTAGGAAAAACACAGATTCTTTTAGTTGAAAAGTTAAATAAACTTAATTATTTTTCACCTGGAGAAATTTTTTTGTATTTTTTTTTAAATCCAAGGTTAAAAAATCATCGCATTAGTTTAGACTTGTTTTTATTTTTATTCCTCATTTAAATATAGTAATGAATAACCCCTTACCACATGGTCTTATACCCTCACTGAATCTTTTTTTTTTCTTTTTTAGGGGCTGATATTGAATTAAACAATTAAAATTTTCCAAATTTGTTTTTCCCTGTAGAATGCACATTATCATTCCCTGCTGGGAAGGGGAATCCATTCTGATATTGATTATGGTGTGTTAGATCTTAGATTTTTCTATAAATGTGTAAAGGCTGTAAACACCAGCAATTCCCAATGGTTTAACAAAATCATTCCTCCTCTGACCACATAATTGCTAAATTGTGCATGTCAAATGGCTTCAGGATATTCGTCCCCCTTTCCAGCAGGTTTATCAAGGAAAACTTGCTGGAGAATAGTGTTGTTTGTGTGTCCTTTAAGTCAGGAACTCAAAGGTCAATAGTTGCCAAAAGCATTTTCACTGAATAACTGCTTCTTTTCCCAAGCTCTGTAACGTGCTGTCTCAATCAGTGATCCTTATCAGTTATTTCTAAATGTGTGCATTTCGTTTTGAAGCCAACACCAACGTTTACATCCAAGCTTGATTACAATTCATCACACGATTGTTTACATCATGCCTATATACCAAATCAGCAAGGTAATACTGTGTTGTTTTTCTCAGGATTCTCTTTGAAGACATTCTGAAATTAAATATGCTTTTCTTTTCCCCCAATGATTTGAATTCCAGTACAAAAAATAATTAAATATATGGTGGACAAGAGTATTTAGCAGGGTCTAAGAGCCCTTATGTGTAGTGGGATAGAAATTTATCTTCTGAATGAATGTGTTTTTGTCTGATTTCAGAGCTAACTTAAGAGTAAAATGATTCTGTTAATACACTGTGAGTAATGCTAGCCCTGAGTTGTTAGATCCACGTAGCGTTCAGTTCAGCATCTCTGCGCTTCCTGACTGTTTTCTATGAGTCATATGCCTAAGCAGTTACCATTGGTTGTTATCCTGGTTGAACTATTCTTGCAGGATTCATCTTTAGTTTTGACAGTTAAAACAGTTGCAGCAATTAATTACTAGGGAATAATTCCCATCCCCAAAGTGCAGGCGATAAAAACATGTTCATAAATATGCTGTAATTCTTCACGTCTCTCCTCAAAGTATAGCCCAAGACATCTTTGCAACAAAAATGTCTAAAAAACTCACAAGTTGCATATTCCTATAAGTAAAATAACTGGGGGTAGGGAAGGCAGTTTGATTTTTTTTTTAAGCACAATGGGAAAAGATATTTGATGTTCACTTTTGATCAGAAATCTGTAATCACATTGTATATATACCTCATTACAATTTTCAATAAGGTCTTTTTCCCCTCTTCTTCACCACTTCTTAATTGTGGTGATGTCATTTCGAGAAATGTAGTTTATAAATGTAAAAGCTGAAAGAACAAAAGAAAGCAGGGATGAACATGACAGGACACTATATCCCAAATACAGACAAAGAATTTAAGCAGCAGATGAAAAATCATGCAGCATCTGAAACAAATGAAAGGAAAACAGATTGGCATCAAATCTTCATTTTTTTTCCAAAAGTTTGATACATATTTCTTTGGAGAATAGTTTGCAAATGATATATAGAATATGTGAAATACAATTGTAAACAGACATGCAATTTACCTAGGTTACAATCTGCTCTGTGATCTTTGTTCATGCTTAAGAAAAAAAGACAGGGTACACTACTCGGAGCAGGACTATACCAAAAGAAAGCTGAGATGGAATTATTAGAACTGACATTATTAATATTTTTTTAATATTCCATGGCTTTCTCATGATTCTTTGCATGCCACATCTTTAGCAAATCCCAGTGCCTTAATCATTTTAAGATTTGCTGTGTTCTCAAGAGCTGTTTGCTGGTATGCGAGCATCGTCTCTTTGAATGGCAATAAATATGCATGGCTTAAAAGAAAACCGGAGTCGGAAAACCGTCCATCTAAAGTATTAACTGCTATATCCAGTGTTTCTTACACTCTCCTTCGCTGAACACATGTTGCCCTGGGGTCTGAAACTGAGCTGGCCTTGGCCTTTTGTGGCACTCTAGTCTCTTTCTTGCACCGAGGGCTGGGCGCAGTGGGGGAGAGGGAAGGGGGAGGGGCGGGGGCCAAAAGGCCAAGAGGGATGGTGGATGCCCGGAGAGGATGCTGCCCGCAGGCCGCTGGTCCTCAGAGCCTGGGAAAACCCAAGGCAGCGCCCCAGCCCGCTTCCTTCCACCCCACTTCACCCACACACCGCCCAGCACAGCCACCAGCCACTGACCACGGACTGGGCCGCGTTTTCTTTCACCCTTTGAGGTTGTACAAGTGCCAGAGCGCTGACTGACACCGCATTCTGAAACTGATTGCCCGACATTGTCCGGCACAAGCCATGCAGAAACCGCAGCCGGCTGGCTGTGCGCGGGGCCAGAGTCCCAGCAGAGAACGTTTCTGTCTAGGTGGTCAGCCGTGGAGTGCCGATTCTGACCATTGTTATTGTGTATCTTGCTACAGAATCGCTGGAGTAAGAAATGCAAGGTTTTCGGGGGAATGAAAAGGCGAAAGATCAGCTAGGCAGAGATTTTTATCATGGCTCTTGGGCTGGCATAGTTTCTAGCAGGTGAGAAGACCCCAGTGTAAGAACAGTTTAGCATCCCCTTTCCCTACCTGTGCTGTGTAAGTTTCCAACAAGTCGTTCCTTTTTCATGAAGTTATTACAAGGTATAGTTTGGATAAGCCATATGCTGATCTGACTTAAATGGAGAAGATTTTTCGAGAAAAAGAAGAGATTGCAGCTGGTAGCTACGGTAGTTTACTATTTTTGAACGCCTCTTTAGTATATGGTATTTTAATTCATCCCACAGATTCAAATTGGACTCTGACTGTGTACACTGGGATATACTGTATGGTGTTCTGAGTAATGCTGCTTTGCTAAAATTGCAATGTAGATTGATGCAAAAGAGGCGGCTTTGCCATTTCTAAAATCTTCTCAGGCGTTTTGTGCAGAATGAAAATGCTGACTGGCCGGCTACCTCTGCAAACATGGGTGCTGTCAATGCATAGAGCTCCCATACTTTTACTTTTTAAGTACAGAATGAGTAATTAGTCCCGCGCAGGATGTGATGGGAGAAAGATACACAGTATTCCCATTTTACCAAGAATGCTGATTTTATGGAGCTTAAAATCAGGCTGGAAAAAGACAGTAGGGAAAAAAAAAAATGGTACCCGATTTTCAGAGATGGGCAATCTTATTTTTACGTAAGAAACCTTGCAATCATGTAAAATTGAGGCTATTTCCAAGCTACAGAATTCTGGTGAGTGGACATGTAAATTCTCTGGCTTTCTGGCTGATAACCTTCAGTGTCTCCTTTTCCATTCTGTGCTTGAAACACAATTTTTTGTGTCCTGTTTCTCTGAGTCTCACCCATGCCTCAGGAAGAGGTCGTTGCTGCCTTGCTGCGCTAGAGGACCAAGTAGGGGTAAACTCTCCTGTGCTCTGTACATCAGATGGAAGCACATTCTGAGAATTTCCCAGTGACCAGTGGCTGCCTTAGCTGGTCAGAGTTCTGTCCCCAGTATTGGTGGTCACGTTGTGTTGAGTTTCCTGATTTCATTCTCTGCTAAGCCAAGGAAAACCTGATTCAGGTGATCCCACTACTGAAAACAATTAACCTGTAACATGAGCTCTAACTTTGCTGCACACTGCAGAGAACCAGCAAATATTTGTTCTTTGGCATAATGACAAGTTTTAATCCTCTCCCAGTAGAGCCCTCTTGGGGACTTTTAGCACACGGACGTTACTTAACAGACATGTTGCAACCGCCTTGGTACGATGCACTGGATTTATTCCAAACATGGAAAATCTACCAGAAATCTAGTGCATGATACAAACAATTGACCATAAAGCATCTATTATACATTGTGTTTTGCTCAAAATCTTTATTAAGTAAAGCCTACCCAAGTCCTAATAATGATATATACAACTTTTGGATGAAAGCATACTGTGACTGAGTCTGTTGAGGTGAGAAAACTGTCATTATTTGGAGCATTAGCTGAAAATACTTTTTTGACTTCAAGTTGTTTTTTTTTAACTATGTTGTTTTTCAGTCACTAAATCGTGTCCAACTTTTTGTGACCCCATGGACTGCAGCACACCAGGCTTCCCTGTCCTTCACCATCTCCTGGAATTTGTTCAAACTCACGTCCATTGAGTTGGTGATGCCATCCAACCTTCTCCTCCTCTGTTGTCCCCTTCTCCTCCTGACCTCAACCATGGGTCCAGTACAAAATGAGGTCATGGACCATGGCTGTATCTGTACCTGCTTTTTAAGTACTTCCTGGCTTTAGCATCTTTCATTCATTAACTCAACTCATGCCACAAATGCTGATTGTGTACCTGCTTTGTTTAGAGCTTTGCCTTGTGTTGCCTTTTTAAAATATATTGAAGCATAGTAACATTTAATCCCTTCTCTTTCCCTCCACAACGGCGTTTCCTGTGTGCTTTCTTCCCCTGCTCCATGCTGAACACGATGAAGCCGATCTGACCCCATGAAGCCATGATTTATTTCTGAGAGCTTCCCTTTCTTCTGCGAAATACCATTTCTTCCACATGGTTCCTAATTAAAGTGTATCTATGTTAGTTAACCTAGTCAAACTAATGTAGCAAAACCCAAGAACAATACAATCTAAATATTTCACATCAGCATTTTTGCCCCATCCCAACCTAAAAAGAGAAGTATCTGTCCTCTGTCTTTTAGCCCCTCCTAATTTCTCCATCTTACTGCCTCTCCATAAATAATAAAACGATTTTGACAGTGAAGTAACTCCTCCAACAAAATAGAGGTTACGTGTTTAATCTGAAACCTATTGAACTTCTCAGCCAATGAAATGCCTGTTCAAGTTGTTCTGAAGGCTGTGTTCTTTAATGATGTATTTTGCTCCTAACTAAATTGCTTTGCTTAGTAATTTGTGTTGCACCTGAAGCATTGATGTGATATATTTTTCAGCTTCCAGAGGCTAAGACCAAGCTTCCCCCATCACAGCACTTTATAAGAAAAGAGAACTTGTCAATCATGTACCTGTAATACAACACTTAGTTTAAATATCATGGAATATTAAAATTAGGAAGAGATCTGGCAAATCTTATTCACTGGGGTGTAAATGAGAGTCTTCCCTGGAGGCTCAGACGGTAAAGAATCCGCCTACAAGGCAGAAGATGTGGGTTCAGTCCCTGGGTCTATAAGATCCTCTGGAGAAGCAAATGGCTATCCAGTCCTGTATTCTTGCCTGGAGAATTCCAGGGACAGAGGAGCCTGGCTGACTACAATCCATAGTGTTGCAAAGAGTTGAACATGACTGAATGACTGGAAAAAAAAAAAAATGAAGGCTGCAGGAACTGATCACTTAGGCTTAGATATAGGAACTGAAGCCCTATATCTACTGACCAGTGAGAGGAATCAGCACTCAAAGCTTCTAGCATAATCACTGACTCTCCCATCACAGTGTGATAAAAAGGAGAGTGTACAGTAAAAAAGACAGCACAGAAAGGCAAAAATCCACTGTCACTATCTAGTAAAGGAACAGTACTTTGAAGAAAGGAAACAGAAAGAGGTGAAAAGGAAACCAGCAGGTAAAAATCCTGATAGTAAAGTGAGATAAGTCTGGAAGAGCTGTCGGGTCAGATAAAACTGGGCATAGCAGAGTTTCATGCACCCAAATTCTGTACCTTACTCACCACTGAAAGCAACGCATGAGACAAATGCCATTACTAACAAATACTTGAGAAGACAAACACCTATTAGTATTCAATTTAATGCAAGTAACATTCAAGCTTCAGGTTGAGGTATCTTCCCTGATGGTCCAGTGGTTAAGACTCCACGCTTCCACCACAGGGAGTATAGGTTCTATCCTTAGTCTGGGAACTAAGATCCCTTATGCTGAATGGCCAAGAACAAAAAGTCAGGCTGAAGTCTTTGTCTGTCTTGTTTTTATGTATGATCACATAGTTGATTACCACCCTTTTCTATTCACTCAAAAAATTATACCATTAAGAATATTGCTTACACTGTCAATACCTGTGTAAGCAACTGTCAACTCCAAACCCTGGAGATTTTTTTAAAAAGTAAGAAAGAACAAGGTTTGTCTTCATCTTTCCAGAAAATGGTAATCCCCTCACCCCAATGAGAACATGTAGTTTTATTTTCTCTATGATTGCAAGGGTACTAGAGCTGGATTATTTATTCTCTTCTCCAAAGATAACCAGACAGAAAAGCTGTACATCTCCCATGCTTTAAGCCATAATTACTGGAGCCACTGTGACAAGCATGAGGTAAGGACAGCAGGAACACCTGAGTCCTGAAACCCCAGATTCCTCAACCTTCTGGCATATTCTGCCAGGTTAGAGGCAGACTCAGATCTCATACCAAGGTAGCTTCAGAAAGATAAATGAATCAGTCATTATTGTTTTGACAGAAGCATTCTCTCCAGTAAGATTTATTTTAGGCATTCATTTCAGTTCAGTTGCTCAGTCATGTTCAACTCTTTGCGGCCCCATGGACTGCAGCATGCCAGGCTTCCCTGTCCAGCACCAACTACTGGAACTTACTCAAACTCAAGTCCATCAAGTCGGTGATGCCATCCAACCATCTCATCCAACGTGGTCCCCTTCTGCACCTACCTTCATCTTTTTCAGCATCAGGGTCTTTTCAAATGAGTCAGTTCTTTGCATCAGGTGGCCAAAGTATTGGAGTTTCAGCTTCAACACCAATCCTATTCAGAACTTACTTCCTTCAGGACTGACTGGTTGGATCTCCTTCCAGTCCAAGGGACTCTCAAGAGTCTTTTCCAACACCATAGTTCAAGAGCATCAATTCTTCAGCACTCAGCTTTCTTTATAGTCCAATTCTCACATCCATACATGACTGCTGGAAAAATCAGAGCTTTGACTCAATTCAGTTCAGTTGCTCAGTAGTGTCCAACTCTTTGCGACCCCACGAACCGCAGCATGCCAGGCTTCCGTGTCCATCACCAACTCCCGGAGTCCACCCAAACCCATGTCCACTGAGTCAGTGATGCCATCCAACCATATCATTCTCTGTTGTCCCCTTCTCCTCCTGCCCTCAATCTTTCCCAGCATCAGAGTCTTTTCAAATGAGTCAGCTCTTCACATCAAGTAGCCAAACTATTGGAGTTTCAGCTTCAATACCAGGCCTTCCAATGAATACCCAGGACTGATCTCCTTTAGGATGGACTGGTTGGATCTCTTTGCAGTCCAAGGGACTCTCAAGAGTCTTCTCCAACACTACAGTTCAAAAGCATCAATTCTTCTGTGCTCAGCTTTCTTTATAGTCCAACTCTCACATCCATACATGACTACTTAAAAAACCATAGCCTTGACTAGANTGCAGTTTCAGCTTCAACACCAGGCCTTCCAATGAATACCCAGGACTGATCTCCTTTAGGATGGACTGGTTGGATCTCTTTGCAGTGCAAGGGACTCTCAAGAGTCTTCTCCAACACTACAGTTCAAAAGCATCAATTCTTCTGTGCTCAGCTTTCTTTATAGGCCAACTCTCACATCCATACATGACTACTGGAAAAACCATAGCCTTGACTAGACGGACCTTTGTTGACAAAGTAATATTTCTTTGACTAGATGGACCTTTGTTGGCAAAGTAATGTCTCTGTTTTTTAATACACTATCTAGGTTTATCATAACTTTTCTTCCAAGGAGCAAGTGGCTTTTAATTTTATGTCTGCAGTCACTATCTACAACGATTTTGGAGCCCAAAATATAGTCTGTCACTATTTCCATTGTTTCCCCATCTATTTTCCATGAGGTGATGAGACTAGATGGCAATGTTAAGTTTTAAGCCAGCTTTTTACTCTCCTCTTTCACTTTCATCAAGAGGCTCTTTAGTTCCTCTTCACTTTCTGCCATAAGGGTGATGTCATCTGCATATCTGAGGTTATTGATATTTCTCCTGGCAATCTTGATTCCAGCTT
>SJYA01001602.1:2037818-2301358 GCA_006410615.1 Neotragus moschatus
CCGTCCCTGGGATTCTCCAGGCAAGAACACTGGAGTGGGTTGCCATTTCCTTCTCCAATGCATGAAAGTGAGAAGTGAAAGGGAAGTCGCTCAGTCGTGTCCAACCCTCAGTGACCCCATGGACTGCAGACTTCCAGGCTCCTCCATCCATGGGATTTTCTGGGCAAGAGTACTGGAGTGGGTTGTCATTGCAAACTTTTCAGAACTCAATGCCTCATGCTTTAGTACCTCAAGAGTTCAGGAGGGGTTTTCATTTTCTCATTGTCGGTCTTACAGGAAGAGACTACATCAAGCTGTTTTTTCACTTTCCTCAATGCTTTGGGGTCTTGGGTTTTCTTATTCTTAGGTTTTGATTGCCATTTTCAAGACACCCTTAGTCACTGATTAGCCACTTACTGATCGCATTTCCAAAGGTGAGATTTTAAAACGTCCTTAACATTTCCTTTTTCACATGAGCTAAAAACTGAATAAGCCCACACACATTTACTTCCAACTTCCTAAAATATAAAATAAAAAGATCTCTCCTTTATTGTGCTTATACATTTTTGTATATGCATATTTAATTTTTAATGCTGTAATCTCCTTGAATTACGAGCAACACATACCCTGCAACATGTTTGTAAATAAGATCTTTATTCATTTGGGGAGGTAACATATCTTCCTTTAGTCTGAGAAGGAATGTAAATTGTCTGCAGATGATTTCTGTTATAGGTTATAAGCAAAAATACTGTAGAGCAACATTTACTTTACAGCAAAAGGCAACAACATTTACGCATTTCAATATAATAAACAGTTGCATTTTTTTGGTTTAACTATTTGGAAAGGAGATGTGTAACATATGTGTCGTGACTTCTTTTTTCAAAATTCCCCCAAATGGTAGTTTTGTTTAAATTTTTGCCTGCTATTATTTTATGAAATCTGCATCCCAGAAAGCAGCACATGTACAGCATGCTCTATTAAAATATAATAAAATAAGACCTAGGGCACTTTATTAAAAGGAACATTAAGACAATAATTTTGATGCCAAAGAACTGTATTCTTGGAAGTTAGTTTTTAGTAAAAGTGATTGGAACCAACGGGTTAATTGTTTCTAGAACACTTATAAGTAAATATTATTAGCAAAATATTTTAATTACTGTACTTTATGTGGCCTAAATGTAAGCATTGATTAATACAAACCAAACACTCATTACAAATTTGCACAGAAAATGATAAAATATTATGTATGAAATGAAGCATTAGCATGGGCCATTAAGTCTTCTATTTTCTTTTAATTGAATTTGTCAGTAGTACCCGCTTTAACTGAAAACCAGTCATAACCACAAAATTAAATAATAATTAAAGAAACAACTATTGAAAGAGTTGCTGGGAAGCTAAGGTGCCATTTAACCAAAACATAGCAATTTAATGTAAATTGCAGACCATGGAGACACAGTTCTGAAAATCATGCGTCTTGTGGTTCTGTGTGTGTTGGATTTTCCAGCACTTTTGGCATTTCAGGCCAGATAGTTTAGTCGAANTGTGCTTCTTCCAGCCCAGCAGTTCTCATGATGTACTCTGCATAGAAGTTAAATAAGCAGGGTGGCAATATACAGCCTTGACGTACTCCTTTTCCTGTTCGGAACCAGTCTGTTGTCCCATGTCTGACTTAGCAACTGAACAACAGCAAAACCCCACAATCTGAAAAAAAATCACAATAGCTTAAAGCAACAGGCTAATTTTCCGCTTGGCTAGAGGTCTGCCTCAGGCCAGTCTTAGAGAAGGAAGACGAATGATGTGCTCCACCAAGTCACTCAGGGATCCAGCTGGGAGAATCTTGCCTGGATCCTGCTGACATCAAAATACAAGAATCTGTTGAGACAGTGTAAGTGAAAAGAGGGGATTATGCTTCATTTTTGAAATGGTTTGCCCAGAAGTGACATGTGACCTTTCTTCCACGTATCATTGGCCAACCCTAGTTATTTTACCACACTCCACATCAAGGAAGTGGCAAAGTATAACTTCCAGGGAGCTGCAGACAGGGAGTATAAGGCGGGGTGGTTGATTTATAATGTCTTCCCCAAAACAATAGCAATTAACTGAGTGTTAGAGGTATTGGAGGGTTTCCCATGTGGCACTAGTGGTAAAGAATCCACCTGTCAATGCAGGAGATGTAAGAGACATGAGTTCGATCCCTGGGTCAGGAAGATACCCTGGAGGAGGGCATGGCAACCCACTCCAGTATTCTTGACTGGAAAATCCCATGGACAGAGGAGCCTGTCAGACTACAGTCCATGCGGTTGCAAAAAGTCAGACATGACTGAAGCAACTTAGCACACATGGATATTAGAAATGTTAGAAAAAGAAGAATGGGATATGAAAAAAAAAATGTATAGACTCTTTATATTGGAGATTTTAGAGAAAGCAGAAAAGGGATATGAAAATATATAGATTCTTTTTTATAATCAAATAATAAATTAGAATTCAAAAAATGTTTGAATAATTAACTAGGAACTTTAAAATCTCTAGCAAATACCTAGTTTGCATTCTTCTCCTTTATAGGCCCCCATTTTACTGAGGTATGACCAAAAATGCTGATATGTGCACCATACTGACACACATTGCCAAGGCTAGTCCTCAGCGTCCTTATATTTTATAATTAAACTTCCACTGCATATGGCAGATTTAGCCTTCGTATACCTGTGTGACCCCTGAGTCCTGCAAAACCTTTGCTTCATTTAATCCCAGAGTGCTTTCCACAGATTTTGACTGGGATGTTGATACTTCATCTAAGTTGCCTCCTACCTCTGAAGTCCGAGATGTGTAGTGTCAAAAGTTCATTTGGATCCTTCAGTAGAGTCCCCACTATATGTGCAAAGGCCAGCATCTAGGGTGACTCTAAACATCAACTCACCTATCTTCTCATTAAACTATCTGTTATGTTAAATTGAACAAGAAAAGCAATCAAGCGCCGTTTGAGCTGCTGCTGCTAAGTCTTGTCCAACACTCTGCGGTCCCATGGACTGTAGCCCACCAGGCTCCTCTGTCCGTGGGATTCTCCAGGCAGGAATATTGGAGTGGGTTGCCATTTCCGACTCCAGGGCTTTTCCCCCACCCAGGGATCAAACTTGTATCTCTTGCACTGGCAAGTGAATTCTGTATCCCTGAACCACATAGGAAACCCATAAACACCATTTTTAGTCATTAATAGAGAGTATGAGGAGAAAGGATATTCTAGAAAAAGACTGAAGGGGATCTTTCTTAAAGATATTCTATATGGAACTAGAATTCAGAACTGTGTTGAAAAAAAAAAAGGGAGAAAATTTTTGTCAAGGATTAAAACACATTTCTGAGTGAGAAATACACAGTGTTTTGAATCCCTTGTTTAAAATTCCAGAATCTGATAGAAGAAAACAAGTGTTTTATTTCTATCAGTTGAGACATGAACTCACTAGAAACCAAATCCAATCTGAACTGAAAGAGATTTTTAATGTTTAATTCATCCCACTTAGTGTAAATGCCCATGTGTTTAATTGTAGAAATGTTAGCATTAAATGTTTACGGAGTATTATCTCAGAGCCTAGTAGTTCAGTTCAGTCACTCAGTCGTGTCTGATTCTTTGCAATCCCATGAACCACAGCACGCCAGGCTCCCTGTCCATCACCAGCTCCTGCAGTTTACCCAAACTCATGTCCATTGAGTCCGCGATGCCATCTAACCATCTCATCCTCTGTCACCCCTTCTCCTCCTGCCCTCAATCTTTCCCAGCATCAGGGCCTTTTCAAATCAGTCAGTTCTTCACATCAGGTGGTCAAAGTATTGGAGTTTCAGCTTCAATATCAGTCCTTCCAATGAACACCCAGGACTGATCTCCTTTAGGATGGACTGGTTGGATCTCCTTGCACTCCAAGGGACTCACAAGAGTCTTCTCCAACATGACAGTTCAAAAGCATCAATTCTTCGGCACTCAGCTTGCTTTATAGGCCAATACTCACATCCATACATGAACACTGGAAAAACCATAGTGTTGACTAGATGGACCTTTGTTGAGCCTAGTAGGGATGCAATTAAATCTAGAATATGCACAAATTATATTCAGCTCCATGGGTTCCCTTGTGGCTCAGTCGGTAAAAAAAAAAATCCACTTGCAATGCCGGAGACTCAGGTTCCATCTTTGGGTTGGGAAGATCCCTCAGAGAAGAAAATGGCAACCCACTCCAATATTCTTGCCTGGGAAATCCCATGGACTGAGGAGCCTGGCAGGTTACAGCTCCTGGGGTCGCAAGAGTCAGACAAGACTTTGCATCTATATAACCACATAGCTGATTTAGAGTGTTGAATAGCAGAAACTAACAAAACATTGTTGAGCAATTATACTACAACAAAATTTTTTTTTAAATAAAAAGAAGAAATCTGGATTTAAGTTCTGGTGTACTGATTGCTACCGACTTAGTTTGGTTCAGTTGCTCAGTTGTGTCCGACTTTTTATGACCTTGTGGACTGCAACAAGCTAGGCTTCCCTAATCACAAACTCCTGGAGCTTGCTCAAACTCATGTCCATTGAGTTGGTGATGTCATCCAACCATCTCATCCTCTGTCATCCCCTTCTCCTGACTTCAATCATTCCCACCATTAGCGTCTTTCCACAATAGTCGGTTCTTCATATCAGGTGGCCAAAGTATTGTAGCTTTGGCTTCAGCATCAGTCCTTCCAAAAAATATTTAAGACTGATTTCCTTTAGGGTTGACTGGTTGGCTCTCCTTGCAGTCCAAGGGACTCTCAAGAGTCTGCTCCAACACCACAGTTCAAGACAAACAATTATTTGGCTCTCGGGATTTTTTAATGGTCCAACTCTCACATCCATACATGACTCCTGGAAAAACCATAGCTTTGACCACACAGACTTTGTCAGCAAAGTAATGTCTCTGCTTTTTAATATTCTGTCTAGGTTGGTCATAGCTTTTCTTCCAAGAAGGAAGTGTCTTTTAATTTCATAGCTGCAGTCACCATCTTCTGTGATTTTGGAGCTCTAGAAAACAAATTCTGTCACTGTTTCCATTGTTTCTCCATCTGTTTGTCCTGAAATGATGGAACTGGGTGCCATGATCTTAGTTTTTTGATTGTTGAGTTTTTGTTCTGGTGTACTGATTGCTGGTGTACTAATTACTATTTAATTGTAATTTGCCTCTCTGTGTCTTATCTCCTTCATTTGCAATGTTGAAAGCCTGTGTAGCTCACAGTTTCCCAAGGTGCTTTTTTCTGCTAGTGCTCTCTGACATTGCTAATTTTCACATTCTATCCTCTAAATTCTCCACAGTGACTTACTTCAAATACCACATATCATCTCCTTTGAAGCAAATCATTTTCTAGTGAACAGACATAGTCCTGAGCTCCCCAGGACCACACAACTTCCTTCATGTCAAATAAGGTGTGATGAATTTATTTATTTAGGGGATTTATGTTCTTAATCTTAGAGTGTCCACAAAACAAAACTATTGAAATGTTAAAGCAACTGAAGATTGATTTAGACATAAAATGAAGAAGAGAACTTCAACTTTGTATTTTCAAATTAGCTCATGGTTCTCCCAAATCATTTGGTTCTTATTTTGGCTTTTTAATATACAGCATAAAAACTTTTAGACCTCTACAAGAATTGTGGTTTAGACTAAAAGAAATACTTTATGATGTTGTCTGTGTAAGATGGAAAATAATACTTTATTACAGATGTTGTGGTTGTGTCCCAAATTCCCAAATCAATGTCATTTTTGTTAGAAGTGGTCGATCTTATTCACACAATAAAATAACTCATTTGATTATTTCCTATGATGTTCTTATGTACATATTATGAGCCAGACTCTGCTCTTTTATAGGCATGAAAACTCCTCCTAACTTTAATGCCTTAAATTGAATCTAATTGATTTTTAATTAACTTTATAGGAGGGTTTGTGTGTGTCCATGTGTGCATACACATGTGTGTATGTGATGTGTTTCCATGTGTTCAAAACCTGGGTTTAGAAATTTATAATAATTTATTTTAGAAAAAATTTTAGAAGATTTTTTTACATAGCTTTTTGTTGTTAAGACATAATTTTAAACAAAAAATCTAGAGTATCTTTTATTTCCCTTGTGAAAATAAAATAACTTCATTTATTTCATTGGGAGTGAATAGCACTTTAAAAATAACACCTAAAACTTTAGAAGTTGTCTTACAAGTTGACACTGTATCAGTTAGTTAGTGGGCTTTCCAAGTGGTGCTAGTGGTAAAGAATCGGTCTGTCAATGCAGGAGACTCAAGAGACATGGGTTTGATCCCTGGGTTGGGAAGATTCTCCTGGAGTAAGAAACAGCAACCCACTTCAGTATTCTTGCCTGAAAAATTCCATGGACAGAGGAGCCTGGGGGGCTACAGTCCACGGTGTCACAAAGAGTCAGACATGACTGTGCAATTGAGCACACAGCACACACAGCAGTTAGTTATTGCCACATAGCAAGTCCCCACAAATCCTAAGGACCTAATACAGCAATGAATTATAAGTCTTCATGACTCAGTGGGTGGGCAATCCTGACACTTGCCTGCATTCAGTAGGATGATCAGCTTGACTTAAAGCTTCAGGATGGCCTTGCTCACATGCCCCCCAGATAATGTAGGCTATTGGCTGAGGTTCTTTTGTTCTTCTCCAGGAGGCTGCTAGTCTCCCTCTGGGCTCACTGACTTTGCATAGCATGCTGAATTGACATTCCTGAGTGTCCAAGCGGATGCCGCGAGGCTTCTCAGTGTCTTGACACTAGAACTCACACAGTGTTAGTTTAATGACTTTCTATTGTTGAAACAAGGGGGAAAGACAGCCAGGATTCAATGGGAGAGCAAGATGCAAAATCAAGGTTGTGGACACAGGGTGGTAAAATTCAATGGAGATCTTATTTGATGGATATACCACCAGCCATCCTAAAATTTGTGAGACTCTAAAGGCCTTCTTCAAATTAAGTTTCAAATTTCAGTTCTGAACAGAACTGAAAGGATTTCTTCAAATTAAACTTTTCTCCCCTAATTTCCTGCATTCTTTTCCTTGAGAATGACATGCTTTTATCATAGTCTACAAAATCAAGCATATATATATATATATACTTCAGTAGTTCTGGTGCACGGCCTTAGATGCCTCACGGCATGTGGGATCTTCCCAGACCAGGGATCAAACGCGTGTCCCCTGCATTGGAAGGTGAATTCTTAACCGCTGGACCACCAGGAAAGTCCTCAAGTATACTTCTTGCCCAGCCATCATTGTACTGTGTTATATTATTCCAAGATGCGAAACAAAGGGAACATATAAAATATTGTGATAGGTGAAGTTGACTCCTTGGTATTCTTGAGTTCAGGCATATTACAGAGTGGAGAAAAAGTCATAGGAATTTTTTAAAGGGTTTTTCTTGTACTTTTTCCTATGCTATCACCAGAGTCCATCACTTCAAGGCCAGTGAGTCCTATGAGGGCAATGTAAATGGTGCACCCTCAGGAAATTACTCCAGGTGTTCAAAACATCCACTTGAACTCATTGCCAAAATCCATGCTTCTGCTACCAAACTTGTTTATTTCATTTTCATCAGTTATGTACTTAATAGATTTATAAAGATAACTCTATCCAATGCAACATGATAAAATATAAATTGTTATGGTCATATAATTTTATTTTTGGAAATTCAGGGTCATATGTTCTTTTATTGGAAGATTCTATTATCAATAAAAGATTTCTCAGTCCCCAAATACATCACACTAAGATAAACTTCTTTAATGAGAGTGGAATGGAAATGGAATTGAGAAGAGAAAGAAACCTTATAAAATTCCTGCTAATGCAATAACATTCTATGCATATAGATTTGTGTGTGTGTGTGTGTGTCTGTGTGTGTGTGTGTGTGTTTTAATGGATGATGTTCCAAATCAGATCCCTATGGTATTTACATTTCACTGGATACATTTTAGGCTTCCCAGGTGGTGCTAGTGGTAAAGAAATTGCCTATCAATGCAGGAGACATAAGAGACGTGGGTTCTATCCCTGGATCAGGAAGATCCCCTGAAGGAGGGCATGGCAACCCACTCCAGTCTTCCTGCCTGGAGAATCCCATGGACAGAGAAGCCTGGTGGAGGTACAGTCCATAGGGTCACAAAGAGTTAGACACTACTGAAGCAACTGAGCACACAGCTCGGATACACTTTAAAGAGTCATGCAGCATTTTCATTTCTAAATGTCAATATTTACAACAGATCTGAAATTGCATTCTTTGAAAATATTTAAATGGATGATAAAATATTTTGCATATCTATCTGTTATATGCTAGAGGGTATATAGATGCTCCAAAATTTTAGGTATTATGTGAATATCAAAAATGTTGGGAAACCTGTAATTCATAGTGCAGTCTAACTTAGAGTCTTAGACTTCAGGGGGAGACATGCATTCACTGGGTTAGCTGGAAGAGGCTGCCCAGGCCCTGAGATGCAGTTCATGTCATGAGAAATTTCACAGGGCTTAAACCAGGCTTAAGATGAGTAATTCATAATAATACTGGCCTGCATAAGAACTCTCACATGTAAGACTGTTCAGCTTAGTAACATCATAACAAAAATCAGGTTAGTTCTCAGTTTTTTGTAGCTACTATTTAGATGTGATCCAAGGAGATCCATGGTTAACTTTTTATAGTCATGGAATACTTTGAGAATCTAATAAAAAAAAAAAGGATATTCTCATAATTTATACTACCTTTGCTCCACATCCACATAAATGGTTTGTATGTGCTCACAGGCCAAAGATCGCAGAATGACTTTGGGGTTTTTTGAATGAGGTGCCCAGGTTTTCATGGATCAAATTTAAGTGCAGCAGTTTTAAGGGAATATTCTCAAACCTTCCACCTGCTTTGAAAGTCCCCCATACTGTACATCATGGATATTCAGTATTCAGCAAATATTAGTTGATGATGATATCAGATATTTGTCTTCCTTCATATTGCTTTTTGATAGTCATTTTCAAACAACCTAAATTCAGCATGAAAATATCATTTTGGAAGTGGATGAAACTTTCCACTTTCAACATACTTTTGAAAGCATTTTGTAATAGACCAGACTGACTGAGAAAACACCTAGCAGGCTGAGTCCTGTTCCATTTTGAACATACTACGAACAGATTTTTGCTTTCATACTTCAAAGTATTCCTGTCTCAACTCAGGATCAAACTTTCCACAAAGCATTAATTTTATGCAACTTAGTATTTCACATACTGTACTTTAACATCATGATGATCAAAAATAAGACAATAAAATCTCCTGTGTGGTTCTATTTACTTTCCTCCTCCCTTGCTTTTAGTTTCAAAGGTCGCCCGTCCCTCGAGTTTTATTCATTAAAACCCAAATCTTAATTTTGACTATGGGAGGTACTAGCTAGATAAGTTTATCCCTGTTCTTTGGAGAAGAAAAGTACCATATGAGTTATAGATTTGTAAATATTAGTACTGTAAAGTCCCTAACATAAACATATAAATTACTTTAAACACGATGTTTTTCTTAATTTTAATATCCTGAGGCCCACTAGGTGTAAGGGCTTCCCTGGTGGCTCAGAGGGTAAGGAATCTGCCTGCAATGCAGGAAACATGGGTTCAATTCCTGGGTCGGGAAGACCCTCTGGAGACGGTAACGGCTACCGACTCCAGTATGCTTGCCTGGAGAATCCCACAAACAGAGGAAACTGGCGGGCTACAGCCTATGAGGTCACAAATAGTCAAACAAGACTGAGCGACTACAGAGTTAATATAAAAACAGTGTATTTTCTGTAATAAATACAAAATAACTTAAAAAAAAATTTTATGGTTTTGTTTTCACATATAGGCCTCCAGAAATAGCCGTGTTCACACAGGGTAGTGTTTTTGAAGCAGACGGCACGAATCTCTTGAACATACTTTGTTATTTTCACCAAATAAAAATTGGATGGTCTATCGCTGATACTCCCTTGTCAGAGAAGTTCAAAGATGCATGTGCTGCCTCCAAACTCATTTGTTGGTTTAGCTACAATTATATTTCATTGATGTTAGGTGACAGCCTAGGAAACTCATAGCTAAGTTGGGCTGATTGCTGTGAAATGCAAAACACAGACATTTATTGAGTGCCTAACACATACCAGGCCCTGTTTTAAGGACTGGCATCTTACGTAATTCTCATAACAACCTGAGGAGGTAGGTATGATGACCCCATTTCACAGATCTGTGGACCGGAGCTCAAGGACTGCAGTTTCTTCCAACCCCACGGAAACAGATGGAATCAGATTTCAAATGCATGGGGTCTGGCTCTAGCCCCGTCTGTATTTAAATATAAAGACAGAGTAATTAAAATTAAAGAACATTAAAAATTTGGTTTCTCAGTTTCACAAGCCAAATCTGATCTAGATTACTCAGCTTTACCAGCCACTAGAAAAAATTAAATTGCACAGTTTTTAACCGTGTGCAACCCCATGGACTGTAGTTCACCAGGCTCCTCTGGCCGTGAGATTTCCCAGGCAAGAATACTGAAGTGAGTTGCCATTTCTACAGGGCATCATCCTGACTCAGAGATCGAACCTGTGTCTCCTGATTGGATTCTTAACCACTGAGCCACCAGGGAAACCCCTTGTTAACCACAAAAAACTTTAATCCATAAATGATAACCACAATACTAACTTTGCTGATGATTCTCTCTTGTTGACAACAATTAATATTTGTCGTAACATAACCATGACACAGGCAAAAAGTTTTCATTGACAAAATCCAAATGACAAACACCACATTCTACACACAGACACTAAATAATGCCTGAAGTATCATGAAAACGTGGCGAAACAATTAACCAAATTAAAAGCACTGCCAACTCCTGTCTCTCCAAAGATGGCTCATCAGAGAGTGTGACGAGATTGCAAAATTACAGTTCAGAAATTTAAAAGAAATTTCTGCCTACATTTTAATGCTTAATAGCAGTTGGAACATGGGGATTATGGCTTATAAATATAATAATGTGAAGACAAGTTTTTTAAAAAACACACTTGGCATTACGTATATTGAAGTTAAAAATTAGAGGATATATTTTGAGGCTTGGAAGGCAGAAATAAATTTTTTATGGCAATTTAGGATTAACAATATCAAATTTTCAAGTATTTCAATGAATATTTCAAATTATTTCAAATATTCTTTATTTTATAAAAGACCGCACAGTGACATTCATTTAAATTGCAAAGTCTCCTTAGCAGTTTAGGAGGTTATTCAGATGAAATGCAACACTGAGGAGGAAAAAAAAAAAGGCAACTTCACTTACCCATAATGGCACTAAAATACCTTTGAAAATAGAGTGAGTGAGCTACAATTTTAAATAGTGATATTATCCTAATGTGAGGTGGTCATGCGATAATTTATACTATTAGAGAAATTTACTATCTGTGCTAGTTGTCCAAGACTAATCTCCCCTTAGAATTCTAGCCTTAAATTTAAATTAACCACTTCACAGGTTGTCTTTGAAGCTTCACTGTGACATGCAATATGTACCATTTTTTCTAATGATGCTGGTGCATTAAACCTGTTACATCTACTTATATTTGAGTCAGAGGGTTTCTGAATGGGAACTGATACCGGAGTTCTCCTGACAAGGCTCCCTAACTTCTCATCTTGTTAATAATGATGAAAACTGTGGACATCTTGTTATTTGCAGAGTTTAGGAGATAAAAATGTCTCCTATCATCTCTGAGACATTTAGTGAAGTCTCTACGAATACAGAAGAAAAGATTAAGGAGTGAGTTCACAGTGCTAACAGTTATGATCCTGTGTCTTGCAATCCCCTCTGACTTTCCCCCCCTCTTCCTTCTCCCAAGTGTCTGGTGCTGAAGCTGCAGCCCCAGCTCCTATTGGAGCCTCTGGCCAGCATTGGGGAGGTCTCACAGCCACCCATGCTTGACCTGGTCCAGGTAAGATCAGGGTACGTGCTGAATGCGAACCTGAAGGATGCTACTGCTGCTGCAGTGAGTCTTTCGGGTTTTATAAACAAATGCCCTTTGTTGTGTTGCCTCTGTTTAATAAATGTCAGGAGAGTACATTTTAACATCTTAAGTTTTATTATAAACCTGAAATATTTACATGACCAAGAGCAAACATTCAGGCTGATGGTTCTTTCTCTGCTGACTTACAAAAGTAGATGTTTAAGAGGAAAATAAAAACAGCACAAGAATGATTATATTATGAAATTTAAAACACGAGATAAGGGGACAGTAGACACAGACTAAGTGTTTTTGGTTGTTGCCTTTTTTTTTTTTTTTTTTCATCATCTGAAAGCTTATGTGCTTTAAGTCACTTTTAGAAAGAATGATCGTGGTATCCATTCCTTAAAAACTTAGCCTAAATCTCTTATGTTTATTTAGAATTTTTGTCAAGTTTCTCCACAAGGTATAAATACAAGAATGTATGATCTAAAGAACTGATGGGAGCCAGGTCTTCAATTAAAAACTCCAGCTACCAGTAACAAACACTGCATCTGTTCAGGGTAAATTAATGATGAGTAAATTTTGACTTTTGCATTTTTATATATTTATACAAAAAAAGTCTTAAAACTGAACTATTACTACAGCTCTATAGTAGAAGACTACATTATGTGTCTGTAGAATATTACAAAAAGTAAGTGATACATTTTATTCTTCATGTATTTCCATTTCCAATTGTTAGAAATAAGAATTTATTTTTTACTACTGAAATCTTATTGATCCATAAATGGAACAATAGTCATTTAGTCTGTACCTCTGAATGTCATGTCCAATGTTAATTTTTTTATAGTATGCATTTGTATGTACCCAAATAGTATACAAACTGAAAACATCTAAAATTAACTAATAATTTATGATGTTAATTTTAACTTCAATATTATTGGTATAGTGAAATTAAAATAATTATGTAAACTGATCATTTCAGCTCATTTACACCAAAGAATTAATTCATTTATCATTTGAAACTGTGGCTGAGGGAAATTAGGAAATATTTTAAAATTCATGTCAAATCCAAAATTTTCAAGCTTATAAATTCAGACAGTCTCACTTGAATCCTCAAATATCTTAATTTGCTTTGAAGAGAAAGTATTTTTTCTTTCATTCATATAATTCAAAACAGCTAAACAGATTCTACTTCAACAATTTAAATGATTCACATGTGTGAACAAATATGGAAAATCTAAGCCCCAAACAAAATTGCAGACTTAAATTATAATGATAATTTAAAATGTGTGTAATGTAATTATAGTATAGGGTCTGCTATAATGAGCTCAGCGATACTATATCTATATCAAATGTGTTAGGACGGTGATATTAGATATGCTTTTCTCTGAGCATTTTTTTACACATTTCTGAATTATGATACCTGTGCCAGAATCAGCCTACTGTATCAAGGATTTTTTTTTGGATGGAGAAATGAATTTTTTAAATTGTCAAAACATGATAGAGCAAACTTCCATTTTCCACATAGAATGTACTAAAATATGAATATCAGCTATATGTGAATTTTAAATGTATAAAGATAGTCTTGTATTCATTTTGAAGTATCTCTAAAAGAAAGTTAAAGATAGATAAACCTATAATTCAGATTTAATAACTGCATAATCAAAGAAAATTGTGAACCTATTAACTGACCTTTCTATACAAAAGTATTTTTTTGACCACATAAAAATACATTGAATAGCAATTCAGATCCTCTTTTGACAATCACAGTTGTTAATTATTGAATTAATATTGCATTGTTAGATCAACAAATATGGACTGTTACATCATGAAAAAGTTTAGTTTTGTAACAGAAAACTTCTATTTAGCTAGTACTGTTTATGGGTGTGTCTGTGTTAGTTGCTCAGTCAGGCGGACTCTTTGCAAGCCCATGGACTGTAGCTCACTCGGCTCCTCTGTCCATTGGATTCTCCTGACAAGAATACTGGAGTGAGTTGCCGTATACTTCTCCAGGGGATCATCCTGACCCAGGGATCAAATGTGGGTCTCCTGCACTGCAGGTAGATTCTCTACCATCTGAGCCACCGGGGAAGCCCAATAATGTTTATAGTGAGTAGTTTTAGGACAAAACCCATGAAGAATCATTCTATTTGCTGTTGAATAGGAAAGTACAGCTTACATTTAAGTCATTAATTCCAAACGGAGGCAAGAAAGCAATGCAGTTATTATCTTGAACAGTGATGGACAATGCACAGCAAACTCAAAGATGGAACAAAGATGGCATAATACTCAACTATTTATATCCAAATAGTTATCCATCCGTCTGTCTGTCTGTCTACCCATCCATTCATCTGTCCATCAAACAACCATTGAACAAAGAACTATCAGAAATGAATAACTACAATGCACAAAACCCTAGTGCCAGTAAGATATAGTGGGTACACTCATCCTCTACTGGTGAGACATGCAGAAAATTAAAATACAGACTTTGGTGAAATTGTGCTACATAGTATGTTTTATTCTTTTTTCTCCCTGTGGTGGCCCTTAGAAAGGGGTGACAAATCCAAAATGAGATGACAGAGGAGGGATAGGTGAGTCTCAGTGGGTCAAGTTTCGTGCCTTTAGTAACAGGTCAGCTCCAGAAGTCACCTTATTGTTCTATGAGCTCCGAGCATAGATTAAAGACTTGGTTGGAGCTGCGGTGCACAGGTTTAGTTGCTCTGTGGCGTGTGGGACATTTCCGAATCAGGGATTGCCTGCATTGGCAGGCAGAATCTTCATCACGGAGCCAGCAGAGAAGCCCCGGTAGTTATTTTGCTTTTCCCTGGAGGCTCAGTGGTAAAGAGTCCTCCCTGAGTCAGGAAGATTCCCTGGAGGAGGAAATGGCAACCCACTCCAGTATTCTTGCCTGGGAAATCCCATGGACAGAGGAGCCTGGCGGGCTACAGTCCCTAGGGTGGCAAAGAGTCGGACATGACTGAGCACACACATCTGGGTCTCTGTAAATATTTACACCACAAATAAGGACAGGAGAGCTGTCCAGGCAGAGAGAAGCCATGTGAGGCTGAGGCCGGGAAGAAGCTACAGGTGTGATTGGATGTGCAGAGCTGAGTTATAGAGGGGGGCAGGGCATGCAGAAGGGCCAGATGGTGAATCATATGGAAATTGTGCAAACTGATGCGATAACATCTCCTTTGCTTTGAACTCTGTTGAAAAAGACAAGATTATGTTTAGACACTGAGACCTGAATCAATAAAAGAGCAGAGAGATCCGTCCAAAGGCGGGAGATTGAGCTCTTTAAATGATGCGTATTTCAGAATATCTTTTCTTCCCAAAGAAGTCTTGGTACAGAAGTAAACTGCCCTCTTAGGAGCAAGGAGCGTTTTCTTTATAGTTAGCAACCTTTTACTAATGACTAGATTCTGAATAAACAAAGAACAGGCGAAGTAGAGCTCGTCTGCAAATTTATTACTGCTCCATTCTCTGTAGGAGGTTTCCCCTCCTTCCTTCGACGCCTGCCAGGGTCCAGGGCCTGGCCGCCAGGTGTGGACCTTGACTGACGAGGCCACTGTAACCTGCTGACCCCACCCCCAGCCCTGGTTTCCGGACTTCCTTTTTATCTCGCCTCTTGCCTTCTCTCCCGCTCTCTCTCCCTAAGAAGCCTGAGAAGCCCTGGGCTGAAGACTGGCCGTCTACTGTCCCCTTGCCCTGCACCGGGTGGACTTCCCAGCTCACCCTTTCATGCCCCGGTTGACCCTGATCTTGGATTCTGATTCAAGTTGAGGGAACACCTCCTCTCTGGTTTCTGATTGTGGCTGGACTTTGAAATGACACGTCACCCTTCATTTATCTTTTTTCGGACGTCCTGATTTGGGCTTTCTGACACTGCCGACTCACCTGGGATGCTGACGCTTAGTTCCAAACTCCAAAACCTTCCTGGTTGTATTTATTTATTTATTTAGATGTTGCACATCAGCTTTCATGCCTAAGAAAAGAAATCTGTGATTTGGAACAATTCACAGTCTGGACAAACATGTGCATGCTACGCCTCTGTGTCTCATGAAACTTTACTGTACCTGCTGGACTGAACGGAAACTGACAGATTCATCGCCTGAGGATGGCCCTGTCTGTGGTGGACAAGCAAGTCCTCCTCTACATCCAAAAGAAGGCTGATCTTATCCTTTAAAATAGAATCCATTTTACATCAAAGCGAGAGCGCTTAGAATCAGATTACTTTCTGTCTTACAAAAAATAAATGATATTTCTTAAAATCCTTACAAAGGCTCTTGAGCAGATAGCTTTTTTCCTAGTCTGTCTCCCTGCAATTTTGGATTGTACAGATTAGAGTGAAGTTATGTATAAACACAAGCTTAGACTATTCCTTCGCAGCAGAAAAATTCTTTCTAAAAGCCTGCTGCTGCTTGTGGTGAGAAATATGTGAAATGACTCTTTTACAAAGTAATAGAAGTTTGAAGTCAAATTATGCTAATTTTTATATAAATAGATACAAATTAAGGGAGTAATAAGATGCAGTATGAATCATGCTCAATCTTCTTAGACTGCCCTTATGGATAAAAAAATTTTTCTAGTTAGGAGATGGAAAAAATGATATGTTAAGTGATTTTTCAATTGCCAGTTGACTCATTAATACATGTTCATCCACTATCAAAATCACCTCTCTTCCATTCTCCCAAGAGTTTCAAGCAAAAATAAATTTACCCTTCTGTCCATCATAGTATGAGATCATTTGTGGCTATCACTCTCTTCTCTGGACATAAAGTCCTCTCATGTAGAATAAACTATATCAACCACAGCGACTGCATAAATAATCTAGAGTTTTCCAGGGTTTTGAAGCGCTTCAGCAGCATGAATAAGTATCAGTTCTCCAGAGTCAACTAGTTAACTCCTGCTGTAGCTTTAAATGAATCTCAAAATGTGAAATGGCTCTCATAGCTCTTCCGAAATACTTAAAAGGAGTTTTTTCACATCACACTGTCACTGCCACAGTTTTAAAGAGTCTAAGTGCTGATCTATGTTTTCACCACTATTACCACCAGCTCCATCACCATCATTTTACGTGTGATTATAATTGACTTGCTTGAAGAATGTAGTGAAACGCTGAAATAAATCAATGGCAAATTATATGTGAAAAAAAATGTATAGCAAGTGTTTATCAAATTGGCTTTAGTCTCCTTTTCCTTAATACTCTGAGCATGCTGGGTGTCTCTCTTTCTTCCTTCTTGCCTCCCTCCCTTTCTTTATTTTATTTTATTTTTGCTCTTCTGTTCTGTTCTGTCTTTGATTTTTTTCACTGTCCTCTGTCTTTGTGTTTTATCCGTTCTTTGCCTCTGCTGTGCTTAGTTTCAAATTGCAGACTCATTCTGCTTCTTCCAATATCAGATCTGCTCTGCATAGCACCGAATCTGCCTTCTGCCGATCATGATTTGAGACAAAAGATAATATGTTTGGGAAAAGACAGAGAAAAAGATGTTTGAGAGAGTTTATTTCCTCCCTATGCTATTTTGTCCTAGCCGCTTCATGCACTGCGTCTCATGATGCTGCTAAAACTTACAGAGGGTCCAAGATGCAAGACTAGCCTTGGAGTTGATTGTTAGAAGCTGTTGACAAACACAAAAATAAGCATGAAGAATTCTTTGGGGATCAATACTTTCCCCAGTAGTTCAGATAGTAAAGAATCTGCCTGCAATGCAGGAGACCTGTTTTCTATCCCTGGGTCGGGAAGATGCCCTGGAGAAAGAAATGGCAACTCACTCTAGTATTCTTGCCTAGAGAACTCTGTGGACAGAGGAGCCTGGCAGGTTACAGTCCATGGGGTCGCACAGAGTAGGACACTACTGAGCGACTGACACTTTCACCTTCCTAATAGGTTCTTGGGCTCCCAAGATGGTGCCAGTGGTTAGGCAGATTTCAGAGCCTTCAAGGGACAACGTCGAATGAGATGACCTGGGAGGTCATCTCTCTGCATATTTTTATGTTAAACCCTCCATTGGTGCCAACTGTCTGTCTTCTGTGTGTTTGGTTGAAGCTGATGCTAAAATCCATTGCATAAATGGTGCCTATGTTCCCGAGTCCTCTCTAACCACAGTCCTCACACTTCCTAGAATCCTTGACCTGCTCAGCAGACATGGGACCCTCCTGTCCTGGGTGCGTGTCTGTGCATGCCTGAACTAGCCTGGCTCTTGAATGTAGGTAGACAAATTCACAATGTTGTTTCACTGTGATTTATGAATTGTTTTTGAAATTGCAAAATCACTTTGATGTGAACTGCTGTTCTCTGAACCCACTCCAGATGTGTTTAAAACTCCAAATTTGTCAAACAAAATTCTTTTTTAGAAATATAGTTATGGTGAATATTAAGAAAAGAGGACTCATGAGTCCTCTGAGTTTGGCAAATTCTCCTGGACAGTCTTGCAGATTTCTTTCTTTTTTTTTTTTGGCTGGGGGCGGGGGGTGTGGTGGATTGGTAAGATTTGTTTGGCCAAGCATTTCTCTTTTAATTTTTAAACTCCTGAGTATTCCAGGGGAAACTTAATCCATATGTTTCTGGTTCACTGCTTCTTAAATCATCAAAATGCTGTTTTCCAAAGGCTCTCTAGTGCTGAAAGAGGTTTATCAGACACTATACAAGTTCTCCAAAGTGTTTTTTACCTCAACTTATGGATCCCAATGGACATGAACTCAAGATCCTAGAGTTTGGTTCTAAATTTAACATCAAGAGAGCTTGACTGTGACCCAGAGCAGCCCTGGCTGCTAAGAGTCCTCTGAAAAGCACCACATTATTGGAAGAACACATGTGTTGAATGAACGTACAAATAAAAGTGCACCAAAAAAGCTAAGCTTGAAGGATTGATGGCAAGCCTTCCGACCAATGACTGTTGTATACATTTCTATTTGATTAGCTTTCCTTTCCTTGCTAATTTCTCAGCCCTCCCTCCTTGCTCCCTCAGCCCGACTGTATCCAGGGTAACAACATTTCATATATTTAAAAAAGGAAAAATTTTAAGAAGTACTCTAATAATCATGTGAGAGCAAAAAGGATAAGGAAAAAGGCACAAGAACTTATTGTCTGAATGCATCTTGTAATTTCCATAATTCACTAAAAAAAAAAAAAAAATTCACTCCCTGCCAGCATATTTGATTTAACACCATCCAAAGTGTAAGGTTACATGGAATAAATAGCTAATTGGGTTAATTTAATAGCAGGTTAAATCTTTCTTTTATTTTGTCTAAAAGGCACATTAAAATAGTGCAATTTTCAAGTGGTCTTGGAAATCTAAAGTAGAGTTTCTTGATAAAAAAAATATATAGCTTTCCCACTGCTGGGTTTATAGTGGGAGTTGCTGGCAGGCTTCCAGTTCACCGCATGAAAATCTAAGCTCCCTGTATAAGTGCAGAATTTAGTGTTGGGTCTTAAGGTTTTGTTTGGCATCTTGCCAAAGATGTTATGCATTTAGCTGGGAAAATTGCCTGGAAGTTAATTGAGAGGAAAACACTAATATACAACCTCCCCCACCCTTAAGAAAAAAAAAGTCATGGATATGCATACAGTGCTGTTCATTGATAAGATTTGTATGTATACAATAAAGACTTATAGTAAAGTTGATCCCGAGATTGCTTAAGATGGATTTCCACTGATTATCCACCCAGCATCTATATGCTCCTTTGTGAATTTGTGAATGTCCAGATTTTTCCTGGGATCAGGGTTTCCCCACAGAGCCTGCTCATTAGAGACATGGAGGTCATTGAAGTTCCTTTAAAAATACTACTTACTAAAGGATGGATGATTATTCCAGAATTCAGTAGAGGATATATATTAATTCCATCTCTTAATTAAAAGGATATTTTGATGTAGGACCTCAATCTCTTCCCTCTAACTGAGATGAGTGAACAATTTCCTTTGGGACCCCCACCCCTGAGGACCACCAGTGCCTGGGTCACACTCCAGGTCTGGTCTCTGCAGGGCTGACAGACCTGTCTTAATCGAGACTTCATGACATTTTATTTTGCCACGAGTCTCAGGATCTGAATTTTGCTACCCTAGCAGCCAGCTTGTGTTTTCTCTCTAGTGCTTTTAAACACACTGCCTCCTTTTAACCTATGATCTTTACCCTTTTGTGATATCCACCCCCACCCCCAACTTGATTTTATTTTTTCTAATAATGATGACTCTGAACTGCCAGAGTTTCCAAAGAGCTAAGAACTGTATTTCCTTCTTCAAAATGAAAGTACAGGGTATAAGTTGTAGATGTGTGTTCATTGCTCATAGTAGATTACACGTATTTGGAAGACCACACTCACAGCATTATCCCACGTGTGTAATCAAGTCACAACTTTCAGCACCTTTCTCTATCCATACCTTCATCCTTTTCAGGATTGTTTTAAGCCATGGACACAAAAATAACACTTCTCCAAACCGGAGTCCATCCTGAAGCTAGAAAACCCTGCTCTTCAATGACGGGGCTCCCAGTAAGTGGGCCTCTTGGTCACTTTCAAAGCCTTTCATGACGTTTCTCACTGTGGTCTTGAAGAAAGAGCTTGAAGGGAGAGGGCAAGAAAGATGGGGGGAACAAGGCTGGAGGGGGTGCGCTTCAGGCGGCGAAGTGAGGGGAAAGTGATCCTTTAATTAAGATGAGTGTTCTTTTGTACCTGGACTGTATCTCTTGGATGTGTTAGAGACAGGAGTGGGGCAGAAACAATGCAAGTTTGCTACTGTATGAATTCCCTCTCCTTTCCCTTAATCCTGTCCTCATTGGGGGCTCGGGTGGAAAGCTGATAATTTTGGTGATCCCTAAAAGAAAGGCCAGGGCTTGAATTCCTGCCACCACCGCCTTGATAATGAACAGCCCTAATGAATGCGGGTAAGTGGTAGGACTCTGTGACCAGCTGCATCAGGGCAGGTAATACAGCTCAGATTTAATTGGGAGCAGGTATTGGAAGGCTGTATTACTTTAATTGGTGAGGGGTTTTCTAAATGGAAAGGACAAAGTATAATGGACAAATTGTGCGGCACAATAGCACTTAAGCTGGGGTTGCATGCATCCGTTAATCTGCTGAGGAATGAGGCAATGCTAAACAATTTTCTCAGTGAAACCAACTTCAGAAAGCTTGTCCCTTTTGTCCTCCCCTGGGAAAATGTAAGATTGAAACAGAAAATACCTTTACCGAGGCAATCATTTGCCACGTGTGGAAAGCGGATACAGCAGTAAACTATGAAAAAAGGGATCTTTGTAGTACAATAAAGGATGGAAAAAGAGATAAAGCTCAGGATAAGAGTGGGCCTGTCACTGCCGCTAAAGGAGGAATAAAGTGATGGCGTTTACAGTGACAGACAAGCCTCTAAAGAGAGCGCAGGGCAGTTTAGAGAGGGAAATTTGATATTTAAAAGAAAGAGCTGTGATAATTAAAAGTAGCATTACATTAAACTATTATGCATATCATTAATAGCAGAAGGAAACTGGCGCCTTTGCAAAAGTTAATGATTTCTATAAAACTGTTCTTGAAACCTTACACTTTTAAAAAGACTATATGCACATAAACCAGCCTCACAGGTAGTATTTCTGATATCCAACTTCCCTTAGAAATATAAAAGCAATTCAATCGAAATTATACCCCAGTCACAGTGTGGCTGGGAAAGGTTCAAGGCAAAAGAAGAAGAGGGTGGCTGAGGATGAGATGGTTAGATAGCATCACCAGCTCAATGGACATGGATCTGAGCAAAATCTGGGAGACAGAGAAGGACAGGAGAGCCTGGCATGCTACAGTCCATGGGGTTGGAAAGAGTCTGACATGACCTAGCAACAGAACAACGGCATGGTGTGGCATCGTCCATGGACCAGTTCCCCAGTCTTGCACAGTGAGGACAGAGACCAACCGCAGAAATGCTGCTGTAAAAGGCTCTCTTACTGATATGTGGGTATAAAATGAGCCGTGTGCTATCACCATGTTTTCCTTTGATAATTTACATTTGACAACATCAAAGAGCATATCTTTGGAATGGCATTTACAAGGGAAAAATATTGCTTCCAGATTTGTGGTTCAGGGACCAGCTCTGATGAGACTGGTTAGCTGGGTCTTCAACGGGTTTAAACCTAATGGTTGAAGGGCCATTGTACTTGAGTTCTTTTAATGGGGCTCTTGCGCTTGTCTATTTCATTACAGGTGGGGAACCTGGAAAGATTGAATGTCCTCTGAGTTCATGGGGCTTTGGCAGTGGGAAAGCTAAACAAAAAGGAGCAGAGAGAGAGTGTGAGACAGACTTTCCCAAGATCCCCAGGTGGGTTTCATATACTGCCTACCTCAAGAGCAAGTCTGGTTCAGCTTCCCACACTGGCCATAAGGGCCAAATTATCTTACCCCAGCTATTGTTCCCTGCTAGAGCCAGATCTACAAAGCTCTGGTCAGGATAAAGGATTCTTTGGGAGGAAAACAATTTTGCTATCTGCTCATCTGAATCCCCATTCTGGACAGCACCTACTTGGCTTTAGGAGTAAAGTGCAGGTGGTGATGAAAAAAGGGCCCCTTGTGGGAAATCATATTTATTCTAAAAGTAAAGAGTAAACCCTGCCCTGGCTGATGATGTATCATGGTAAAATCCTGCTTGGAACTCATTTAGAGATGCTGTAAGCCAGGGCTGGGAAAGATTGAAAGTATAAGAAGTGGGTGGCAGAGGATGATGGTTAGACAGTATCACTGACTCAATGAACATGATTCTGAGCAAACTCTGGGAGAGAGTGAAAGACCAGGAGTCTGGCATGCTGTAGTCCATGGAGTCGAGGACAGTCAGACACAGCTTAGCAATTTAATAGCAACAACAACAGAACCAGGGGTCCCCAACTTCTGGGACCTAATTCCTGATGATCTGAGGTGGAACTGATATAATAATAATAGAAATGAAATGCACAATGAATGTAATGTGCTTCAACCATCCTGAAACCATCCCCCCAACCCCTGCCCATAGAAAACCTGTCTCCTACAAAACCAGTCCCTGGTGCCCTAAAGGCTGGGGATCGCTGCTAAAAACGCTGAGAGAAAACCAAAACTAGTCACACCAAAACATGCTCACAAAGTATGCTCAGAAATCTCAGTACCTCAGCACATTTCAAAAGATGTTATTGTGGAGACTTAAAGTATTACCAGGTTTCTACGTTAAAAAATTAGTATCTGCCAAACCCCTTGAGGGAAGAGAGGAAAGAAAAGTGAAGAATAAATGACTAGGGTCCCAAGTCTTTCTTTTAAGAAGTGTGACATGTGGAGCATCACAGAACTTACTGATATTGAAGAGGCCACCTAAGCTTTCAATTGTGTATGTGTGGTTTAAGTATGACTGAAGTTGGTGAAATATGCCTATGCTACACACAAGGGTGACAAAAACTAAGTCAGACAAAATGCAATTAGAACAAGTCAAGTTTGGATTAAATTCCCTACCCCTGGCCCCAGGCCCCTAGAATTAAACTAAATTAGTCTATCTTTTGGGGGGCTTCTCTGGTAGCTCAGCTGGTAAAGAATCCACCTGCAATGCAGGAGACCTTGGTTTGATTCCTGGGTCCTAAAGAACTGCTGAAGGGATAGGTTACCCACTCCAGTATTCTTGGTTTTCCCTGGTGGCTTAGCTTGTAAAGATTCTGAATGCAATGTGGGAGACCTGGGTTCAATCCCTGGGTAGGGAAGATCCCCTGGAGAAGGGAAAGGCTACCCACTCTAGTATTCCATGGTCAAAATTAAAAAAAAAAAATCCTTTTATTACCCCAGGCCCATTTCTCCTTACCAAAAGGGCAGGGAAAGAAGGTATCTCTTGGTAAATAACAAAATAATAAAAGTCACTCAGTCGTGTTCAACTCTTTGTGACCCCCACGGACTGTATAGTCTATGGAATTCTCCAGGCCAGAATATTGGAGTGGGTAGCCTTTCCCTTCTCCAGGGGATCTTCCCAAACCAGGGATCGAACCCAGGCCTCCTGTATTGCAGGTGGATTCTTTACCAGCTGAGCCACAAGGGAAGCCCACAAAGGAAGCTCTTGGTAAAAGTCCTACACAAATTGTAGCTAAATGCCATCTGACATTGGTTATACCAACTTATATAAAACCCCACTACCCTCGAGCTATTTACACTGGCCAAATGAATAATAACAAAGAAAGTTGGTGTGTACACACAGATGCACACAGACACACAACCACACATGGAGACAGATATAGGTTTATGGAATGCTTTTCATTTTTGAAGATTTTTTTGTGTGGACCATTTTTAAAGTCTTTATTGAATTTGTTACAATCCTGTTTCTGTATTATGTTTTTGGTAGTTTGACCACAAGGCATGTGGGATCTTAGCCTCCTAACAAGGATCGAACCCACACCCCCTGCATTAGAAGGAGAAGTCTTAACCACAGGACTGCCAGAAGAAGTCCCTATTGAATACCTTTTTATGAGTTGTTTAATTCAACTGGTTGACCTTGTGTTCTTCCTACCAACAACAAACACAGAGATTGTAAGACTGTTTTCAAAATATTCAATTAGAGGCTTAGCAACCATAAATGTCAAGCAAAAAAAAAAAAGAGAGAGAGAGAGAGAGAGATTTCAATTCAGTTTGGAAAAGGAAAATCTTACAAATGTAATGAGCTATCCAAAGAATTGGTCATTAAGGAGACAATCTGAGGAGAGAAGCAAGAGAACTCTAGAGTTTCATAAGATGAAATCCTCCATATGTAGATAATATCTCCAGGGGCTTCTGCATCTAGATTTCTCCCCATCATCCTTTAATCTGCACTTTATGACCATTCTAATGGCCACAGAGTACTCATCCTCTAATCTCACATGTAAAGAGAGATATTCAATGTAGGACATTTATGTTTAAATTTGATGTTCAACATTTATCACTTATGGTAATATTTACACAGAAAGAGAGAGAAGAACAGAAAGACACACAAAAATGGTTAAAATAAGTATCAGATGTTATATAATACCAAAGACATCAAATTTTTAAAAATATTACAGTGAAATTTCCTTTTTTTTTTTTTTTTAGTAAATGGAATACATGAAAAAGAGGTCTTAATTTTGGAAGCCGTGTTGTCATTGCTTTCAGTCACTAAGTTGGGTCCGACTCTTCACAACCGCATGAACTGCAGCACTCCAGGCTTCCTTCTCCTTCACTATTTCCCAGAATTTCCTCAAATTCATGTCCACTGAGTCGATGATGGTATCTAGTCATCTCATTACCACTTTTATGAGACTGAGGGATAAAAGAGTTTGAGAATCTCATTGAAAAATATTTATGCTATTAACTTTTTCTGAGCAGCTCTGTGTATAGGTATGCATGGCCACTAAACTAAATTATAAAGTAGCAATTTTAGATATTATCATTATTTGTGTATTTAGCTAAAATATATCTAGGTATAGAAAATATGATAAATAATGTCTATGTGTCTTCTGGAAGATTTAAAAAATGAATTGCCTTCATTCATCAGCATTGATTTAAATCTGAAATCTCACAAAGTGAATATTTACTGACTATTCTATTTTGACATCATTCAACTAAGTCTGGAGCATACACAAATTTTGTGCTTTTATATGGGATGTAATTAATCAATGAAATGAAAAGAACTTCCCATGGGAAACAGCCTTCATCTGTTTGGAATGGAAATTGAAACTTGAGAAATGGAGAGAAAATGAGAAAAACTATTGGAGCTTCTTTTAGGTGGAAAACTATTGTAGGGCTTTGCAACTGAGACTGACTGCCTGCTTAAAATTAGTAATCTGGAAATTCTGCTCACTTCATCAAAAGGTCAAATAAAACATCCACTCCACCATCCCACAGTAGAAGAAAATAAGCTTTCACTTTCAAAACTCTGGTGTGAAAACACTTTCTCTGAGACATAGAAACAGTAAATCTATGCCACACTCAGTTTGAGGGGCTGGAATTCATTTTAACTTGGAATGCTTTGTATGTCTCAAGCTGGATACCCCCAAGAGATCCCACAGAAGCAAAGATAAAACTATCTATACACTAATTCTACAACACAGGGCATTCAGTTCATTTATGGAGAAAATGAAGGTAGAGGTAAGCTCACAATTTAAAGATACAAACCAGGTAAGAAAATGTACCCATATCAAGAGAATCAGCAGTCACAAATAGGAGAATTGTTATTCTCAAATGCCTAAATTAATATTATAAAATTAAGAGTGTAGAAATGAGAATAAAATACTGACATTCAAAATCAACAGAGAAATAGAAGCTGAAACGGAAATCACACTGAAAGAGAAGTGGGTTATGGGAAAATTTTCAGAATTTTGAAAGAATCACATAAAATTCCACCATTATACTATCTAAACTCAATTAAAAAAACAGAGTACTTATATCCTTAATTCCAAGAAATGTCCAAAATACGTATTCGGAATGGGAGAAAATAATTCCAAATGAAGCAACTGACAAACAACTAATCTCAAAAATATACAAGCAACTTCTGCAGCTCAATTCCAAAAAAAAAACGACCCAATCAAAAAATGGGCCAAAGAACTAAATAGACATTTCCCCAGAGAACACATATGGATGACTAACAAACACATGAGAAGATGCTCAACATCACTCATTATCAGAGAAATGCAAATCAAGACCACAGTGAGGTACCATTTCACACCAGTCAAAATGGCTGCGATCCAAAAGTCTGCAAGCAATAAATGCTGGAGAGGGTGTGGAGACAAGGAGACCCTCTTACACTGTTGGTGGGAATGCAAACTAGTACAGCCACTCTGGAGAACAGTGCAGAGATTCCTTAAAAAACTGCAAATAGAACTGCCATATTATCCAGCAATCCCACTGCTGGGCATACACACCGAGGAAACCAGATTTTAAAGACACACATGTACCCCAATGTTCATTGCAGCACTGTTTATAATAGCCAGAATGTGGAAACAACCTAGATGTCCATCAGCAGATGAATGGATAAGAAAGCTGTGGTACACATACACAGTGGAGTATTACTCAGCCATTAAAAAGAATACATTTGAATCAGTTCTAATGAGGTGGATGGAACTGGAGCCGATTATACAGAGTGAAGTAAGCCAGAAAGAAAAATGCCAATGCAGTACACTAACACATATATATGGAATTTAGAAAGATGGTAATGATAACCTTGTATACAAGACAGCAAAAGAGACACAGATGTATAGAACGGACTTTTGGACTCTGAGGGAGAGGGAGAGGGAGAGGGTGGGATGATTTGGGAGAAGGGCACTGAAACATGTATACTATCATGTAAGAAACGAATCATCAGTCTATGTTCGATACAGGATACAGGAGGCTTGGGGCTGGTGCACGGGGATGACCCAGAGAGGTGATATGGGGTGGGAGGTTGGGAGGTGGTTCAAGATTGGGAACTCATGTACACCCGTGGAGGATTTATGCCAATGTATGGCAAAACCAATACAGTACTGTAAAGTAAAATAAAATAAAAAGACAGACTAATGAATTCATTAAAGTTTTGTGTTTTACCTTTATAGTTTTTGAATTTTAAAGGATGGTAATCCAGACATAGGGCTTCCCAGGTGGCTCAGTGATAAAGAACACACCTGCCACTGCAAGAGACACAGTTTCTGTCCCTGGATTGGGAAGATCTGCTGGAGGAGGAAAGGGCAATCTGACCCAGTATTCTTGCCGTGGAAAATTCCATGGACAGAGGAGCCTGGCAGGGTCAGAAAAGAGTTGGACATGACTTAGCGTCTGAGCACGATCTATACCTAATATTAGGCAGTCACTGAAAACATCTAGTAACAAGGAAAAGAAAAAAGAAACTGTTCACAAAATGCTGAACTTAAATGCAAAGGTTTTGGCCCCTTCCTAGAGGTCTTAGAAGATAATGAGAGAATAGATCAATTTCCCCACTTGTCTAGATGGGAATCCTTGGGAGAATGAGGTCAGCAAAATGATTTAGTAGGAAACTCCATACATTCTTTTCCAAACAGCAACAACAATCAGGAGAAACTATGTGAATCAGCTTCATAGGAGTTCTGGAGCACAATCAGAAGTTCAAAACAATCAAGTAAATAAATGCTCCATCAAGAAAAAGCCATCTCCAAAATGTTAAGGCGTTTTTTAGTGTTTTTTCTCTGCATTTGTTCATCCCTTCCCCAGCACACAGAGGTCTTGATGGTGAGCAAGGGAAACCTGGTTACCAGTACCCCTCCTTCAGCTGGAGGGAGCACAGAAGTTACTTTCAAACTACTGTGTATGTTTACTCTAACTCAGCTGGCGATACAGGAATAGCTGACTTGATCATCGCTGTCTCACATTATGTGGAACACAGGCAGGAGATGCAACCAGAACTACTCATCAAAGCTACAAGGGACAACGAATCCAGACACCTATGACAAGAGATTCTGTATGCAGACCTACAGCAGACCACCTAAAGCCCAGAGTCAAAACTAGATTGGACTCTCTGGGAAATTAGGACATTCAAAGGCAATTGCATATGCAGGAGAATTTGGAAAGTCACGTGAATGAACTGGCAAAATCCTGCTCATAAGTCCTGAGGAAACCTTAACTTTCTCCTCAGCCAATCCCTAGGCTCAGAGCAAACCTAGATAAGTACTAAAGGAATGCAACCACACAGAGCTAGTCTTTAAAGACTGAGAGAGTTGTTTGTCCTTTTATTTTTTAATTGTTTTTATTATTTTTGGTGATCTTTGTTTGCTTTTCTCTTTCAGCTCCTGGATTTCAAGGAAATCTTTGTCAAAACATTTGCCTAGCACAAGATTAAAAAAAAATCAAAAAAATGAGTACATATAACAAGGAATATTCTTTACAAAAAAATAGCTTGGAAAAGTCTCAAAATAAATGGAATTCAACAGCCTTCAATGATCAAAACGATAACAAAAAATCAAAATAAATAAAGCCCTATGGAGTAGATGAATCTGAGTTACAACATTATAAAAATCAAATAACAATTTTTGATAACAAAAATTACAAGGAATACAGAGAAATAGATTTTGATTTATTCAAAGGAATAAAATAACTAATTGACAGAAACTATCCCTGAAGTAATGTAGATAGTGGATTTACTGAACAAGGACTTTGAAACCACTATTTCAAATATGATTAAGGAGCTAAGAAATATTCAGAAACTAATATATTAGTAAAAGAACATTAATAAACAAATAGAAACTATAAGGAGAGAACCAAATGGAAATTCTGTAGCTGAAATTTTCAATAACTAAAATGAAAATTTCACTAGAGGGGTTCAACAGCAGATTTGCAGAAGAATGGGTGAACTTGAAGACAGGGCAATTGAAATTGCTGAATTTGAGATGCAGAAAAAAATGGGTAAACAAAAGTGAACAGAGCCTAAAGGACTTGTGAGACACCATCTAGTATACTAAAATACTTAAAAGCAGGAATATCAGGAGAGAGAAAGAAAAGGGAACAAACATTAATTCTTGAAATATGATCAAAATTATGACCAAAGTCTTTTGAAATAGGAAGAAATTCATGAATCTACAAATCAAAGAAACTCAGTAAATTTCAAGTAAAATAAACTTTTTTAAACCCTAAGTGAGACACATTATTATCAAAGTATTGAAAGTAAAAAATAATACATAATCTTAAATGCAGCAATTGAGAAATGATAAGACCTGTATAAGTGACCTTCAATATGATTATTAGNGAAATTCTGTAGCTGAAATTTTCAATAACTAAAATGAAAATTTCACTAGAGGGGTTCAACAGCAGATTTGCAGAAGAATGGGTGAACTTGAAGACAGGGCAATTGAAATTGCTGAATTTGAGATGCAGAAAAAAATGGGTAAACAAAAGTGAACAGAGCCTAAAGGACTTGTGAGACACCATCTAGTATACTAAAATACTTAAAAGCAGGAATATCAGGAGAGAGAAAGAAAAGGGAACAAACATTAATTCTTGAAATATGATCAAAATTATGACCAAAGTCTTTTGAAATAGGAAGAAATTCATGAATCTACAAATCAAAGAAACTCAGTAAATTTCAAGTAAAATAAACTTTTTTAAACCCTAAGTGAGACACATTATTATCAAAGTATTGAAAGTAAAAAATAATACATAATCTTAAATGCAGCAATTGAGAAATGATAAGACCTGTATAAGTGACCTTCAATATGATTATTAGCCGATTTCTCATCAGAAACCCAAAGTTTCTGAGAGGAGGATGCATGTATATATATATATATATATATACACATACATATACCAGAAAAGCTGTCAATTGATGCTTCTGTATCTGTCAAAACTGTCCTTTAAAACTGAGGGAGAAATTAAGAGATTCCCAGATGTTTAAAAAAAACAAAGATGATAAAGTTAATTACCGATAGACCTGTCTTATCAGAAATTATAAAAGGAATCCTGTAGGTTACAGGGAAAAGACACTAAACACCCACTTGAAGAAGTATGAAGATGTAAAATTCTCTGGTAAAATAAATGTGTGGGCAAGTAAAAAAGTCACTACCATTATAACTTTCGTTTCTAACTCACATCTCATTTTCTACAGAGTTCAAAAGACAAAAATATGAAAAACAATTATAAAAAATATGCTATTAGGCACATAACATAAATATATAATCTGTAACATCCATAATATAGGGGAAGATTAGAACTCTATAGGAATCATGAATGTAACTGAGGTTAAATTGTTATTAAATAAAATTAAATCAGTACAACTTTAGGATGTTATATATAATCCCCATGGTAACCACAAATAAACTATCTATAGAATATACACAAATGGAAAAAAGAGAAACAAACATATTACTAAAAACTCCACAAAATGCAAAAGAAGGCAATAATGCAGGAAAGGAAGAACTAAAAACTTTTTAAAATACCAAAAACAAAAAGCAAATGGGAAAAGCCCTTCCATACAAGTATTTGCTTTCAATGTAAATGCACTAAACTCATTAATGAAAAATCACAGTTTAGCAGAATGGAGGGAAAACATGATCTAAGTAATGCTATATTCAGTAAATTCACTTGATATCTAAAAAACAACTTGAAAGTAAAAGAATGTAAATGAATGCAAAAAGACATTTAATGCTAATACAAATTTAGTGCTGGCAAAACAGTCCTTAAATCAAGAACTGTAACAACAGATAAAGAAGGACATTATATAATGACAAAAGTGTCAAATCACTAAGAAGATACAACAATTATATACACACATATATACACCAAATAGCATAACCAAACATATACACTAATATTTGCCAGATTTGAAGAGAGAAGTAGGCAATTCCATAACAGTAGAGACACCAATACTTCCAACTTTAATTTAAAAAAACAGAGAGAACAATAGAAGATCAATAAGAACTTAGAGGATCAGAAAGCATCTTAAACGAATCAAACCTAACAGACACAGAGTCATTCAGCTCCAAAATAGCAGTTATACCCAGTGCATGAGACATTCTTCAGTACTGAAATGTTAGTCAAGACTTTGTACACAGTATCACTTCCAGTCACAGTGGAATGAAGATACAAATCAATTTGAAAAGCTGTAAAATCCACAAATTTGTGAACACTTTAAAAAAACTAGTTGGTCAAAGCAAAAAAAAAGAAGGGAAGTTAAAAAATACTTTGAAATAAAACACAGCATACTAAATCTTATGGAATGCAGCAAAACAGTGCTAAAAGGAAAATTCAAGACATCCAATGTGTACATTTAAAAAAGAAAAATATCTCAAATCAATTACATAATTGCACTTTAATGAACTAGAATAAATTAAAAGAATGAATAAGATACTTGATGCAAATAAATTTGATAAAGTTCAATATCTTGATAAAAGTACTAAGTAAACAAGGAATAGAAGAAAAAAATTGTCACAATAAACACTCTCCATAAAATCCTCACAGCTAACCTCATATTTAATTGTGAAAGACAAAATTTTTCCTCTAAGATCAGAAATAAAGATGATTGCTTTTGTCATTTCAATTCAGCTTAGCATTTACAGTTCTAATCAGAGCAGTAGGCAAGAGAAATAAAAGACATTCAAACTGGAATTTAAAAAATAAAATTATTTCTGTTCACGGATTACATTACCTTAAATGTATAAAACCATGCAGATTTCACAAAAATTATTGAAACATAATGAATAAAATCAGTAAAGTTGCTGCATACAAAATCAATACCATAATAAATCACTGGTGGTTCTATACACTAACAATGAACAATTTGGAAAGCAAATTAAGAAAATTTCATTTACAAAAGCATTACAATGGACAAAATACTTAGAAGTAAATTTAAACATGAAACCATAGAACTTGTACTCTGAAAACTACAAAACACTCTAAAAGATCAGCCATCAGTGAAAAAAGACATCTCGCGTTCACAGATTGGAAGACTTAATATTGATAAGATAACACTGCTATCCAAAGCAATCTATAGATTTAATGAAATTTCTAAAAACTTTCAATGGCATTGTTTTGCAGAAATAGAAAATCCTGTTCTAAAATTCCTATGGAATCTCAAGGATCTCAAATAGCCAAAACAATAAAGTTGTAAGAATCACACTTCCAAATTTCAAAATTTACCTCAAAGGAACAGTTATTAAAACAATGTGGTACTGGCATAAGGACAGACACATAAACCTATGGGATAAAATAAAGAATACAGAAATAATTTTAACAAGGATACCAAGATCATTCAATAAGGATAAGACATTCTTTTCAACAAATGATGCTAGCAAACTTGGAAAACCACATGGAAATGAATGAAGTTGAACCTATACTTTATACCATACATGAAAATTAACTTAAAATATGTCAAACACTTAAACATGGAGATCTAAAAAACCCCAGAGGCAAGAGAACTAAAGGAAATAATGCCTGACATTGGATTTACCAATGAGTTTTTAGATATGATACCAAAAGAACAGGTAACAAGTTAGTAACAAATGATCCGAAACTAAAATTAAGAATGCATTTTTTTTCACAAAAATCATCAATAACAATAAAATGCCTAGAAATTTAACAATAGAAGAGCAAGGCATACATACTGAAAACTGCAAAATATTGCTGCTGCTGCTGCTANTGGGCTTCAAAATCACTGCAGATGGTGATTGCAGCCATGAAATTAAAAGACACTTACTCCTTAGAAGGAAAGTTATGACCAACCTAGACAGCAATTTAAAAAGCAGAGACATTACTTTGTTAACAAAGGTCCATAGAGTCAAGGCTACCATAGAGTCAAGATTTTTCCAGTATTCATGTATAAATGTGAGAGTTGGACTATAAAGAAAGTTGAGCACTGAAGAATTGATGATTTTGAACAGTCATGTTGGAGAAGTCTTTTGAGAGTCCCTTGGACTGCAAAGAGATCCAACCAGTCCATCCTAAAGGAGATCATTCATGAGTGATCATTGAAAGGACTGATGTTGAGGCTGAAACTCCAATACATTGGCCACCTGATATGAATAACTGACTCATTGGCAAAGACCCTGATGCTGGGAAAGATTGAAGGCAAGAGGAGACGGGGACAACAGAGAATGAGATGGTTGGATGGCATCACCAGTTCAATGGACATGAGTCTGGGTAAACTCTGGGAGTTGGTAATGGACAGGTAGGTCTGGCGTGCTGCAGTCCATGGGGTCACAAAGAGTCAGACACATCTAAGCAACTGAACTGAACTGAACTGAAATGATGATTTTATGTCTAGGAGGGGAATTCCTGGATCATAGGTTAATTCCATGTTTAAATATTTCAAGGAGAAACCAAATTGCCTTTAGGACTATTTTACATTCTCCTGGTTGATGTATGATATAAGGGTTCTAATTTCTCCACTTCCTCACCAGCACTTGTAGTCTACTATTTTGATTATAGCGATTCTAGGAGGTGTGACATGGTGTCTCTTTGTGATTTTGTTTGCATTTATCTCATGACTCATGATGTAAATATCATATCCTGTACTTATTGTCTTTTGTATACCTTCTTTGGAGAAATTTCTATTCCATTGCTGTATCCATTTTCAAATTGAGTTACTCATATTTTACTAATGAGTTCTAAGAGTTCTTTATATATCTAGATATAAGTCCCTATACAAGATTAAACTAGACTCAAGTTACTGATAAAGGGCTACGATTTGCTCAGACGAAATGTTAAATAATTGTTGCTGACTTCATTATTGAGAAACACCCTGGAGACAGGGGTTTTCTTGTAGAGCAAGCTCTGAATCGGGTCAGATAATGACAGTACCCTGTGAAAGTGACCCTGCTCTGGGAGCTAGCACTTTATGAGGAATTTGGGGCCTGGTCAGCCTACTCTGGTGGTTGCAAGGCTGCTGGCCTTCACAATTGTGGCAGTGGTGTGGCTGATGGCTTTCAAGGCTCAGAGTTTGTAAGACGAGAAAGCAAAAGGGTAAGCCACTGATCCTGTGGGTATCAACAAAGTTCATCATCTCTTCTTTAACTGATACTCATCAGAATGTTGCAAGCCTTTTGTTAATTTCTAGAGATGGGAAAATTTTGATTTTTAATTTTTTGCCAACATTTCAGTATATTATGGAGGTGTGGATTTACAGAGGCCCTTACTACCTGATTCCAGAACTTTTTCCAGACTGCTGTTGCTGCTGCTGCTAAGTCGCTTCAGTTGTGTCCAACTCTGTGCGACCCCATAGACGGCAGCCCACCAGGCTCCCCCGTCCCTGGGATTCTCCAGGCAAGAACACTGACTTTGCTATTACAAGCTGGCTTTAAATCCATTTGCCAGTGCAGGAGACATAAGAGACATGGGTTCAATCTCTGAGTCAGGAAGATACCCTAGAGAAGGAAATGGCAACCCAGTCCAGTATTCTTGCCTGAAGAATCCCATGGACGGAGGAGCCTGGCACGATACAGTCCATAGAGTCACAAAGATTCAGACACAACTGAAATGATTCAGCATGCATACACGCAATACAGCTTAATCAGGAGAAACAGCAAACTGGGCTATTTTCCAATAGTTTGGCCACCTGATGTGAAGAGCCAACTCATTGGAATAGACCCTGATGCTGAGAAAGTTTGAAGCAGGAGAAGATACGGGCAACAGAGGATGAAATGGTTAGGTGGCATCATCAACTTAACGGGCATGAGTTTGAACAAACTCCGGCAGAAGGTGAAGGACGGGGAAGCCTGGCGTGTTGCAGTCCATGGTCACAAAAAGTCAGATATGACTGAGTAACTGAACAACAAGGCTATTTTCTATGTTCTAACTAAATTTGCCAAATCATTCTTCCATGGTCAGGATTGTTGGTTTTCCTAAAGTTGGCCAATCATAGTCTAAAATGGTGTGAATTACAAAATAAATTGTGAATGTAGAGCTAACCAGTTATGCCACATGTAGATAAATTTACGGGCATCACTCTGCATTTTTAGAAAGTTCATTTGTATGCTGACTATTCTTTGAATGGCACAACTACAGGCACATGTCTTTCTAATTATGAAATATTCCAACCTCTCTTAAAATTGCTGTTGTTGTTTAGTCCCTAAGTTGTGTCCAGCACTTTGTGACCCCATGGACTGTAGCTAGCTGGGCTCCCTTGTTCGTGGGATTTCCCAGGCAAGAGTACTGGAGTGGGTTGCCATTTCCTTCTCCAGGGGATCTTCTCCGTCCAGGAATTGAACTTGGGTCTCCTGCATTGGCCTCAGATTCCTTACCATCTAAGCCACCTGGGAGCCTCTCCTCCAGAATCCAGGCTACAACATTATAGGTCACATGCTATCGCCAAGCTTAAGAAATTAAATATTGCTAGTCCTTTTTTCCTATGATTTAATAATCCTGTTAAAACCAGGTCACTATCTCAATACTCTTTCCCTGAAATTCTCTAGAAATTAAGATATACTAATTTCTACTCTAAGTAACAAATCCAAACAAGAAAGAGCCATGGTGAGTGATATTTTTTCTAAAAACTTGGAAAAATTGAAGGCTATAAGTTTTTGTTGATAATTCCAATCATTTACAGAATGTCCAACATAAAATATTGTACCAACGGTGATGATGGGTTCTTAGAAATTCCCCACAATTGAAAAGCAGCAGTACTTTATATCCACATTTGCACATACTGAAAATATCATTTGAGTGAGTTTTTGATTTATGAGGGTAGAAGAGAACTTCAAATGAGTAAAAAGAGTAAAATTCCTGCAACATCAGTCCATATCTGTTTTTAATATTATAGGAATTCATTTGAATATGTTGCTTTTGTTCTGTAATCCCCCAAACTAACATTTGTATCAAAGTTACCTGATGATACAACTACAGGACACTGTATAATGAAAATGACTTTTTATATTTTCATCCCTTCTCCAGGGAATTTCAAGAATTGCTGAATCAAGTAATGACTTTAACTAGAAACACAAGTACTCACTCATTCCAAACAAATGAAAACCAAAGACATAATTACAGTTTTCACCATGGTGCTCTTTATACATAATCTATAAGAAAATTTTCTATCATTTGAACAAAAAAGTATTTCTCTGAGTCAGTTTTATATCATGGAGATTGCTGGCAATAATGAAAATAACATGTTGAATTCAGTCTTGTAATGGCATCATATTCATTCCTTTACTTCATGGGAAACCTAAGATTTGATGAGTATCGCATATTTTTTATAGACAGCTCATCACTGACAGAGCCAGGGCCTATTATTTGGTTCTCCTCATTCAGACGTTGGCAATGAGCTTCTCTCAGTGGTTTCTCTGGCTTTTGAGTAGCCAATGAAAAAGCAACAGATATTGTATGTTTTTCACCTCATTAAAATTACAGTCCCAGTATGACTCTCCTTTATGTAACAAAGTAGGTCTGCTAGTAAGCTCAAATAGCTGGGTTAAAACTAGTCTCTGAAGGGGATAACTGACAGAATCAGTAAACTTACAGGCAGGGAAAACAGCCCAGAGAACAACTCTTCAGAGATGGAATCTTCAACCATCGGAACCTGTAGTACTTAACCTGAGGAGCCTACGGATTCTCCTCTCTGTATCTGGGGAGGGGTGTGGATTTCTAGGTCAACCCTCAAACCAGACGGAGATTCAGGGAACATTCATAAAGCCATACCGATGTGGATGAGTTCCAAATTAACATCTTGCTTCGAGGCCCCTTTCCTTGTCCCCAGATGCTCATTTCAACTTGACAGAAAAGCTGGATTCTCCAATCCATGAGATTCTCCAATCCATGAGATTCTCCAGGTAAGAACACTGGAGTGGGTTGCCTTTTCCTGCTCCAGGAGATCTTCCCGATGCACAGATCGAACCAATGCCTTTTGGGTCGCCTGCATTAAGAAGCCGGTTCTTTACCACCAGCGTCACCTGGGAAGCCCCTTCAACTTGGTAATAGAGAGTTAATCAAAGACTTTCAAACCTAACACTTTTTAAAAGTTTATCTGTCCCTTTAGTGTGCTGGGTCTCGATTGCTTCACGCGGGCTTCCTCCGGTTGCATAGCGCAGGGGCTACTCTCAGTTGCGGTGTGCGTTTCTCATGGTGGTGGCTACTCCTGTTGCGACGCACAGGCTCTACAGTGAGCAGGCTTCAGTATTTGGAGCATGTGGGCTCAGCTGCCCTGCCGTGTGTGGAATCTTCCTGGATCAGGGATCTAACCGCTGATCCTTGCGTGTGCAGGCAGATTCTTAACTACTGGACCACCTGGGAAGTCCCCAAATCTAACACTTTCAGCACTGAACTCCTCAGTTTGGGCATAAGAGAAGGAACAACCTTTCCTTCTCTTGCTCTCTGTTTCCAATCCATCAGCTAATACTACCAGCTGTATGTTATAACTATAGTCAATATCCAACCATGTCCATGCATTGTCACTGCTACTACCTGAATTCAAGCCTACCAACAGGCCACCATGCTGTCTCCTCTTCCCCTTTTATAACATCACTTTAAAAATAGTAACCAGGATGATGTTTTCGAGACCTGAGTCAGAACAAGTCCTTCTTTTCCTGAACACACTCTGAGAGCTTCCTTCTTGCACAGCAAATGAACTGAAGTGCTAACCATAACTCTCAAGACCTTTCCAGACCTAGTCCCTTCTAATTCTTTGACCTCGGAACACAGCATGGCACTTTTTTCTTCCTCTTCTGGAGCCACTCAGGCCCCCCTGCTCTTCTGCAGTCACATCAAGCCAGCCTCTGCCTCAGGGTCTTTACAAGTCCTGTGAGCTTTGCCTGGAATCTTCTTCTCCCAAATATACATAGGATCTCATTACTTCTTACAGGTATCCATTCAGATATCACCTCAGCCCGGAAACCTCCTCCGATGACTTTTGTGAATTGGGCTCACATTCTCTGCTCCCCTATCCATCTTAGCTCACTGAATTTTTCTCCATAGCATTTATTATTCCCTTAAATAAACTATTTATTATAATATAATGTGCAGTGAGTTTAAGATACATGGAATTTTTACACATCACAAAGAAAGAAAGTATACTGCCAAATAAAAAGCGAAATAATTCTTTCTCAACTTACAACTCTTATTTTGNATAGCATTTATTATTCCCTTAAATAAACTATTTATTATAATATAATGTGCAGTGAGTTTAAGATACATGGAATTTTTACACATCACAAAGAAAGAAAGTATACTGCCAAATAAAAAGCGAAATAATTCTTTCTCAACTTACAACTCTTATTTTGACTATACTTAAAGTGAAGAGGAACTAAAAAGCCTCTTGATGAAAGTGAAAGAGGAGTGAAAAAATTGGCTTAAAGCTCAACATTCAGTAAACTAAGATCATGGCATCTGGTCCCATCACTTAATGAGAAATAGATGGGGAAACAGTGGAAACAGTGTCAGACTTTATTTTCGGGGGCTCCAAAATCACTGCAGATGGTGGTTGCAGCCATGAAATTAAAAGACGTGTACTCCTTGGAAGGAAAGTTATGACCAACCCAGATANATGACTGAGTGACTGAACGGAACTGAATGACAATAATCTGTCTCTCTTTTTATCTAAAAAATATATTTGATTTTAACATATAACTTTGATGAAAACTTTTATATTCAAAGATGTTTCTATTTTTACTGTTAGGAGTGCTTATTTTGGAAGGGAATTAAACTAAATCACTGGGCTTCATGTATCTATTAATATTATTATTCTATCTTTTAACCTATTATGTCATGTAAAATAAATTGCTGACAAATTCTTTTATGCTTTCTAGAATAAGATTGTGCATTCTTAATGAAATCATCTGAACTAAGCAGTCACAGGGAAGCAATTTTGTTCTGAATAAGATAATTTTGCTGAAAAAATGGCAATAACAACCTCATATGTTTTAAGCACTATGCTAAGCAGTAAGGAAACCATGGAGAACAAGGCTCAAGTCAGGCACTCAAAGAACTGTCAGCTTTTTAGGGAGGCCTTGCATGGACATAGGAGCCTGGTGGGCTACAGTCCATAGGGTCGTGAAGAGTTGGAAAACGGAAGGGACTTGGNTATGTTTTAAGCACTATGCTAAGCAGTAAGGAAACCATGGAGAACAAGGCTCAAGTCAGGCACTCAAAGAACTGTCAGCTTTTTAGGGAGGCCTTGCATGGACATAGGAGCCTGGTGGGCTACAGTCCATAGGGTCGTGAAGAGTTGGAAAACGGAAGGGACTTGGCTTAGTCTCTCAGTTGTGTCCAATTCTTCATGACCCCATGGACTGTAGCCTGCCAGGCTCCTCTGTTCATAGGGATTCTCCAGGCAAGAATATTGGAATGGGTTGCCATGCCCTCCTCCAGGGAATCTTCCCAACCCAGAGATCTCCTGCATTGCAGGTGGATTCTTTACTGTCTGAACCACCAGGGAAACCTGAGCCAGCAGGGAAGACTTAGCACACATGTAGTCAGAGATTTATTATAACATAGAGTTTATTCAACATATATAGAAAATGACTTCGGTGGAAAACTAAAGGTGACACTACCTGTGGAAATTAGGAAGGTTTCCACAGTGTGGTGGACAATTTTCATCTAATTACATAAGATATAATTATGTTTACTAGGTTTATTTGAAGTCAATTATATCTATTTCAAAATGTATTTTTGTTTAAACTATTAAACATTGTTTAGCTCCTTAGTTATTTCAGCTAGGCCCTTGACACTTGTATACACAGGTAATCACCTCCCTAATTGTTTATCATTGTGGTCATTCACCCACTAATGCAGGTCATTCATTCCATCAATATATCACCGTTGTTGTTAGTTGCTCAGTCCTGTCTCACTCACTGTGATTCTATGGACTGTAGCCCGCCAGGATCCTCTGTCCATGGGATTCTCCAGACAAGAATATTGGAGTGGGTTGCTATTTCCTCCTCCCAGGGATCTTTCATGAGATTACTGGGCTCACAGAGAAGTGAATCAGACTGAGTCCCTGACCTCAGGGAATTTACACTCTAATAGGACAGACAGACATTAATCAAAACTTCTCAAATAAATGTCCAATTAAAGGCGAGAAGGACAGACTCATTTGCAACCTAAATATTTGGTGATTGATTACATAGCATTGGGAATAAGCATGGGGACATTAAGGGCACAGGCAAATGAATAAGCTGCCAAAGTGACCCTTGAACAGAAACCTACAGTATATTTAAGTCGAGGGAATGTGGAAATGAGCTCCAGTGGGGTTAGGCAGAGAGGGAGGGAGCAAGGATAACAAAAGGTGGAGGCTTAAGGGAGCATGGTTGACAGTAATGGCTGGAGGACCAATGTGAACTCTGTTCTGAGGCTTGCCACCCATTTTAAGGATTTCTTGTTGAGAATAATGGGAAAGCTCTGAAAGCCATTTAAATGTGGGAGAAAATGATTGATTTGCAACTGTGCCTTGTGGCAAATGGGTTTTCAGCTTTTCCAACAACTTTAACGCGAGTTCTCTGTGTTACATTCCCTCTTGCAAACCATCTGGAATGGACATTCCAAGGATACAGTGGCAACATTTATTCTGTGTTTTCTATCTCACTGGTATTTTCCTAACTGATTGAGTTACAGTCCTTGGGGTCACAAGGAGTTGGACACGACTGAGTGATTAACACTTTCACTTTACATACATTATTTCATCTTCCACTAAACGTCATGGATTTGTATCAGTTCCTGCCCCCATATCATGGATGTGGAATCACCAGCACAGAAAAGTGAAGTAAGTTGTCTAAAGTAACACAGCCATTAGAGCTGTACATTAATTTAGATTTCTAGTATAGTTATTATTACTTTGATATTGTTTTGCTCTTTTGCTAATAATATTTCATTAGTTCTGCTTGATTTCATCTCAAATTCTATCAGAAATCAATGGAATTAAAATATGTAACACATAAGCATTTCAAATTAAGTAAAGTATATATTTAAATTTCCTACCTCTCTATATGCTTTTCCGGGTTTCTATATTTTCCTGTATTTTCCAACTTTATAGGGATATGATGATGTTGTGATGAATACAGTGTAGCTTTCATCTTTATTTAAATGAGATTTCTGAATACTTTAGACAGTTTAAGTTTAAAATAAAGCACCTTTGGTAAAGCATGTTTTGCTAAGAACTATCTTTGCAAATCTGTAGACCTCAGAATGGTGAGATCAAAACACATGTTTATCACTTTTTAATTTTTATATATTTAGAATGTCAGTCCTTAAGATACCTTGCTGTCAGAGGCAGTGTTTCCATAAAAGGGGCATTCTATTTTAAATGTTACATTGTGCATGCACACTCCACTCACTGTGTGTGTATGTGTGTGTGTGTCTGTGTGTGTGTATAAAACATGGGATATATGTGTAACAGCCACACACTTGTAAGGTTATTTAAAAGAAGAGACTTTGGAGCCGTATTATTTAAATAAAATTTATTTCCACTAACTTTCTATAGGGAGAAAAATTTTCAAACCGCCCAACAATATGGTATTCAAAATATAAAACTACTAGTTAAATGCAGATTAATTTTTTAACAAGAATTCCTATGCAGTAGGCAAATTGTTCCCACATCCCATTGTGATTGACAAGCCTGACATATGGAATAGTTCACAAATTCCCAGGTGACTGACAGATGGAGAATAGAAAGGCGGATAAAGTTGCCTAGAGAGCTGAGGATGATTTCATATTCAGCGGTTTTGATCAAAAGGAGTCCAGATCTCACACTAAATTTAGCACCGCTGGCAATTAGTGCATGATTTATTCAGTCCTTTCATTTGCTGGTTGACAAATGGAAAACAAGCACAAAATTAAAAATAAGTTTATTTCCAGCATTTTGGATATTTAAAATGTGTGTGTCTTTGTTTGCACATAAATTAACATGAGATGAATTTATAGTGAGATTAAATCTGAACTGGAGATGCACGCAATAAATAAGAGCTTTTTTATGTATTGTACCGGCAGAACAGGTGTTTGAATTAAGAAATACTAATATGTTTAGCAGCACGGCTCCACCTTTAGCATTAGGGAGTTGATGTTCTCCTAAATTTAGAATAATCTTGCCACAATTTGGAGTTCTTTCATAAGCTTCCAGCATAGGTGACCATCTGTATGACAATATTAATGCTCTTCAGTTTAGTAATAATAAAAAACTAAAAACAACTCCCCATGACCAGGCTTTTCTGCATAATAGCGAGTGACAGCCCAGCTACAGGTTCTTCAATACCCGTGGTGAAAGGCAGCAGACACCCAGCTCTGTCCCCAGTCTTGCATTTATAAATGGGGTTGGGAGATCCCAACCTTTTCAGCAGTCTCCTTCCAGCTAGACTATGCAAAGCTCTGTTTCCAATTTCTTCTTCTATTTCATGGAACTACAATGAGATGAACATGTTGTGCTGATGTAAACCTTCTGTTGTGTTGCAGAGAGTAAGAACATGACAAAAATCACATCCACAATTGGAGGGAGGCATGACTGCAAATAGCCCCTGCTAGGGATTCAGAGGGGCAGGAAAATGTGTAAACCCATAGATGAGAGGTGCAAAAAATATATATCAAGCAAAATCCCATCCTTTAAGAGGTGGAAAACAAGCACTGTGCCTGAAAGACCTTGTGATTTCAGAGGAGGTGTGTCTGTCTACCTCCTTAGAAACTCTCTCGGCACCATCTAATATAGCTGCTTAGGAAGATGAGTGAATTCTTCCAAATACGGTGGAAGCTAGAAGGATGTCTCAGAGTGGAAAGAACCGTCTCCCTCTCAGATGGAGCAGAAGTGGTCCTTAGAGGCGGCCTGACATCAAATGCAAACCAGAGTATCCATTTAGGGGGAGGCTGGGCAGGCCGTAAGGCACCTGAGACTCGGGGACTGTGGGGGCAGGTGTTTGGGATACTTATAGGTTCTCTTATTTGATTTGTATTCCAGGTCTGACATTCAACTTTATTTGTATTCATTATTCACAGTGGGAACTAGAATGGTTTTTAAAATAGCATAAAATCCACTTAAATTATAATGGGAAGAATCGTGTGCAATGTGATGCTTTAATTACTGTTAAGCTAACCTTGGGATATGGGAAATGTCAATTTCCATTGGCCACATGAAGGCTGAGCCCAGATTTTAGCCCCAAGATACGTGCAATCAGTAGGGGTGCGGCTCACGGGCACAGCCCTGCCTGGGGAGCCCCTACAGTGCCTCAAACCTGCTTTTGCCGCTTCCCCTCCTACCCTGGGGCACCATCACCTTTTTTATTACTGTTTCTTTCTCCTCTGAAATACCCTCCCGGGTTCTCAGCTGCAGCTTGAATATATTTCTCAGGCAAAGAGCTTCAGGTCTGTTGTGTTGCTGGTTTTTCTTTCTTAGACCTTCCCTGGGTGGCAAGTCCTGGGCTGTCTACCCAGCAAGAGAGGGAGAAGGGAGCTAAAACCAGCTGATGTTAAGGGGCTTCCCAGGTGATTCAGTGGTGAAGAATCTGCCTGCCAACGCAGGAGGCTTGGATTTGATCCCTGGATGGGGAAGATCCCCTGGAGGAGGGTACAGCAACCCAGTCCAGTTTTCTTGCCTGTGAAATCCCATGGACAGAGGAGCCTGGTGGGCTACAGTCCATGGGGTCGCAAAGAGTCAGACACAACTGAAGTGACGGAGCACACACACAGATGGCAAGGCTCCTCACTCCATAATTAATTATCCTAGGGGTCTCAGCCTCTGGAATCTTAAGCCTGATCATCTGAGGTGGTTCCAACATAATGATAATAGAACAGAGTGCACAGTGAATGCAATGCTCTTGAATCATCTCAAAACCACTCCCTGGTCTTGGAAAAATGTGTCTTCATGAAAGCAGTCCCTGGTACCAGAAAGGCTGGGGGCCACTGAGTTACTCCATTCCTCCTGGAAACCTGTAGGCGGATGTCACGCTATCTCCCCCAGTTATCAATTGTCCATAAATAAGCATTGCCTGTTTTCAAAGTCCAGAAGCTCGTGTCCTTGAGAACGTTCCATGGCAAGAGGCAGTCAGTCTAATTGCCCCTCACCCAAGGCTTGTGGCGGTGGTTAGGTACACGGCAGGAATACAACTGGACCCTAAATTCTTCCCAACTAAAAATTTTAGAGATTTTCAATTTTAATTTATACCACTGTGTGTGAAGTTAAGCCATATATTAACTGGTAGAGACAGAGATTGTGTTTTTTCTTTTAGGTCATGTTCTCGTTAGGGAGTGTAGCAGTCCAGCATCTGTGTTGGAGTTGGGAAGCAAGTTATGACATATTTATACATCTATTCACTCAGAATCTTTTATTTTATTTTCCCCAAAATATACTTTCTGGAAATAACTATGTAATAATTTGGGGGATACCTACATTTTAAAGTGGGATTTACCCTTCCTTCAGCCCAGTATAAATTTTCTAACTAATCTATTTAAATAAATTAAATTATTACTATATTTAAATTATTAAAATTGCAGCCTTACAAGGTTCAATTTAATATAACTGCAGTACAAAATGGAAGCAAGATGATCACATTCCTACTTCACTTGGGGGGAGAAAAATAGACAGAGGCCAGTTCTAGTACCTTCTGTGTCCTGGACAGAGCTATAAAAGGAATCTATTTTGACTAAATTACAAGATCTGTTATTTTTCACTATTTCAAACTTTTTCAACATGCTAGAAAACAGTACCAAATTTAAATGTTGCTTTCATATTACTTGTACAGATTGTGACAATACAATCCCATAGAAAAATTAAAAGGGAAATGTAATACTTACAAGTGATTTCTATGCTCCAGAAACTAATTTTGAGGTTTTAACAAAACATTAACTCTTCTTCTGAATTCCCTGTAGTCCTTCAAAAAAATGTTTGTTTGAAAAAATTTGAACCATGTGATGAAAACTTGGCATTTACCTAAATCTGTATTGTCCACTATAATCTCCGCTTGCCACATGTGGCTATTTGCATTTGTGGCTATTTAAAATTTAACTTAAATAAATTAATTAAACTTAAATAAATTAAAATTTAGCTCCTCCAGTTATACAAGACACATTTTGCCTACTCAGTAGCCACATGTGGCTGATGGTTACGCTCTTAGAGCAGCTGTTGAAAGTATTCATGAGCTCAGAGTTCTGTTGTTGGGTGATGCTAGTCTAAAATCATTTTTTCAAAGGATGTGTTGGCTTCATGGGCACAGCTCCACCGAACCTTTGGCAAAGTGGTGATCTATGTTCAATCTTCGATCACTTTTAGAGACTAGTCTCTAACTGGAAATGTTTCTTAAAATGTTATTTACAAAAGATTAAGTGATCATATATTCTTTCAAACATGTTTGTTAACCTGAAAGAGTCAATAAAGAAACGGTCTTCAAATAACCCCAAAGGGTCCTCTCTTTATTGTAGGTACACTATTGGTAAATTTGGCACCTTCTTTCATATGCTTTTTCCAACTTCACTGAGATTTGTATATTTTTTCTATTTTAAAAATGGATTATGAATCATCTGATCAGTTTATAAGGGAAAAATTTTCTCAAAAAGAGAGAAAACCTCTGTGATTCTTATTTGTGTCATAAAGCACTAATTCATTTTCTAAAAGATAAAAATAGTTCATAAGTTATTCATTTAGAAGGCAGAAAGTTTACTAGTTTCTAGAAAAAAAGTTTTCATATATTAGTTTCCTATAGTAAATGCCTAGAAGAGTATAATGCATTGAAAACACAAAGTATCACTAAAAAAATAAAATAGAAGATAACTTATACAATGAACTCTTGATAGTAATTATATTTATTGCTACATATAATAGAAAGTGTTCTCATTTCGGGAAATTCATCCATGATGTTTTTATCCCCTTCTAACTTTCGATACCATCTCATTAAAACTAGAATATAATTTACAATTCAGATCACCCACCTTGTATACTTACCATAAGATTAAGGCCAACATTTAGGTCTTCAACTTTTCCTTATATACTTCTGTGAATTAATACACTATTCTCTTCTGCTTTCTAATCTTTTGTCTTCTGTTTAGTTCACATCTTTCTGCTCTTGTAACACAGATCTCTTACACTAAAAATTCAAACTCAGAATCAGATTTAGTATCAACTGAGTACATGCATAAAGAGTTTATAAGACCAATCCTTACCCCTGAGGATCTTAAATAATTATCTTCTTTGAATACTTTCCAAAGAACACATTTAGTGGCATCAAAGCCATCTTTTGGGGGTAGGAAAGGAATCATAAGATTTCCACAGTGATTTGGAAACATAAAAGCTGTTCAGAATGAAAAATTAAGATGATATGTCATCAAAATTGACAATAATTCAAAAAGTGAAAACTTAGGAGTCCTTTAACGGTCTATGCTTTCTAATAAATACTTTGTATATGTCTCTCTGTAAGTGTAGTTAATATTCTGGTGTGGGTCATATCAAAGAGAAGGGTAAGTGAAGATATATTTCTTAGTTCCGAATGAATCTTTGCCATTGTCCAGTGGACATGTGCTCTGGAGTCTTCTGACTGAATCCCTGGTATAAAGTCATGGCAGCAAATTATTGTTGAATTAAGGAGACACGTCAGGCTGAGTAACTCCACTCACTTCATGCAAAGTTGAGGATTGTGGCCAATTTTTCACCTATTGCCACTGCTGCTACTGCTAAGTTGCTTCAGTCGTGTCCGACTCTGTGTGACCCCATAGATGGCAGCCCATCAGGCTCCCCCGTCCCTGGGATTCTCCAGGCAAGAACACTAGAGCGGGTTGCCATTTCCTTCTCCAATGCATGAAAGTGAAAAGTGAAAGTGAAGTCGCTCAGTTGTGTCTGACTCTTAGCGACCCCATGGACTGCAGCCTACCAGGCTCCTCCGTCCATGGGATTTTCCAGGTGAGAGTACTGGAGTGGGCTGCCATTCACTAGGTTGTTGCTGCTGCTGCTGCTGCTAAGTCGCTTCAGTTGTGTCCGACTCTGTGCGACCCCATAGATGGCAGCCCATCAGGCTCCCCCATCCCTGGGATTCTCCAGGCAAGAACACTGGAGTGGGTTGCCATTTCCTTCTCCAATGCAGGAAAGTGAAAAGTGAAAGTGAAGTCGCTCAGTCGTGTCCAACTCTTAGCGACCTCATGGACTGCAGCCCACCAGGCTCCTCTGTCCATGGTATTTTCCAGACAAGAAGACAGGAGTGGGGTGCCACTGCCGTCTCTGTTTCACCTATTAAATATCCTTAAAAATTATCTCATCCACCATTTGCCCTTCCTAAGCACATATTTGTTGCTCTAAAACCTGTATCTACTCAAATGTTGTTCAGTTGCTAAGTCATGTCTCACTCTTTGCAACCCCATGGACTGCAGCATGCTTGGCTCCTCTGTCCTCTATTATTTTCCAGAAAGAAAAAGAGTTAGTCATTCATTTATATCCAACTCTTTGCGACCCCATGGACTGTAGCCCGCCAGGCTCCTTTGCCCATGGACTTCTCAGGCAAGAATACTGGAAAATTCCTTTCTCCAGGGGATCTTCCTGATCCAGGTATGGAACATGGGTCTCCTGTGTTGCAGGCGGATTCTTTACCACTGAGCCACCCGAGAAGTCCAGAAAGAGAACAGAAATGTTAAGTCAAGTTAACATCAAGCTATAAATGGACATGCAGAGAAAGATAAAAAGAGGCAGAGAGGAAAAGATCAAAGATTTTGACCACTCGAGCATCTGGTAGTACAAAAATCTTTTAAACATGGAAAATCAAAACACTGCATAATACCATTAGAGTGGTTATGATTTATGGCAAAGCTACAATTGTGTTCTCGTAATGAGGTATCTTCAAGCAGCAGACTTGAATTTTGGAAGTGGTGTGAATTCTAGGCAGGGATCTTGGCAGAATGGAGAAAAGAGGAAAAGGATTTGAGACACCTCCCTTTAGTTCAGGCTCTGAACTAAATGAAGTGGTGAAGTGGTTTGGGCTGATAGAGAGAAAGAAAGGGGTGTAACTGTAAGGGTTAACCCAAGAAAGATCTTGGCAGTGATGGAAGGTTTTGTATCTTGATCATGGTGGTAGTTGCCTGAATGTACACCAACATCAGNATCAGCTAAAGTTCATTTAACTGTAAGCCGGTCTGTGGAGACTGCGGGAGTTCTTCATTGTATCCAATCATTGCCCTAGACTTCTTGACACAGATTCTAATCATTCATATAAAACTGCTCTTGTTTTACAAAGCAGGTGCCAGGATTTTTTTTTGGGGGGGGGGGTGGGGAGGGTTGAGGGAGGGACCCCTGGCTGTATGAAGTTTATAATATCAGGTCCCTGCAAAATAGCAAATGCTTCTATTTTTGATCTTCCCTCATCATTGCCAACCATCCAGGATGATACAGTCACTAGTTTGATATTTTCAGAGAAACCAGAGAAGAATTTGCTGCTGTTCAGTTGCTAAGTCATATCTAACTCTTATGACCCCATGGACTGTGGCATACCAGGCTCCTCTGTTCTTCACTATCTCCCAGAGTTTGCTCAAATTCATGTCCATTGAGTCAGTGATGCCATCCAACCATCTCATCCTCTGCTGCCCACTTCTCCTTTTGCCTTCAGTTTTTCCCAACATCAGAGTCTTTTCCAATGAGTGGCTTTTTGCATCAGGTGGCCTAAGTATTGGATCTTCAGCTTCAGCATCAGTCCTTCCAATGAATAATCAAGATTGAGTACCTTTAGGATTGGCTGATTTGATCTCCTTGCAGTGTGTAGAATGAAAGTGCCAGGTGTGGAGAAAGGAGTTACCTTGAACTTGGATTAAGGACAAACTTCTCAGAACCCTATGTTACTCTGTTTGATCAAAGCCACAGCTTAGGTAAACATTGAAGGTCAAGAGAGGAAGTAACTCTTCCTCTAGCTGTGCTGAATGCAAGAAGTTGGCTTGAACGGTGTCAACTTTAAACCACATAAAAAATTTAACCTTGTTTATATCTCACCTTGCTTGCATTTAAATTGTCATTGTGGAAAAGCAAAATATTTTTAAAGATATTCTAGACTTTAAAGAGAGCACTCAGCACCCTGTTGAACAGAATTTATTAGCGACCACATGTGTACCATGAAAATGGCTGACATTAAGGGAGCCCACATTGGTGTACACCTCCACAAAACTGTGAAAGTGCAATGGAAAGAAAACCATGACTTTGCCGTGACTTTAAAGGAAAGCTGGCTTCACCCCTCTCCCGTCATCAACCAGGACTAACAAATGAAAGGGATCAGCATACACCAAGAAAAAAAATATATATATGGTTTTCGGTTGCCACCAATATAATTTCTGAAACACTTGGCACAAGACCTATGAGTCCTGGAGGCTGTTATTTGGTTTTACCCGTTCTGAAAATTACAGGGAGAAAATCACAGGCTAGGATCAGGTGTCCGAATCTTCATCTCAAAGGGTGAATCATAAAACTATTATAAAAACTGTATCCTGCTACGCTGACAGCTGTCATTTCAAATCTCCCCAGTGCAGAAAACAGTGGTGACAGCTGCTAATGACTTAAGCGTGAGATTACATTGTGATGTTTAACAGCACGGACAAGAAACATTTTTTTTTTTTGAGGGTTAATGAAAGTAAAACATCACCCTGTTGATAATGGATAAAGCCTAGGGATATGAGATCATTTAAATAATTAGGTAAAGGATTGTATAGTGACACTCTTGTGTGGTTTGTGTCTTTTCCACTTGTGAGTAGGTACGTTTACATGGAAGGGACTGTGCATTTTGTTAGTTACTTTTGATGTTGGCGGATCTGTCCTTAATTGCTGTTTTAGAAAATGTGCAAAATGGCATCAGCACAGCTTCCCAGGTGGCACTACTGGTAAAGAACCCTCTTGCCAATGCAGGAGAGAAAAAGAGACGTGAGTTCGATCTCTGGATTGGGAAGATCACTTGGAATAGGGCATGGCAACCTACTCCAGTGTTCTTGCCTGGAGAATCCCATGGGCTGAGGAGCCTGGTGGGCTACAGTACAAGGGGTCATCCAAGACAAGACTGAGGTGACTTAGCACACATGCAGATACAATCATAAAACTAGGGAGAGTAGAAGAACCCATTTTATAGGAGAGAAAACTGAGCTACAGAAAGAAGGTAACATTTTAGCTTTCTTTTCTATACACCAGTAACTGACGAGAAAGGACAAGAACTTATAAGCTTTTAATGTTTTGCTTGGTAGTAAGTCAAATATCATCTCAATTAGCTGGAACAAAAACAGGGACTTAAACAATTTTGTTGTCAGGCCTTTTTCTGAGAATGTTTGGGTTATGGCAGGAAACCCGGGATTCTATTGGTATGGATTCTGATGTGTGAGAACTGCAGGCAGATTCTCCAGAACAGACTCCCACAAAGTTCATCACAAAGAGAAATAAAACAGGAATTGTGAATCATATGCGAATACAATGAAATACAAAATTCATGGAGACACCATGGAATAAAACAGTAGCAAGATATTCAGGAGTGAAAAAAAATGTATTGGGCACCCCTTTGAGGGCAACGGCTACTCACTCTAGTATTCTTGGGCTTCCCTGGTGCCTCAGACACTAAAGAATCTGTCTGCAATGCAGGAGACTCAGGTTCCATCCCTGGGTCAGGAAGACCCCCTGGAGAAGGCAACCCACTCCAGTATTCTTGCCTGGAGAATCCCATGGACAGAAGAGCCTGGCAGGATCACAGAGTGTTGGACATGATTGAGCAGCTAACACTTCTGCCCCACCCCAATGACACCCTGAACATGCTGTTTCCTTTTCCCTATACTTCTAGCTCTCAATCAGAACTGAAGAGGTAACTGAAATTCTAAGGTAATTTACTTTTCCCAACCACTGTGTTGCACTCTTCTAGAAAACCCATCTGGACATAAATAGCACTCACCCTTCTTTTCCTTGGTTAGGTTGTTTATCCAACATTTTCTAAACAGTAGAAAAGGTGAAAACAAATCACAAACTTTTGATGAAATAGGAGAGAAGAGACAAAAAAGAAATCTGCAGGAACTGGATAAATTAAGAATTCTTGTGCTTAAGCAGAACTTCTCGTTTTTTTAATCTTTTCCCTCTTCAAACAACCAAGTTTTAACCACTTCTGTTATCTACACTGTGATCTTTGAATTAAACCATTTGAACCTGAGATATGTGAGATCTGATTCCATAGGGTCTATTAAAGCAAATTGTTTTAGCAAATATGCTTGTTCCATTTGATTTTGAAGAATAATTGGTTAATGAGAGAACGATTACTTTGTTCAGACATGATTACTGAAGAAATGTTTCATCCATATGTTGCTGAGTAATGAGAAATTCTCCAGTGAAGGGGGGACAATGATTAGAAGAAACAAGATAGCTCAAAACAATATTCCCCAATGTGTTAACTAAAAATGTTTTTAAAAAATGGACCAACTCTAAGTAAGTATAGAGTTTCTTTGTAGAAGCCTGGAAGTTCAAAACGCCTAATAGGACAAACTGTTTGTTGAAAAAGCACCGTGTAGCTTTCTTTGTCTTTTGAATCAAAGGATAGTGGTTTCCTCTGAGACATTATGGGATCAGACCAGTGGTTTGCTGTCCTAGCATCCTTTGTGTCTCTAATGTTAATGTGGCATTAAAGACCTGAGTCATATATTGATAGTTTTCAAAATATTGACCAACAGACCTCTTCATAGGAATCGCCCACAGGACAATTTGAACGTTCTCCTTTGATGAGGGGACTAAAAGGGGGGAAAGAAAAATGCTGGATGTTTATCAACTTTACTTTGGATTGTAAATGGTCTGAGGTGGAAAAGTGACCGCTTGACATACTCCATATTTCTCAAAAATTAGCTGAAGTCAAATAAGGGGGCAGCAAGCTTGTCTCTGTAAATCTGTTTTGGCCATCCTGGTTGCTAAATGCAAGGATACATGATCCCAGTCTAAATAGTAGAGTGTGCCCCGCATCTTGAAGGCTAGCTCACCCCCACTCTCTGCCCAAATGAAACAAAAATAAGAACTCCAATTTTAGTTTCACACAAGTATGGAAAAGCCAAAGTAACTGACTCCCTTAAATTCATACATTCCTGGATTTTTCTGAAAACAATCCACGATTTTTTCAGTTAAAGGCTTATTTTAACCCTTCAATTATGCTGTACGAACAACAAATGAGCAGGCGTTGAGCATCTATGAATAGGGCTGAAGGTTATAATCACTTAGAATTACAACTGAGATCGTCTCTCACACATTCAAAGAACACAGTGTTTTGGGGCACCCACTCGGCACAATTTGCTGGAAGTCAGGGAGGTCTCAGAGTACACACTGGGTTTTGGAGAATGAGCAGGAGTTCACCCCAGCCAGCCAAAGGGCATTCTGGGTATGAAACACAGCATGAGCAAAGGCAGGGTCATTCAAGGACGAGGGGTGTTCAGGAGGCAGAGAGTTCAGCACAGCTGGACGGTAGCTCTGCGGAATTTTCTTCTTTAGTATAACACTGGCACCACATGACATGGCAAAGGAGTTCTGGGGCACAGAAATGGCTGGGACTGAAAACATAAATTAGATGTCGTTAGAGTCTAGTTATTAACTGCTGCGACAGAACTCAGTAAGAACACCTAGAAAGAAGGGCAGAAGATAGAAGACTGACCCAAGGAGATGGCTAACATTTAAGAAACAAAAACAAGGAAAGAAAGTGAAATTAACAAATAAATCAGGGCTGGAAGAGGATAAAGAAAAAACAGAGTGCCATGTGTGAAAGGAAATGAGAATAGAGAAAGGCGGGCCAAAAAAAGGTCACAAAGAAATATTTAAAAGGAAGCAATGGAATTGTAACTTGGAGGCTGGATTATCGGTAAAGAGAGTTTTAGGAGAAGTTTTAAAATGTGACTTTCTTCCCACCAAAGGTTGGGATCTGAGTCTCCCTGCAGCTGTCTATGCTCTGTAATCAGCTGGCCAATAAAATGCATCTGTACTAAAGTTGTGTCACTCTAAACCGGATCATCCGTAGAGATGGGGATGGACCTAGAGATTCTCACACAGAGTGAAGTAAGTCAAAAAGAAAGACAAATATTGCATATTAATACATATGTGTGGAATCTTAAAAATAGGTATAGGTGATCCTTTTACCAAGCAGAAATAGACACACAGATGTAGAGAACATATATATGGGTACCAAAGGGGAAGAGGAAGTGGGCTGAATGGAGAGACTGGGACTGACACATATACACGTGGCTGGTGCTGCTGCTAAGTGGCTTCAGTCATGTCCGACTCTGTGCGACCCCACAGATGGCAGCCCACCAGGCTCCCCCGCCCCTGGGACTCTCCAGGCAAGAACACTGGAGTGGGTTGCCATTTCCTTCTCCAATGCATGAAAGTGAGAAGTGAAAGTGAAGTCACTCAGCTGTGTCCGACTCTTAGCGACCCCGTGGACTGCAGCCCACCAGGCTCCTCTGTCCATGGGATTTTCCAGGGAAGAGTACTGGAGCGGGGTGCCATTGCCTTCTCCGATACACAAACCACTGTGCATAAAAGAGATGAATAATGAGAACCTGCTGTATAGCACAGGGAACTCTACTCAAAGCTCTGTGGTGACTTGAGTGGGAAGGAAGTCCAGAAAGAGGGGATACATGTTTATGTACAGCTCATTAACTCTGCTGTACAGTAGAGACTACACGACATTGTAAAGCAACTATTCTCCAATAAAAATTTTAAAAAATTGTAAGAAAGTTCAGTCATTGTTAAGAAATTGGTAGCACCACCTCCTGCCTCTTGGATACATGTTCTTGGCACCCAGACATCAAGCCGTAAGTCACCCAAGAGCCCAAACCCCCACTTCCAGACCTTATGGAAGCTCTTTAAAAAGATCCTCCAGGTACCACTCTAATGACCGCACTGATGTCACATGGAACAGAGATGAGAGTTCCCTGTAAATTCTCATAAGGCACAAGCCTCTGAACAAAATAAATGACAGTTGCTTCAAGACAGTAGATTCTAGGGGGGTTGGTTATGCAGTGAGAGTCACTAGCAGAGCTGGGGACCACATGGCATATAGCATTTTTTTTCTTAGTAGGTCAGAAATGAAGGGAAGGAATTAAATAATGCCATGGTTTGAAGGATGGCAGGATGGAGGTGAAAATTTGTAAGGATTTCAAAACCTTGAGCAAGAATGGTGAGGAAGATCCAGAAGAAGGANTTATGCAGTGAGAGTCACTAGCAGAGCTGGGGACCACATGGCATATAGCATTTTTTTTCTTAGTAGGTCAGAAATGAAGGGAAGGAATTAAATAATGCCATGGTTTGAAGGATGGCAGGATGGAGGTGAAAATTTGTAAGGATTTCAAAACCTTGAGCAAGAATGGTGAGGAAGATCCAGAAGAAGGAGCCTATAGGAGAGGCTATTATTCTGTCAATAAAAGGAAGGTGGTACGTTTATCCAGGGAAAGGAAGACTAGGGAGAAATTGTTCTCAGGAAGAAAGAGATAAGAATACATAACTGACAATTAAAAAGAAAGAAAGAAAGAAAGAAACCGTAGTAGGCAAACTACCATTGCAAGTGCCTTTTAGTTGAAATTCTTTGATTCATTTCAAGCAGTCATAAGGAGAAAGGAACTTCTCGTTGAGATCACAAGGGTGATGTTCTATTTCTTTCTCTCCACGTTCCAACCCCTAGCGTCTCACTGGGGAGGAAGGAATAACGGAATACACGGATGAGTATACCATAGAATAAGCAAGCGTAGAATGATGAAGAATGTCTGCAGGCTAATAGTGATGCATGAGAATAATCTTAAGAAAATAAACCCATCTATGGGGAAAACCTGAAAGATGATGCTGTGAAAGTGCTGCACTCAATATGCCAGCAAATTTGGAAAACTCAGCAGTGGCCACAGGACTGGAAAAGGGCAGTTTTCATTCCAGTTCCAAAGAAAGGCCATGCCAAAGTTTGCTCAAACTACTGCATAATTGCACTCATCTCACANGGAGTTGGTGATGGACAGGGAGGCCTGGCGTGCTGCGATTCATGGGGTCGCAAAGATTTGGACACGACTAAGCAACTGAACTGAACTGATGGGGAAAACCAAGACAGGAAAGTTATCGAGAAATAAAATCATTTGTAGTATCTAAACCAATTCATGACTTTGACACTCAAGGAGGATTCTTAGCAACAAAGCCAGAGATGCAAAAGCCTTCAGAAGATCCAGACTCTACACACAGAGTGAGAAACTCTAAAAAGTGCCAATTGAAGGCGGCCATCAATTCTTAGCAAGTCAGAGGATTTAGGGAGAGTTTAGCATTTGTAAATGAGAAGGTGACAAAATGACCCGCAGGTCAGATCCGGTCCACGGCAGGTTTTTATATTGTGCATGAACTAAGGACATTTTTACAGTTTAAAATGCTGGAAAAAAGAAAAAAGTGAATAATAGTTCATGACATCTGAAAATTACATGAAATTCACATTTCAGTGTCAATAAATAAAGACTTAATGGTACACAACCACACCCTGGCATTTATCTTCATCTCATCTTTCATCATAACAGCAGACTTGAGTAGTTTCAGCAGAGACTGTAGAGCGAGCCTGCAAAGCCTAAAATATTGCTTACATTCCTGGCCCTTTATGGAAAAATTTGGCAGTCCCTGAACCACAAGTTTCTTTGTTTTCATTTGATTCTTGCTTTAAAATAGATTGACTTTCTTCTATCTGTTTCCATGGAGTCACATTTGATTGATGTGGAGTTGTGTTAAAAACTGAGTTTCTTTCTTTCTTTTTTAGAAAAAGATATGGTAACTTTGGGTTGGTTATTGATTTCTTTGTTTCTGAAAACACTTGGAAAAGACCCAGACTCTTAGCTTGTGTCTACCACTGAGCTAGTCTCTCCCCCACAGTTGCACAGACTGCAAGCATATGCTGCCAGTGGAAACATTTTTTTTTTTATCCATTCCATGAGTATAGATTGAGCATTGTCCTAGGCGTTGAGAGTGTGGCAGGGAAAAGAACAGCCAAAGTCCCTATTCTCACAGAAGGTACTTTCTTGCAGTGGGAGACAAATCATAAGAGTGTAAACAGATGAACCAGAGAAGTGGAGATCCTGATAAGGTATATGTAAGAAATTAACAGGAACAATTGGAATGGGATGGGATGGGATGGGGAGCTTGTGAAGACAGGAAAGGAAATAATCTTTGAGCTAAAAGGAAAGGATGAAAGAAATGCAAAAGGGTTGGAAAATGCTGGGTCTACAGGCCATTTGGCCCCCGCTGGCCACGAGGATGTGGTGGTGTCTGAGGAAGTGACTCACTGAGCAGGGGAAGATGGGAAGCAGGAAAAAGAGGTGGGGAGAAAGGGGGTAAATCAGGACTGGACCTTGGTTTAATGACTTTATTATTTTATTCTAACCACAGTGGGAAGCAGCTCATAGGTTTTTAAATGGGTCTGGAGGAGGGATGCCTGATTACATTTGCAAAGGGACTATCAATTCTGGTGATCCAAATCAGTCCTAAAGGAAATCAACCCTGAATATTCTTTGGAAGGACTGATACTGCAGTTCCAATACTTTGGCCACCTGATGCAAAGAGCCATCTCATTGGAAAAGACCCTGATGCTGGGAAAGAAAGAGGGCAGGAAGAGAAGCAGCGACAGAAGATGAGATGGTTGGACGGCATCACCAACTCAGTGGATATGAGACTGAGCAGACTCTGGGAGACAGTGATGGACGGGGAGCCTGGCATGCTGCAGTCCATGGGGTCATGAGGAGTCAGAAACAACTGAGCAACTGAACAGCAATAATCAATCAATTCTGGTACATTGATTGCACAGTGGGGGATGGAATCAGAAACCCTGAGGGCCACTGCAGAAGTGGACAAGTGGACAAGAAGTGACAGGAGAAATGGGAAAATAAGAGTTATGATTTGGAGGTAAAGTTGGATGTCTTGGACATAAGATATAAAGCGATAAAAAAAAAAGGAGTTAAGGGAGGAGGAATCAATGCTTTGAAAATGAGCCCAAGCTTGTTCATTCTGAGTCAACATACCAAAGTCAAAGTCCAGTCTGGAGTGGGTAAGTTCAGTTCTGGACATGCTTAGAAGTACAGGGCTAGAGACAAAAGTGTAACTTCTGAGGCAGTCCAGTGCAGAGGGAACTGGAACCGCCGGCATGAAAAGAGCCGGTGGCCGAACAAGAAAATAAAACTCATCCTCTAACACTTGAAATAAAAAAGTGAAAGCAAGTACCTCTGAATTTCAGAAGAGCCTCAGATAAGAAAAGCAACTCTCAAATACTTGGGGTTTGCTTTGTTTACAAAAGAAAAACACAGTAGCATAGGTGTAGTCTTTTGAGTTGGTGATCATTGGTGGACACTGGCTAGTGTTCAATTACATTAAGTGCAAATTGAGAAACACTTTAAATATTAATGTGTTTACTATACTTGGGAGAAGGCATTGACAACCCACTACAGTACTCTTGCTTGGAAAATCCCATGGATGGAGGAGCCTGGTAGGCTGCAGTCCATGGGGTCGCTAAGAGTCGGACACGACTGAGCGGCTTCACTTTCACTTTTCACTTGTGGGCTCCCCTCAGTGGTAAAGAACCTGCCGGTCAATGCAGGAGATGTAGGTTTGATCCCTGGGTCAGGAGGATTCCCTGGAGGAGGAAATGAAAACCCACTCCAGTATTCTTGCCTGGGAACTCCCATGGACAGAAGAGTCTGGCAGGCTATAGACCATGGGGTCACAAAGAATCAGACATGAATGAAGCAGCTGAGCACACAGGATACATATAGTTATGACCGATTCACATCATTGTATAGCAGACGCCAACACGACGCTGCAAAGCAATTATCCTACAATGAAAAAGAAACTGCTTTTACTGACAACCAAGTTCAATTTCCAAGTAAGAGGTTTTGAGGACTGCAAGGCAGTCTGGCACATGGAAACCCCATCACTGTCAAAGTCCCAAGGTCATGCCCTGACCAGCAGAAAGTAACACCTGTCCCTGCATGGCTTTTAGGTAAGTTTTAGAACTTCTCTGAAGCTTGGGAGGAGTTGAAATTTGAAAATAAAGCCATTTTCTATATAAACTTGATTTGGGAGTTCTTTAAATCCTGCTACATATATTATTTTATAAATTTGAAAATGTCAAAGTAAAACCATGGGTTTTACTTTCATAAAAAGGGCATACATTTTTAAAGTTTCTGAAACCCTAATCTTATACAAATTCCTCTTTGGACAGGCAAGAAAGGTGAGCAGAGTGGTTAGGTAACTTGCCTAATATGAATAGAGCTAGGGGCACAACCAGTACCCAAATCCAAGTTCTTTCCTTAATAAAGGCTCATAATAATGAACAGGAAAAGAAACTTCCACCTAGAGGGAGCTTCTGGGGACTCAGACAGTGAAGGTCCACCACCATAAGAAGGATTGGACTCAGGTTAAGAGCCAAGACTAAAAAAAAAGCATCTCAAGTGTATTTCACAATGCATGTACCTTCAATGGAGAAGAAAATGAGTAATAAGAATAAAATATTTAAATTATTATTTTACACATTTTTTCTAAATTTCTTAAAATATCTCTCTAGGTCCCCAAGTTTCACTCTTTCCCCGTGATTTCATGTTCTTTACACTTTGTGTGTGCGTGCTAAGTGGCTTCAATCATGTCCAATTCTTTGCAACCCCATGGACCAGTTTCCTCTGTCCAAGGGGTTCTCCAGGCAAGAATACTGGAGTGGTTTCCCATGCCCTCCTTCAGGGGATCTTCCTGACCCAGGGATTGAACCCGCATCTCTTATGTCTCCTGCAATGGCAAGGAGGTCTTTTACCACTAGCATCACCTGGGAAGGCCTCTCTACACTTCACCTGTATAGGTAAAGGTTTGACAAATGTATAAAGCCTTCAGGTTCTTCAACATGATTTGTTTTAAAGTTCTAGATGAAAAACTCATGTCAATCTTCATTTTATCTGCATCTTATTTCCACCCATTGTCATCACAGTATGACAAGCAAAACTGTTTTATTGCAACAGCTTTTTTTTTTGGTATAGCAATATTCTTAATGTTTTGTTAGCAGTAAAAAGGCTTAAAATGCTATTTTTCTTCTCTTCACTTAGAAGCGATCAGTCTCCCTCTCACTGAGCTCTTACTCAGACAACTAATATCCAGAATTATACCATATCAGCTGTGTGTGGGGAGGAAACACACGCATTGTTTCTTTTCTGGTAGGCAAAGTAGAGTTTGCCAGTTAAATCCCCAGGTAGCTAGCTTTCAAACAGTCAGATATAAAATTAGCAAATGAAACATCTGTTCCTCACTATTATTTTATAATCACATTAATTGGCAGATGTCTTTAGGTAACAGAGGAGAGGATATCAGCCATTACATGTGTTTCTATAGGGTCATGCTTTTGGCCACTGGGTATCATGTGCCTAAAAGGCCATCGCAGCAGGAGACAGTTACCCTGGACTCAGAGAGCAGCCAGCTTTCTCCCCATGCAAGCCTCCTGACAAGAGAGCTAGCTGCCCACCTACAACAGGAACGAGGATGCCCTGTTATACCCCAGTGTGGACAACCTTACCCTCACCGCTGCCAGGTTTGGTTTTTCAATTATCATGTAGTTTGCAGAAAAGCGCTGTGCCAATTCAATTACTGCCTGATTAATGGAGTGTTGCGGGTTTATTTCAGGGGTCTAGCTATCTATTCATTAGCATATTGGGGCCTCTACTCCGCTGTTTTGTCCTGATATGCTTTGAAAACTCCCCAGTGCAATTAAAATACTCTAATATGCTTTAAATAGTTATTTGAGAAAACACATCCAGACTTTTTTTGTATTCCTTGGGGATTTTGTTAAGCACATCCAGATTTATTAGAAGGCATCTACAATTCCTTTATAAACACATTCTTCGTTCCTCATCTAGGTTTTGGAATTTTCCCTCGCCAGACGAGCAGCCTTGGGCTGGGCAGTAGAGTTCCTGTTTCCCGCATCTGGAGGAGGAGACAGCATCGCAAAGGCTACGTCTGAGAATTTCATCCCATGATTTGCTTTCATGGGATCTTCTCCAGTTTGCTTTGAGTCATATACTTGACTAGCAACTGAATCTAACATGGAGTCTCTGCAGGAGTCTTTACGGAGTTCTGTCCATATTCAGTAAAAAGGAGCGATGATTAGATTGAGTTGTGAAGAATATTGAATTTCCTTGGCCTTTTCTCTTTCTGGAGAATGATGTTAAGANTACTCAGACAACTAATATCCAGAATTATACCATATCAGCTGTGTGTGGGGAGGAAACACACGCATTGTTTCTTTTCTGGTAGGCAAAGTAGAGTTTGCCAGTTAAATCCCCAGGTAGCTAGCTTTCAAACAGTCAGATATAAAATTAGCAAATGAAACATCTGTTCCTCACTATTATTTTATAATCACATTAATTGGCAGATGTCTTTAGGTAACAGAGGAGAGGATATCAGCCATTACATGTGTTTCTATAGGGTCATGCTTTTGGCCACTGGGTATCATGTGCCTAAAAGGCCATCGCAGCAGGAGACAGTTACCCTGGACTCAGAGAGCAGCCAGCTTTCTCCCCATGCAAGCCTCCTGACAAGAGAGCTAGCTGCCCACCTACAACAGGAACGAGGATGCCCTGTTATACCCCAGTGTGGACAACCTTACCCTCACCGCTGCCAGGTTTGGTTTTTCAATTATCATGTAGTTTGCAGAAAAGCGCTGTGCCAATTCAATTACTGCCTGATTAATGGAGTGTTGCGGGTTTATTTCAGGGGTCTAGCTATCTATTCATTAGCATATTGGGGCCTCTACTCCGCTGTTTTGTCCTGATATGCTTTGAAAACTCCCCAGTGCAATTAAAATACTCTAATATGCTTTAAATAGTTATTTGAGAAAACACATCCAGACTTTTTTTGTATTCCTTGGGGATTTTGTTAAGCACATCCAGATTTATTAGAAGGCATCTACAATTCCTTTATAAACACATTCTTCGTTCCTCATCTAGGTTTTGGAATTTTCCCTCGCCAGACGAGCAGCCTTGGGCTGGGCAGTAGAGTTCCTGTTTCCCGCATCTGGAGGAGGAGACAGCATCACAAAGGCTACGTCTGAGAATTTCATCCCATGATTTGCTTTCATGGGATCTTCTCCAGTTTGCTTTGAGTCATATACTTGACTAGCAACTGAATCTAACATGGAGTCTCTGCAGGAGTCTTTACGGAGTTCTGTCCATATTCAGTAAAAAGGAGCGATGATTAGATTGAGTTGTGAAGAATATTGAATTTCCTTGGCCTTTTCTCTTTCTGGAGAATGATGTTAAGAGTGAATGACCCTTAGTGGGCAAAGAAAGATCCTCCTCTTAGTAGCCACTGCGTTTGCCGTTTTATGTGTGGCCACCTTTATATACAGATGGGCTAAAAAATATATGTAGACTCTGATGCTAGTCTTTGGAAATGCCATCTGTAAATTCAAGATGGTGGAGGGGCAGAATAGACTCATTTGCTAGCAGAAGAAGACATGCAAAAGAAGGTCGCCATCACCGCCCACCCACACAACCATCAGGAGTTGGGACTGGTGAGAATTAATAGCCATGGGCGAAGATGGACTGGAATTACACCCACGAGAGCCAAGCTCGCTTTTTTTGATGCCACAGTTTTTCGGAACACTTCTCATATATTCCCATTGGAGCATCACAACAGTCCCATGAGGAGCTAATGCGAAACACACGGGTGGTGATGCAGCTGTGGAAGTACAATATTATGGAAGAAGCACACGTGTCTGAGAAGGTCATCATTCCTGAGCAAGTACTGGACTCAGGTGGAACCGAAGAAGAAGTGTCTTCAGCAGAGTGCACAGGCCCAGATGCTGTTTCGGCTTCTGACGTTACTTAAGCCTCAGTGTCTATGCCAGAACACGTCTTGACGAGTGAATCTGTGCAGGTGTCTGACGCTGAACACATTGAATAAGTGTGTAGTAGTACACTATAGTGTAGCAGGGGCAGAAATCATTGCTGATCCCCTGCCAATAGTGTCTGAAGAAGTATTGGTAGCAGATTGTGCCTCTGATTCAGCCATTGACGCCAGTGGTGAACCAGAAAGATGCGGGTGAAAGCAACTGTGAGGGCTACCTTGATTTCCTGTAAGTCTTGGGGTACACTGTTTATCAGTGTTTTCAAAGGCTGTCTTTCCCAAATTATATCAGGGGTACAATTTTCTTGACCTCTGTGAAATTAAATTACATAGAACTTCCTTTTTTGTTGTTTCAGTTTGGAGCCTGTAAGATGACTCAAAATTTTTAAAAGTGGAATGGTACAGGGTCATTTCTCTATGAGGACACAATAGAAAGATGAGATTTCTTCAGTCTAGAGAGAGAAGGATGGAAAGCAATAGAACTAAACTTCTTGAAATCATGAAGGATGTGACCAGGCTGTTAGCAGACTTTGTTAGAATTAGGAACTCTTAAACTTTAAAGGAGTTCAGCTTGGAGAAAAACATATAACCAAACTATTCATAGTCTTATTCATGGATATTCTGTACTACTGACGTAATACTTAAGTACTGAATACTTTACTTATATGGCATGTAAAATGGTCTTTATATAACATATAGCATACACAAGAGTTCTGCCATAGTATTTAAGGGACTTCCCTGATGGCTCAGCAGTAATGAGTCTGCTGGCAGTACAGGAAACCCAGGTTCCATACCTGGGTTGGGAAGAATCCCTGGAGGAGGGAAGGACAACCTCCTCCAGTACCATTGCCTGGGAAATCCCATGGACAGTGGATCCTGGTGGGCCGCAGTCTATGGGGTCACAAAGAGTCAGACACGACTGAGAGTCTAACACTCTCAACCTCATAGTATTTAAACAAATGGTTCCAAAACATAATTCCAAGTATGAAGGACTCATCCTAGGTTATTGAAGAAAAGTAAGGTGTTCTCAAATACACCTCTAATGTCTGGGAGGACAGCTGTGTCTTCTCACAGTCGATGTCTTGGTACCACTTCCAGATATAAAACACTCTGTTGGATAGACCACAGCTCTGACCCATATTTTTAATTTTTAAAAGAGATGGGTGGGTAAAATGGCCATCTATCTCCTAGAAAAAAACAATAATACCTTTCTTGTGTCTTTACACAGTCACTCCTGCATTCATTTACTGAATTACTGTCAGTGGGTCCATACGCTACACACCGTTTTGGACAGGACCTTTTTCTTCCACCTGGTCTTCCATTATTCCTGGATGAAAGGACAGGTAGGAAAAAAAAGGGGGGGAATAATAATCTTTATTTTCTAAATTTCAAGGGCCTATTGGAGAAGGCAGTGGCACCCCACTCCAGTACTCTTGCCTGGAAAATCCCATGGACGGAGGAGCCTGGTGGGGTGCTAAGAGTCAGACACAACTGAGCGACTTCCCTTTCACTTTTCACTTTCCTGCATTGGAGAAGGAAATGGCAACCCTCTCCAGTGTTCTTGCCTGGAGAATCCCAGGGACCGGGGAACCTGGTGAGCTGCCGTCTATGGGGTTGCACAGGGTCGGACACGACTGAAGTGACTTAGCAGCATTACATGTATTAAAGAAATCCCTCCTTCTCCAAAATGCCTACCTATTTCAAAAAGAGGAATAAACCATCTACTTTTCCTGTTGAAAACTTCAGAGTACGAATAAGCTAAGTTTAGAATCATTTGTATTTGTGAAGTGCTGTCTTGATGTAAAAAATATATATATATTAAAAAATGGAAATGTTTGTTCATTCCCACCCACCAAAAAAAGAAAGCAATAGGGAAGCAAAATGTGTGAAATGTATATTTTACGGAGCAGGAAATAAAGTATAAGCTCAACATTTTGAGTAATGTCACTCTCTGCCCTGTGTTAGATCTGTTGGTTCTTCCTGGGCTTGCAAGGTGAGTGACTTAGTCTGATCGAGTCCACAGGGAATGATGCCATGAAGCATTTGCTGCTAGGCAGTGAAGTGTAAGCCGGCCCAAAAGCGCAGCATAGTGAGTGTTGACGGATGCGGAGGAACTACAGCAGACTCGCTGTAGGCTCCAGGGCAGTGGAGCCCACGTACCTTCACACTCCCGGGAGACCACGGCAGCAGCAGAAGTCAGGCCACAGGAAAACAGAGCCTTTGGGTACCAGCGCATAACTTAGCTACATGGGGGTGATAAGTCAAAGTTTGTGTTTACAACTCTGGACAATTGCTCATTTATTTCCCCCTCCATGCTCTGATACACTGTGTGTGTGTGTTTGCATAGCTGTAACTGAACTCCTTAGAATCACCAAATATCATGACAGATTTTCAGATTCAATGTGCAACCCCCCAAAGCATTTCAGCCATATATTTCCCAATCTGAACTTGTAACATTGTGCTCCGTAAGGAAAATTTACTCCACATGCTTCACAGCTAACTGTGAATAAACATACATCCGACATTCCACAAAATAGACGTTTTTCTCACTTCCAAAATTTAAAACAAGTAGAAAGGAAAGGTTTTTTGGAAAATGTTTGGAAAGTATCAAAACAAGGACTTACAAATATTCTTAAGTAATAAAACAAACTCTGTGTGATTTGAAAATCATTTACCTTGTATTTAACCCACTGTTGTTAGAGATTTAATTTTCAAAACACATTTTTCTGATCAATAAAAGGAATATCTACACAAACAAACAAGCAATTTGGTTAAAGTAATTAGTGCCCAGAACTGCCATGAGAATAATGAAAATTTCAATAATATATAATAAATAACCTAACCAGTAAATAAATTTGACTTTTAAAGTTTATTATCTATTCAAATTTATAAATCTTTTAAGCCATTTACTTCAAAGCAGGATATTAAACTCACTCAGTTTCAAAATACTGTTAACACCCTTGATAAACTTGATTGACTTTTTACATCTAAAATAATACATTTTAAAAACGTGTGATTATATAATTTAACAGCTTTCCTAACTATTTTATTAGCATCATTTAGAAGGAAACATTGTCAGTTATGTCATAAACAATATTTAATAATCTTGCCGAAATTTAAGCAAGCTTCTACTGTTGTTTTTGGAGTTTTTAAAAGTGTTTAACTTGAAATGCCATTAACATTAGTTTTTCTAGTCAGAAGATCGTAAAATTTAAAAAAAAATTTTAAAGTATTGTTAGATTTAAAACCTAATATAGAAAGTATTCTATTTGTTTTCTGTTTGAAATCATTGTTAGCATTTTTTATGTATACGTTTTTTAAACTTTAAATTTTTAAAGAATGTTTTCATTAGGTCAACTAAAAGAATATTGAAAAAGATCTAAGCATTTCTACGAAATTTATTTCATGTTTAAGAGAAAGATGAACACATTTCTAGTTTTTCACCCTATGCCAAAGTTTCACCCCAGAGAGGATGTTTATGGTTCAGATTAGAAAAAAAAAAAAACCCTAAGAAATATAAATGTGGAGACAACCTTAACTACAGTGTTATGAATGCAAAGTTGTAATTTTATATGTTAATCTATCAATATACAGCATGTGCAAACATATGTTTATAGACAAGGAAACAGGAATATACAAATGAGGAGATAAAATTCTTGTATCGCATTTGGTGCTCTGTAATTTCTCTCAATTTATGAATGTTTTGTTTTTGCGTTATGATTTCATTTGAAGTTGACATGATGTAACTTGGGCTTATTTGCAAAGACCTCATTGCAAACAGTCTCAGAGTTGGGACTGCCAGCCTGCTCAGAAGATGGGGCAGAAACTTCCCCTACTGAGACCTTTACAGGCAAGACAAGAAAATCAGAACATTGTGCAAGGGGAAATTTTTGAGGGCTCTTTGATAGGCAGGACAGGGATGCATTCAATTTTATGAGCACATCTGTTATATCAAACTCTCTAAATTTGGCCCCTAGGCTTCAGCAGAAAATCTGCGGCAAAAGAAAGATAAGGCGGTGGTTTAACAGTCTGCCTCTGAGCCACCTTAAGTCCAGCTCATTTGCTAATCATGATGAAACCAAAACAGAATTCAGGGACAAATAAGACAGTTTCTTTTGTGAAGAAGCCCCCTGTGCGAAAGACTCCCCTCTGTTGATGGTCGGGTCCCCAGTGCATGGTGCTCAGACAAAGATTAAAGAAGATCTGAGACTCTGCTTGCTTCTTTTCTTTTTACTCAAGTTACATGCTTTTGCAAAACAGTTAGGTGAAGTCTGCTATGGAATTAGCAGATGGCTTTAATTTTCATTTGGGATGTAAGGCGTAACCCAATTTTCTTTACTAATGTGATGGATGAGTTTTAGGAAGGTTTAAAATTCTAAATTGAATTTTGATAGTTGTATAAATATGCAGGATTACATTATTGAAAGCTGGCATTGGAGTTAGAAGCTATGGAAGAAAGCTTTAGATAGGATACGGCAGCAGAGATTCATTTTTTTTTTCTTTTTAAAGAAAAAATATCTCCAGGAGAAAGATCCTTGGGGCTAAAATTCTTAAGATACATTTTATTTCATGGGACAAACATTTAAGATCTTTAAGTTTATTTTTTACTATTTTTCCGAAATAATCTAGCATTTTTCTTCTGATTGCAAACAAAAGATATGCATCATAAACAGTACATAAAGTAATAATAGAATTCCACTGTCCAAACATCATCCCCCCACACTACCATGTTTCTCAGGACACACTCACAAAACACACGTTCTTAAGAAAATGGTCATAGTAATATCCATATTTTGTAAACTTCCTTTTTCTCACTTAACTGTGTGAAAAAATATATGTGTTGGAATGTGTATTTAGAAACACACAAATACTTCCTTGTTAACAAATATAGATTTATAGTCTCAGTTTTATTTTCTGAATAAAATTTTATTTTAGAGAGGCATGGGTTTTTAATTAGTCTTCTACACTGGATATATAGATTCCCAATGTTTTGCTGTTATAAAACCAGAATGTATTATTGTTTTCATTCAAATACTATTTATTGTTAATTTCTGATTTTTACATATTCTCCTCTTTTTTTCTTTATTTGAAACAAATAATTTGCTTTCTTATTAACATGTTAAAATTCTTTAAATATAAAAATAATAATACTTTGTCACAGATAAGTCAGTTTTCTTAAATTTTAATTATTACATTACATTTAGCCACATAGAATATTTTAGAGTGTTTAACTATATCTGTTGTACTGTAATTTCTGGTAAAAAGAAAGCATTTTTATTTACACTTTTAAATCTGAAGTATTTTGACACTTTTCAGAATCGAAGTTCACTTTTCTTTGTTTATATTTTGCTATTTATGTTGTGCACGGTTTCACCAGTTGGTTCATTAATTCTGATAGCAGTTTTGAATTTTATTATTTCAATAATGTTCTTTGTCTCTTAGAGGAATAGTGACTCAAACCTAAAGCTTAGCATGAAAGTGAAAGTGTTAGTCACTTGGCCATGTTGTGGACTGCAGCGCACCAGGCTCCTCTGTCCATGGAATTTCCCAGGCAAGAATACTGGAATGGGTTGCCATTCCCGTCTGCAGGGGATCTTCCTGATCCAGGGATTGAACCCGGGTCTCCCACACTGCAGGCAGACGCTTTACCATCTGAGCCACCAAGGAAACTGGTGAAAACACACTACACAGATATAAGCTATATAAAGGTGAAGGAATATGGACAGATACTCTCATTAATGAAGCTAAAATTCTTGGTGTTGGGACAAACATTCAAATTTCCAAAGATAATTGTAACTCTTAAGAAGAAGAGGCAGAAACTGCCTGAGCTCATGATAGAGGGACTAAGCCTAGTCTGTGGCAATCAGAGAGGTCTTCCTTGCGGAAGAGTCATTCTAGATGAGATTTGAGAGCTGGTTGAGAATAACCACGATGAAGAGGAGAGCAGACCACATTCTAGGCAGGAGAGGCATGTGCGAAGACGTGGAAGAGACCAGCCCAAAAGATGGGCTTAACAACCAAATGATGAGAAGGCAATACTAAACACCAAAGGTGGCTGTGGTCAAGTTGTTGTTCAGTCGCTCTGTCATGTCCGACTCTTTGTGACCCCGTGGATTGCAGCACATCAAGCTTCCNAAGAAAATCAGAACATTGTGCAAGGGGAAATTTTTGAGGGCTCTTTGATAGGCAGGACAGGGATGCATTCAATTTTATGAGCACATCTGTTATATCAAACTCTCTAAATTTGGCCCCTAGGCTTCAGCAGAAAATCTGCGGCAAAAGAAAGATAAGGCGGTGGTTTAACAGTCTGCCTCTGAGCCACCTTAAGTCCAGCTCATTTGCTAATCATGATGAAACCAAAACAGAATTCAGGGACAAATAAGACAGTTTCTTTTGTGAAGAAGCCCCCTGTGCGAAAGACTCCCCTCTGTTGATGGTCGGGTCCCCAGTGCATGGTGCTCAGACAAAGATTAAAGAAGATCTGAGACTCTGCTTGCTTCTTTTCTTTTTACTCAAGTTACATGCTTTTGCAAAACAGTTAGGTGAAGTCTGCTATGGAATTAGCAGATGGCTTTAATTTTCATTTGGGATGTAAGGCGTAACCCAATTTTCTTTACTAATGTGATGGATGAGTTTTAGGAAGGTTTAAAATTCTAAATTGAATTTTGATAGTTGTATAAATATGCAGGATTACATTATTGAAAGCTGGCATTGGAGTTAGAAGCTATGGAAGAAAGCTTTAGATAGGATACGGCAGCAGAGATTCTTTTTTTTTTTCTTTTTAAAGAAAAAATATCTCCAGGAGAAAGATCCTTGGGGCTAAAATTCTTAAGATACATTTTATTTCATGGGACAAACATTTAAGATCTTTAAGTTTATTTTTTACTATTTTTCCGAAATAATCTAGCATTTTTCTTCTGATTGCAAACAAAAGATATGCATCATAAACAGTACATAAAGTAATAATAGAATTCCACTGTCCAAACATCATCCCCCCACACTACCATGTTTCTCAGGACACACTCACAAAACACACGTTCTTAAGAAAATGGTCATAGTAATATCCATATTTTGTAAACTTCCTTTTTCTCACTTAACTGTGTGAAAAAATATATGTGTTGGAATGTGTATTTAGAAACACACAAATACTTCCTTGTTAACAAATATAGATTTATAGTCTCAGTTTTATTTTCTGAATAAAATTTTATTTTAGAGAGGCATGGGTTTTTAATTAGTCTTCTACACTGGATATATAGATTCCCAATGTTTTGCTGTTATAAAACCAGAATGTATTATTGTTTTCATTCAAATACTATTTATTGTTAATTTCTGATTTTTACATATTCTCCTCTTTTTTTCTTTATTTGAAACAAATAATTTGCTTTCTTATTAACATGTTAAAATTCTTTAAATATAAAAATAATAATACTTTGTCACAGATAAGTCAGTTTTCTTAAATTTTAATTATTACATTACATTTAGCCACATAGAATATTTTAGAGTGTTTAACTATATCTGTTGTACTGTAATTTCTGGTAAAAAGAAAGCATTTTTATTTACACTTTTAAATCTGAAGTATTTTGACACTTTTCAGAATCGAAGTTCACTTTTCTTTGTTTATATTTTGCTATTTATGTTGTGCACGGTTTCACCAGTTGGTTCATTAATTCTGATAGCAGTTTTGAATTTTATTATTTCAATAATGTTCTTTGTCTCTTAGAGGAATAGTGACTCAAACCTAAAGCTTAGCATGAAAGTGAAAGTGTTAGTCACTTGGCCATGTTGTGGACTGCAGCGCACCAGGCTCCTCTGTCCATGGAATTTCCCAGGCAAGAATACTGGAATGGGTTGCCATTCCCGTCTGCAGGGGATCTTCCTGATCCAGGGATTGAACCCGGGTCTCCCACACTGCAGGCAGACGCTTTACCATCTGAGCCACCAAGGAAACTGGTGAAAACACACTACACAGATATAAGCTATATAAAGGTGAAGGAATATGGACAGATACTCTCATTAATGAAGCTAAAATTCTTGGTGTTGGGACAAACATTCAAATTTCCAAAGATAATTGTAACTCTTAAGAAGAAGAGGCAGAAACTGCCTGAGCTCATGATAGAGGGACTAAGCCTAGTCTGTGGCAATCAGAGAGGTCTTCCTTGCGGAAGAGTCATTCTAGATGAGATTTGAGAGCTGGTTGAGAATAACCACGATGAAGAGGAGAGCAGACCACATTCTAGGCAGGAGAGGCATGTGCGAAGACGTGGAAGAGACCAGCCCAAAAGATGGGCTTAACAACCAAATGATGAGAAGGCAATACTAAACACCAAAGGTGGCTGTGGTCAAGTTGTTGTTCAGTCGCTCTGTCATGTCCGACTCTTTGTGACCCCGTGGATTGCAGCACATCAAGCTTCCTTGTCCTTCACAATCTCCAGGAGCTTGCTCAAACTCATGTCCATTGAGTCAGTGATGCCATCCAACCATCTCATCTTCTGTCGTCCCTCTCTCCTCTTTCCCTCTCCTCTTTCCCAGCACCAGGGCCTTTTCTAATGAGCTGACTCTTCGCATCAGATGCCAAAGTATTGGAGGTTCAGCTTCAGCAGCAGTCCTTCCAATGAATATTCAGGACTGATTTCCTTTAGGATTGATTGGTTTGTCAGTCCTTGCTGTCCAAGGGACTCTCAAGAGTCTTCTCCAACATCACAGTTCAAAAGCATCAATTCTTTGGTGCCCAGTCTTCTTTATGGTCCAACTCTCACATCCATACATGACTACTGGAAAAACCATAGCTTTGACTAGATGGACCTTTGCTGGCAAAATGACATCTCTGCTTTTTAATATGCTTTCTAAGTTGAGTCAAATCTTTTCTTCCAAGGAGCAAGAGTCTTTTAATTTCATGGGTGCAAATCTACAGTGATTTTGGAGCCCAAGAAAATAAAGTCTGTCATTGTTTCCACTGTTTCCCCATCTATTTGCCATGAAATCGTAGGACCAGATGGCATGATCTTAGTTTTCTGAATGTTGAGTTTAAGTCAGCTTTTTCACTCTTCTTTTTCATTTTCATCAAGAGGCTCTTTAGTTCTTCTTCACTTTCTGCCATAAGGGTGGTATCATCTGCATATCTGTGGTTATTGATATTTCTCCTGGCAATCTTGATGCCAGCTTGTGCTTCATCCAACCTGGCATTTTGCATGATGTATATAAGTTAAATAAGCAGGGTGACAATACACAGCCTTGATGTACTCCTTTCCCAATTTTGAACCTGTCTGTTGTTCCATGTCCAGTTCTAATGATTGCTCCTTGACCTGCATACATTTCTCAGATTTCTCAGGAAGCAGGTAAGGTTGTCTGGTATTCTCATCTACTAGACTACTATGCAAGTGGAGACCTTCAGTAAACTTAGATAGGTGGATGGATCTATGTATCTGAATCTCTTCACAACAGTCTAGAACAGTTACCCTCAGAAAACTATCTTATTGACTGCCATTCCGGGGGTTATAGTTGGCAACATGTGGGGATATTTTTGGTGTTCAATGCTGAGGGATTGGAGGCTATTCCTGGCATCTAGAGTAGGGATGCTATTAAACATTTTACAACCCCTTGGAGAGTTCCTCCCAACAAGGCTGATCCTATCCAAAATATGGAAAGTTCCACAGCTGGAAAACCTTGGTCAAGACAATGGATATCAATGTGTATGTTTTGATTGATTTTTGAAGCTATATAGGCAAATAAGATCACCTAAGATTTTGGAGTAAGAAGAAACGGGGACCAAAGACAGAATCTTTGGAAATTAGAATTGTTTAAGTCACAGGGAGGGGAGGGGATGTGTTTAAGAGAAGTAGATAAAAGAACAGGCTGGAGATGTGGATGCACGAGTTTTACCACTATCACATGGAAACCAATTGTATTGTTTTTTATTGCTATGTAACAAATTACCCCCAAACTGAACTCAACATCTTAAAATAATAAATATGCATTATCTCACACAGTTTCTGAAAGCCAAAACTTTGAGAGCTTCTCATCTGTATGGTTCACACTGAAGGTCTTTCACAAAGTTTCAGTCACATTCTCACCTTGGGGTACACTCATCCAAAGATTCAACTAGGAGGAGGGGTTTGCGCTTCCAAGCTCAGGCTGGGGTTGTTGGCAGACTCAGTTCCTCTCTGGCTGTTGACCAGAAGTTTTAGGGCTTCACCACATGGGCCTCACAGGGGGCTGCTGAAAAGCCAGGACAGCTTGCTTCCCCCTCAGTGAGAGATGGCAGAGAGAGAGCAAGAGAATTCAAGGCAGAGGTCACCATCTTTTTATAACCTAATCTCATTAGTGTCATAGATCATGTTTGTCATTCATTAGTGAGAGTGGCTGAATCCAGGCCACACTCAAGGGGAACAGAATTCAGCGCCATCTCTTGGAGACTCTTGTTTGGAACTCTTGCCTGACAGTTGGGGAAAGGGAAGGACAGGAAAGCCTGGCCGCAATCCATGTGGAATCAAAGAGTTGGACATGACTTAGAACGGAACAACAGCAACAAACGTCAGCAACAGACACAAAATGGACAGCTGGTCAGCCAATGAGCTTACTCAGTCTGAGTTCAGTAGTTTGTCCCCCGGTCATATCTGTTCCAGAGAGCAAAGTTCCTTGGTCCACACATCCTTCAGGGCTCATCTTGGGGAAAACACAGTTCTCAGAGAGAAGTGTACTCTGGGTAGCAGAGGGTATTTGTCAAAGGAAAAAAAAAAGCTAGCTCTAGCAGAGAGAGCAATGGCACCCCACTCCAGTACTCTTGCCTGGAAAATCCCATGGATGGAGGAGCCTGGTGGGCTGCACTCCATGGGATCGCTGAGGGTTGGACACAACTGAGCGACTTCACTTTCACTTTTCACTTTCATGCATTGGAGAAGGAAATGGCAACCCGCTCCAGTGTTCTTGCCTGGAGAATCCCAGGGACGGGGGAGCCTGGTGGGCTGCTGTCTATGGGGTCGCACAGCGTCAGACACGACTGAAGTGACGCAGCAGCAGCAACAGCAGAGAGGAGTTAACTTGTTTTACCTGTTTCACCCTCTGTGGTTAGCTGAAACCAGATTTTCATTAAGAAGTTGACTTATATTCTATGTGAATCTTCTGTAGGGGAAAAAAAACAGATAATGGCTGACTTGGCTATAAGAATTAGTTTTACCACGATCAGATAAAGCTCAATGTTTTAGTGAAGACTTAAATATTTCCAAAATATTGACTGGTTTTATCTTCTAGAGGAAAATGTATTGCCAAAAGTACAGATTTTACTTTCCTCAAATGTTCCTCATTAGTACCTGATGTTCTGCGCCCTCTTCTTATTGACCATAGGCTAAGAATTGTTAAGGCATTTCCCTTTTGTGGGCTTCAGCACTAAAACCCAACTTGAATGGAAGCAGAAGATAAAATGAATTTGACCTATGACTTATTCCCAGGCTGTGACAATTTATCCAGCTTCATTATCATCACTTGATTATGTGCTGACTGCCCATCGTCTGTATTTCTTGGTGTCATTTTTTCTTGCATCTTCATGGAATGTGGGCCCCTGAACTGCATTCCCCGGGAAAACTTACAGCACTGGCATCTGGTTTTGTGTGTGCATTTTACACTATGTTTTTCTTGGAGGGGCCTGATAAAAACAGTGTTTAAAGAAGAAATGTCTTTATTACTGTGTCACCTATTGTAATGGAAACATATTCAGTGAGTCATGCCTGTGCACAGAAGTGCACTGAGGACGTGAATGTCCTGAGGAATTCGGGCACAGACTCAGTCTGAACATTGGCATAGGCCCACAGCACCTCAGACACTGGCAACAGAAGCTCATTGGAATCATAAATGCTGACCACGGCAACTTATTTGTGGAAGCCGACAGCCAACATTGGCTTATTTATTCTCAGCAGGATACAGAATCAGCCTGGCTCAGGATCAGCCTGTTCAGGATCCTCGTGGTTCTCCAGGTGATCAGCCCTATCAGAGACCATCACTAAGTCCATTTACATGGATCAGACTACAGCTGCACCATGTTTTCACTACCAGGATTTTTTTACAATATTGCTCATTCAAATTACCATTATAAGCAGTAAAACATGAAAGAGGACAACGCTACTTTAAAAATTACATGTTAACAAGCTAAGGTCAAATTATACATTTTTCAGCAATCAGGTCAATATTGCCAATATTATACTGGAAAGAAACAGTCTACAGCGGAACACTCACCACAGTCATCACTACTGAAGAAATACAAAACTCTTTTGAACTCTTGACATGCTGGAATGTAAAGTAATTTCTTTGAAAGAAGCCATTTTCATCTCTTCATTAAGTTATTGTCTTATAATTCAAGGGTCTGAAAAAGAAACTCAGGTTATAGGCCCAAAATATTTTTAAATACTGACAATGAAATTCATTCATTTTGCTAACCTCGATAATAGAATAAGTGAAAGTCTCATTTTTTGTTTTTAGAAGTCACAAAATGAAAGAACAGCTCATATCTCCAGCTGGGAAAGAGTATCGAGATGAAAAAACACTGAATGGTGGATAACCAGAAAGTTACTGAATTTTGCAACTGACTCCCTTTACTCAATCCGACCACAGTATATCCTTGCATTTGCTCGTGCATATCCTATTTGGATGCATTGAATTGGGTTGAGGTGAAACAGAATTATCTAATGACAAGGAAAGTGTGCTTGTCATGGCGACCCACTCTTGCCTGGAAGATTCCATGGACAGAGGAGCCTGGTAGGCTATAAGGCCATGGAGTCAGGAGTTGGACATGACTGAGCGACTAACGTACATAAGATAAGTGTTTATGCATGCTCAGCTCCTTCAGTCGCGTCCTACTCTTTGGGACCCTATGAGTTGTAGCCTGCCAGGCTCCTGAACTGAGGCTCCTCTGTCCATGGGACATGGACAGAACACAAGAACACATGAACACATGAACACAAGAACACTGCAGTGGGTTGCCATGAACACATGAACACAAGAACACATGAACATAAGAACACATGAACACAAGAACACTGCAGTGGGTTGCCATGCCCTCCTCTAGGGAATCTTCCCAACTCAGGGATCAAACCTGTATTTCCTGCATTGCAAGTGGATTCTTCACTCACTGAGCCACCTGGGAAGCCCAACAATGTAAGCATTTGAGGCCTATTTAATTTTAAAAATTCCAATATCAACAAAGGTAGATTTTTACCAAATCAAACTTTATCAACAATTCCATTCCTATATCCATCTTACATTTTATTCTTCATGAAACGCAAATCTAAATGGAATAGCCACAGTGACATATTTTGGGGGCAATGATTTTAAAAGAAACCTGTGACTTCAAGAACCTCAGAGGTTAACAAATTCCAGCTAAAGCCATTGATATGTTGGGAAAATGTTCTTGCCCTCGTTTTCAGTCTAGAGAAGCCAGGAGGAGCAAGAGGAAGAGACGTCCTCAAGGTCACCCAAGGTTAGTGAACAAGACGTGAGATCTACTACTCCTGGCACCTACTCTGCAATTTTAACCAGTATCTCATTCTGCTCATCTCATTCTGATCTGCCTAATGAGCAGCTGTCGAGCATTAAGCAAAATCATCCCATCCCTTCCTGCTAAAAATACACTGTATATGCCAACGTCCACAAAGGAAGCAAAGGAGATGATGTATAGTTTTCTGTGTCCAGGTGCTTTATTCAGTCCCGGGTCTTTATTTAGTTCTTGACACATTTTGATACTCATCATGGGTGCTGACACTTCATGACAGCCCTGAATCACCGTGGCTGGGAGCAGTTGTATGAGATCTTTACGCATACACAATTTGAGGGAAAAAGATGGTACACCAGGGACAAGAGTATTTATGGCGCTAGATCCAGAGTGGGATGGTGCCTTAAGAGACAGGAACATACTTTGACCCACCCTGTGCATTTTCATTTACTTCTTTTCTGAGAAATTCCAAAAAGAAGCATCTTAGATGAGTATATTATTTATTTTCAAAATAAGATTTTCCTCCTTTTTAAATTTAATCTTTTTCTCTTCTACTTAATGGCAGAGTTAACATCCAATTCACCTAGTCAATAAAATATACTCATTAAAAATAAGTACAAGTTGCACCTAGGCATTTCAACAATATCGGATTAATTGTCTTAATTATCATCATAATCATTCCCCATATTTTAAAAGTACATCTTTCATTTGCTTTCAAACTACTCTACAGACGTATTTGCATATATGCAGTACACTAAAAAGTAATCTAGAGAGCAGTAGTAGGCTATATGTGCATCAAAATACATTTTTAATTAATTTTTATACTATTGTCAAGGTTCCTTCCATTTACAGTTAATTACAAAATAACAAGACAAGGATGCCACCCTCACCACTTTTATCTAACATAGTTATGGAAGTCCTGACTACAGAATCAGAGAAGAAAGAGAAATAATAGGAATCCAAATTAGAATGGGAGAAGTAAACATGTCATTGTTTGCAGATAACATGATACAATACACAGAAAATCCCTAAAGACACCACTAGAAAACTACTGGAGCTCATCAGTGAATTTTATAAGTTGCAGGTTATAAAATTAATATACAGGGCTCTGTTGCATTTGTATACACTAATGCAAAGTATCAAAAAGAGAAATTAAGGAAACAATTTCATTTACCACTGCATCAAAAAAGAAAACTAAACAAAACAAAACAAAACAAAAAAAAACTAGGAAGAATCCTACCTAAGGAAGCACAAGACCTGTATTTCAAAAACTATTAGACACTGATGACAGAAACTGAAAAAGACACGAGCATTGGACTGGAAGAATTAGTATTGCTAAATGACCGTACTACCCAAGACAATCTATAGATTCAATGCAATCCATATGAAAATACCAATGGCATTTTTCACAGAACTAGAACAAATAGTTTTAAAATTTGCATGGAAATACCAAAGATCTTTGAGTAGCCAAAACAGTCTCAAGAAAGAACAGAGCAAGAGTAATCATGCTCCCCAATTTAAGGCTATACTACAAAGATATAATCATCAAAACAGCATGGTATTGGCATAAAAACAGATATATAGATCAATGGAACAAGATAGAAAGCTCAGAAATAAACTAACTCACTCATGATCAAGTGATCTATGACAAAGGAGGTAGGTAAGAACCTGCAATGGAGAAAATACAGTCTCTTCAGTAAGTAGTACTGACAAAACAGGACAGCTACATATAAACCAATGAAATTAGAATACTCTGTAACATCATATACAAAACTAAACTAAAAATGATTAAAGACCTAAGAGTAATGTCAGATATCATTTATAAATTTTGACACACATTATGCGTACAATGAAAGATCTTCAACTAAATTCATTACATAGTGCAATCACAAAGTACATTACACTTTAAATGTACATTTATGGTTTTTTTCATGTGGCTGTTATTCAGTCATGAAGTCATGTCCTACTCTTTGCAACCCCATGGATTGCAGCACACCAGGCCTCCCTGTCCCTCACTGTACCCTGGAGTTTGCCCAAGTTCATGACCATTGAGTCAGTGATGCTCTCCAACCCTCTCACCTCCTGCTGCCCTCTTCTCCTTTTGCCTTCAATCTTTCCCAGCATCAGGGTCTTTTCCAATGAGTTTTTCATGCTGTGTGTCTTATAAACTATGACATTTTACATTCAGGGTTTAGACTATATCTAGCGATTATAAAGATAAACACACAATATAGAAATTAATCTCAATTGGGATACATGGTGTGATTCATCATAACTGAAACCAGGAGATGAGCTAAAGAAGCTCCGAGTTAGAACGATGAACAGGCCAATTATGCAAACTTGGTATTATTAGAACGGCTATCAGGATTGGATTGGGGTGTGTGTGTGTGTGTGTGTGTGTGTGTGTGTGTGTGTGTGTGTATTCTAGGCATTCTAAGAATGTGACAGGTAGATCTTTGACTAGGAAAGCAGACATATAAAGGAAGAAGCAGCTCCACTTTTCTGAGTGTAAAGAAGTAGATCTGTTTAACAGAAGCTGGTGGTATTAAAAGAAAACTGAATTGTATTAGAGTCATTATTGTATTTTTTAGAAAGGTCAGAGGGAAAGTGCAGAATTAATTTGTGAATGACCTCACTATTAAATTCATGGAAATGACTTCCACAGTTATCTCTCTGACTAATCCATTTCAAAAATAAAGTGGGATCAAGAAGGTATTTATATCCAACAGTGTGTTGATTTATGTGAGGACCCCAAGATGGCTTAGAAGCAACAGTCACTAAGGAATACTGATTATTGCCAAATTTATGTAAACAGTGATGCTAATTGTCAGATGAATTACAACTCAAAGATGTCTGTTTAATATATAAAAAAACGAACCCTGCAGTGTCTAGGTGTGGTCACGTATGTGTGTATATGATATTGGAGAGTGGAAAGAAAGGGATAAATTCAAATGTTAAAAAATTAATTATGCTGTAAACAAAAATAAACTTACTCTAAGATGTGTAAGGAAAATTACAGGCTAGACAGTATCTAAACTGACTTTCATAAAGAAAGATAAGTAGGAAAAATCATACAGTCTCATATTGTTTCAAATAATACATGCCTGGCTAGCTCAGTCTGTAGAGAATGAGATTCTTAATCCCAAAGTCATGGGCTCAAGCTCCACATTAGGTGTTGCCTTCCTTTATTTAGGGGTTCCCAGGTGGTAGAGTGGTAAAGTATCCTCTTGCCAAGGCAAGAGACGCAGGAGATTCTGGTTCCGTCACTGAATTGAGAAGACCCTCTAGAGGAAGAAATGGCAACCCACTCCAGTATTCTTGCTTGGGAGACCCCATGGACAGAGGAGCCTGGTGGGCTGCAGTCCACGGGGTTGCAAAGAGCCAGACAGGACAGAGTATATATGCACAAGCACATAATCAATATTATGTGATATCAGCAGACAGACATACAAATCAATCGAACAAAACAAAGAACTCAGAAACAGACAGAAATAAATATGTCCCAACAACTTGACAAATATGCAAAAGCACTTTATTAGAAGGACAAACTTCAAAAATGATTTTTGATTAACTGGATATTCATAAGGAATACAAATAAACACCTACCTAAAGAACACATATCTCATATTTTACACAAAAATTAACTCAAACAGAATCAATAACTTAATTATAAAATGTAAAACTATAAAAACATTTGAAAAATAGAAATTCTCCTGATCTATCTAGGTTTTGGGAAAGAGTTCTAGATATGACAGTAAAAACATAATCAATAAAAGGAAAAATTGATAATTTGGACTTCATTAAACTTATTTTTTTTTTAATAAATTCTGCAAAAGTAAACCTCTCCAGGTATGAGAAGAAGAAAAGTGTAGTAGGTAGAATAATGGTGTTATAAATATGTTTTATTTTCTCACCCCAAATTCATTGTTGATGTGTGTGTTGCTTGGCAAGGGGAAATTAAAACTTTGATAGAATTAAGGTTGCTAATCAGCTGATTTTAAGATAAGGATATTATCTTTTAAAAATGGAAGAAGGAAACAGAAAAGATTCAGAAGGCTTTGTGTGAAAGCCTTAAGTTAGCATCACTGACTTTGCAGACAGAAGATGTCTATGAGCCAGTGAACGTGGGCAGCCTCTAGAATCTGTAAAATGTTAACAGATTCTCCCCAACAGCCTTCAGAAATGAGAACAACCTATTGATGCTTGAGTTTAAGCCCAGTGAGACACATTTCAGACAGGAGACCTTCAGAATTGTAATGCAAAATATTTGTGTAAAGTCACTAAGTCTGTGGTTATTATTACAGCAGCAATAAGAAACTAATACAGTGAACTGCAGACTGGAGGAAAAAATTATGAATCCGTATCCAACAAGGGACCAGGATCTGGGATATATAAAGCCGAAACTTTGAATGACATACAGTAGAGACAGAAAACACTAGTATGCTCAAGCACCCTCAGCACTCTGAGTGAAGGAGACCAAAGCCTTGGCCAGCATTTTGAAAATTTGGAACATGCATGCAGGATTCAGTTTTCTCTAACCCAGGGAGAAGCTGGGATTTTTAAATTTTTTGCCTGCTTACCCTGTGCTGAGATGAGGGCTGTGGTCAATTTGTTGTTGTTATCGTTCAGTCGGTAAGTCATGTACAACTATTTGCAACCTTGTGGAGTGTAGCACACCAGGCTGCTCTGTCCTTCACTATCTCCAAGAGTTTGCTCAAATTCATGTTTATTGAGTCAGTGATTCTATCGAACCATAACAGCCTCTGCTACCCTCTTCTCCTCCTATCCTCAATCTTTCCCAGCACGTGGGTCTTTTCCAATGAGCTGGCTCTTTGGATCAGGTGGCCAAAGTAGTGAATCTGCAGCTTCAGCATCAATTCTTCTAATGAATATTGAGGATTGATTTCCTTTAGGATTGACTGGTTTGATCTCCTTGCTGTCCAAGGGACTCTCAAAGAGTATTCTCCAGCAATGCAATTTGAAAGCATTGATTCTTTGGCACTCAACCTTCCTTATGGTCCAACTCTCACTTCTCACATCTGTATATGACTACTGGAAAAAACAATTCTTTGACTATATAGACCTTTGCCAGCAAAATGATCTCTCTGTTTTTTAATATGCTGTCTAAGTTTGTCATAGCTTCCCTTCCAAGGAGCAAGCATCTTTTAATTTCAAGGCTGCTGTCACAGTCCTCAGGAATTTTGTAGCCCAAGAAAAGAAAATTTCTCAATGCTCCCAAAGCTTCCACTATTTCCTTTCTATTTGTTGAATACGTGCATGAAAATCCACACTACCATCTTTATTTGCTTTAAACCTTCAGTCCTCTCATGTCAGTATTCAGATTCAGGCAACATAGCAACCATGCTACGGGCATTCCCTGGAAAAGACAGAACACTGTAAACACCTTGTATTTCCTTCCTTCGGAAGGAAGGAAAAGCTGTGAGCTTGGTGTTTCCACCCAATGGTGTGGCACTTTGCAAAGGGGAGTGATTGTGTGGTAAGGAGGAGGTTCCGATTTTTCAACCAGCTTCGCGGTGGCTGGTCTTGCATTCTCCTGGAGTTCAGAGGACTCTCAACTGGTGTCTGGATTTCTCACATGGGGAATAGGTCCATGGATTGTTGAATCAGTGTATCTGTGGGTGCAAGGAGTACGGATGACATCCCATTCCATCGTCCTGATATCACTTCTTATATGATTTGATTATTTTAAATCTCTTAATTTTGTTTCTTGTCTCATGATATGACCTATCTTGGTGAATGTTTTATGCTCATTTCAACTGGGCCCTTCCCTGGCTCAGATGGTAAAGAGTCAGTCTGCAATGAGAGAAACCCAGGTTTGATCCCTGGGTTGGGAAGATCCCCTGGAGAAGGAAATGCCACCTACTCCAGTACTCTTGCCTGGAGAATTCCATGGACAGAGGAGTCTGGTGGCTACAGTCCACGGGGTGTCATCGAGTCAGCCACTACTGAGCAACTAACACTTTCAATAAAATGGGTATTATGATGTTGTTTGCAGTGTTACATAATTCTGTTTGTGTTCTGGCCACCCAGTAATCATTCTGAAACCTGGTAGAGGTGTATTTTTAATTCTATTGTTTAAGATTGGTTTCATTTCTGAACAACTTGGAGGTGACGGTGTCAAAGCACCTGCATATAGTTGTTTACGCACAAATGGGTTCATTCTCGAGCTATATCATTGTCACAACTGTATCGCCAGAGCATGAAGGTCACGGGGGCAGGCAAAATGCTACTCACCACGGTCCTAAAACAGTTGTTTTCATGCACTCTCTTTATGTTTATCTGTATTTAATAGAAGCAGCAGAGTGGAATGTGATTATTAAATTTTCCTTACAAAATAAATCCTCCAACTCATGCATTTCTAATTTAAGTAACTCCAGAAGCTTGGTATCATTTTTAAAAATAGTTTTCATTCTCCTACTTAAGATGCTCGATTTTTTTCTCTAACTTATTGAACATATGGAATACAGCTATCATACCATTTCCTCTCCTTGTCTATTAATTCTATCACTTATATCATTTCTAGGTTTATTTCTCCTCATTGATTTTTTTTTTTTACTCATTATGAGTTGTATTCTCTCAATTCTTTGTATGCCTGGTAATTTTACATAGAAACCCCTATCATTGGGAAATTTACTTTATTGGATGCTAAAAATGTTAGTATCTTAGCGTCTGTTTGTTAATCTGGGTTGCATTAGTTATTTGAAAAGACCTTAATCTTTGGACACTTGCCTTTAATCTTTGATAGGCAGAAATAGAGAAAACCTTGGCTGCAGTTGTTCCCTCGCTAAGTCATGTCCAATTGTTTGCAATCCTATGAGATATAGCCCTCTGGGCTCTTCTGTCTGTGGGATTCCCCAGGCAAGAATACTGAGATGGGTTGCCATTTTCTTCTCCAGGCGATCTCCACAATCCAGAGATCAAACCTGCATCATCTCCTACATCGGCAGGTGGGTTCTTTATCTTTGAGCCACCAAAGAAACCCCAGCATCTGCTCTGTCCTCCCCTTTTTACCTTGTGCAGGTTTAACCATCTTTGAATATTTGCCTCATTTCTTTCATTAAGTCAAGAATACAACCGAAAGTTCTGTCTGATGATGCCACATAATTACGTATGCAATAACTTTTAGAGAGATGAATGACTCTTCAATATAACAGACCATATATGTAAAACAGACTTACTGAATTTTATGCACATTGATCCACATAGTTCCATTTTGAAAGGATTTCATTTCTCTCCCTATGTATTAACTTCTTAAATTTGCTAAAGCATGGTCTCCTCTATGAGAGAGAGTAAATTATGATGAAATCTAATATTAATATATTGGAATATACTATGAAAATACTTTATGGGTTTCTTGGAACACCTATTAAATTCAATAAAAGTGAGTGAACATAAAACCAAATGAAGGTGTGCCTGTTTTTTTATGGCCCTTTAACCTGGTGGACCCACCCTTGATCTATGAAGCTAGTATGACATAAAAATGGGCTGTCAGATTTCCCACATGGTTCTGGTCAACCTCTCCTACACTCTACTTTTAGAAAAAATTAGTACATTTCATTCCTTACACATCACTTGTGCAAACAGCCCTGATATTTAGAGGAGTCCATACATTGAAAGGGTAAAAGTAATTCCAACTGTATGTTCTTGGTCAGTTGTCGGTCTGTCAAGGAATGTATTTGAGTTAATTTATAGTGGTAGTGTTTATAGTAAAAGAAGAAAAAAAGATTAAAACTAGTTTAAAGGTATCCTTAAACACATATTCGTGGAAATAGAAAAGATTGCATAAAAGTGCTAATAGTTCTAAAATTTGAATAAGTTGTTCTTGAAAGAATAAATTACTTATGTCAACTTATTTTAATAAAATCAGCCATTGATTTTATTGTTTTATTTGTTTTTAATTGGAGGATAATTGCTTTACATTATTGTGCTGGTTTCTGCCATACATCAACATGAACCAGCCATAGGTGTGTGTGTGTGTGTGTGTGTGTGTGTGTGTCCATAGATATACATATCTCCCCTCCCTCTTGAGGGTCCCTCCTACCTCCCACCCCATCCGACTCCTCTAGGTTGTCGCAGAGCGCTGGCTTTGAGCTCCCTGCCTCATAACAGCAAATCCCCACTGGCTATCTATTTTACATATGGTAATGTGTATGTTTCAATTCTGTCTCTCAGTTTGCCCCACCCTCTCCTTCCTGCACTGGGTCCGCAAGTCTGTTCTCTATGTCTACGCCGCTACCGCTGCCCTACAGATAGGTTCATTGGTGCCATCCACCTTGATTTCATATATATGCATTAATGTATGATATTTGCTTTTCTTTCTGACTTACTTCACTCTGTATGATAGGTTGTAGGTTTACCCGCCTCACTAGAACTAACTCAAATGTGTTTTGTTTTTAATGGCTGAGTGATATTCTATTGTAAATATGTACCGCAACTTTTTTATCCATTCATCTGTCAATGAACACTTAGGTTTCTTCCATGTCCTGACTACTGTAAATAGTGAACAATGGTGTACATGTGTCTCTCAGTTATGGTTTCCTTAGGGCATATGTCCAGTAGTGGGATTGTTGGGTCATATGGTAGCTTTATTCATAGTTTCTTAAGGAATCTCCATACTGAGCCATTGGTTTTAAGTTGCACATTTTGTTTTTGAGCATTTCTATCCAGAGTAGATATTTTTCCCATAGTGACTGGAACAATAGTGTTTGAGTTTAAGTCTCAGCCAGATACTTTCAGACGTGGTCTCTCTATCAGCTCACACTAAACATGCTGGTGGGTGTTCCCATCTAAAATCATATGGCTTTACTCAGACATTCTTTTGCTGCCCAAAACAAGTAGCATGAACTCAAACTAACGTATCAAATCTAATTTAATATGTAGTTGTTAGGTTTTGACTTATGAGAAAAATTTATGGCCAAAGCACAGTCAATGTTTCAAAGTCTTGCTTTCTGTCTCTTCTCTTGAAAAATGATAAACAGTGAGATAGGGTAACTGCAGAAAACCCTGGCCCATATTCATTAATAAAAAATGCTATTAAATCTGCTGAACACAAATAAATTCTGTATTAGACAAAAATGTGAAGTATTTAACTATAAGACAATTTATTTGCATTCAGTGCATTTAATAGTATTTATTATTAATAAATATGGACTAGGGCTACATATATTTTTATATGTCTAACTATAACAAACAACAATTTAATAATTTTTAAATAAGTTGGGAACATTTTCTCTATGAAAGAGACATGAGAGAGTTTGACCTATGAATAGCTAATATAGAATGTTTGTTACATAGAACATAGTTGCATAGACTTGTTCATATATTTAAATATAACTTTCATCATCACATATACACAATAAATTTTCAAAGACTGTTAGCTTCATCAAAATGACTCATGATGGAGGACTCAAATTCTAAATTGAAAACATTATAAGTTCCTAGCCATATATATATATTGCCTAGAAAAATCTATAAAGTCAATGTTCATTGTGCCTCTTTTGCTGCTCAGCTGATTTGCTCTTGAGAAATCTGAGGACCATGTTGGGGTCCTCTTCATGTGTGTGTGAGAGCACTTCATATACACCCACTTAAAACACTGGCAAAATTGTCAACATTAGCTTTTTCAGAAATTCCCAGGTAATAGAAAGACAGCTTATCCTCTACAAAGGATCCTCAATATGGGCAAAGACTGACTTCTCCTCAGAGATCATGGAGAAAAGAAAGCTGTGGGACATTCAAAGTATTGAAAGGAAAAGATTATTAGTCAAGAATGCCGACATTCAGAGATTTCCTTGGAGGTCCAGTGCTTAAGACTTCACCTTCCAATGCAGGAGGTGTGGTGGATCCCTAGTCAGGGAGCTAAGATGCCACATGCCTTGCAGACAAAAAAAAAAAAAGAAAGAAAGAAAAAGAAAAAACATAAAACAGAAACAATATTGTAACAAGTTCAATAAAGGCTTTAAAAAGGGTTTGCATCAAAAAATCTTTTTAAAAAATTGCTTCATTCAGCCAAATTAAGAAGATATTCCCAGATAAACAAAAACAGAATTTCTGGCTAGCAGACCTACAATAAAATATAAAGGAAATCATTTTGGCTAAATAAAATAAGAACATGCAAAATAACAGGCTAAATGCACATGAAGGAATAAAGATCATCAGTAAACAAAAGTGGTTTCATAAATATAAGACAGAATATAAATGTATTTTTTGGCCAAATATTCTTCCCACATATAATTTGAAAGACAATTGCATAAAGCAATCATTATAAAAATGTGCTATTCTTTAATAATGTAGAAAGATTTAATTTACCTGACAATTATAAACCGAGGAGGGGGGAATGGTGCAAACTGGAGGCAAAGTTTCTATAAAATATTTCAGTTAGTACAAACTGGGGCTTCCCTGGTGGCTCAGTGGGTAAAGAACCCACCTGCCAATGCAAGAGATACAGGCTCAATCCCTGGGTCAGGAAGACCCCCTCAAGAATGAAGCAGCTAGCCACTGCAGTATTCTTGCCTGGGAAATCCAGTGGACAGAGGAGTTGGTGAGCTACAGTGCATGGGATTGCAAAGAGTCAGACACGACTGAACAACGAAACAACAACAATCCTATTGCAGGGCTAGGAGGTCCTCAACACACACAGATGCCCACAGTCAAACTGAGGGCTCCCTTTCTCTGCGAACATCTTAAGATGCCTAGGTGTACACTTCCCAGGGCTTTCTCCATGGGCCCTCCTGCGGTCATCTCTGCTTGCTCTCAGTTGCCCTGCTGCCCTTTTAATTCCCGGCCACTCCTGAGGATTTCCTATAATTCTGAGAAGCCACTATCACAACCCCCAGAGGGCTGGTGTATAAACAGCTCCCTTGAGAGTAAATAAACAAATAAATAAATGAGTATAGACAGTGCAGGATGCCCCAGACTTACCTGCTGATTTAAAATCTCCTAGTAAGGAATCCATTTAGATGGATGGAGATTCTCAGAGTTTCCGAAAAAACTTGGTTCAGAGCTTCAGAGAGTGGACTTCCTGGTGCTGCCCAAGACAACAGCCTGACCTCCAGGAAACAACGGCAATCACAGTAAACACCAGAGAGAAACAGCTTCTATTTCCTTAGATCATCAAAGGTGAAACAGAGAAATGTAGCAATCACCTGTAACCTTTAGGTGGAGGAAATTAGCATATTCCCTCAAAATGTGTTTCTGAGTCCACTGTCTAAGACTGTCTTCCCCGGCACATTCTGAATCCAGGTAATGACTCTATCACGATTGCGCCTTTCATATATCTAGCATTAAAAAAGCACATTCTGCTTCAAGCTCTGTAATACAAATGTTCTAATTTAATGCGTGAGCGATTTTGATCCGGCCAATTATTATTCATATTGTTGGGGATGGTTGTTGCCTCAATGAGTCTTTTGAATCAAGTGTGTTAGTTCTCATGTCCCAGCTTTTGATTTCAGTTTGTAGAGGTAGTCTTTTCACTACATTCCAACAAATATATCCTAACAACCTTAATGGGCTTCCCTGGTGGCTCAGATAGTGAAGAATCTGCCTGTGATGCAGGAGACCTGGGTTTGATCCTTGGGTTGGGAAGATCCCTTGGAGGAGGGCATGGCAACCTGGTCCAGTATTCTTGCCCGGAGAATCCCCATGGATAGAGAAGCCTGGGGCGGGGGCCACAGTCCATGGGGTCGCAGAGTCAGACACAACTAATCAGCTAAGCACAACAAGCTTAACGTTTCTTCATTTGTATTGATTCCTATTTTGCGGTTCAAGTGTGCATCTGTAACAGAATGAGGTGTCCACCTGACTTCTCAAACTTAGTACTGTACTTCTCCTGCCAAGGCAAACCCTCTTGGTTCCTCACTGAAGTCCAAGACTGACCCATTGCTGGTCTTTGATTTGCCCATCACCTTGAGGGATCTAGGCCTCCAAAGCACACATGTTTGATAGTCTTTTCAGGTCCAGCTCTAACTTTCACTTTTTCCTGGAACGTTTCCTTCTGTGTCCCGTCACTGTCTCCATTTCTACCATATTATTTTTCTTCATTCCACCTGGTGGCTCCTTGGAATGACATTATTATGCATTTGTTTGTTTGTTGCTAAAGTTTTTCTCTAATACTTAATCTCTCTGAGGGCTGATATCTCCTCTGTTTGGGTTACATGAAATGTCAGACAACAGGATGCTACCTGTCAGGGAGCAGAAGCTCTTAAATGTTTGTGTAATGAAAACATAAAGAATCTGAGCCAAGAATCCAATAGCTTCCCTCATCAAGATTTGGTCTCTGCTTCAAACTGCTTCAGACTGTAAGGAGATCAAACCAGTCAATCCTAAAGGAAGTCAGTACTGAATGTTCCTTGGAAGGACTGATGCTGAAGGTCCAATACTTTGGCCACCTGACACCAAGAGCTGACTCACTGGAAAGGACCCTGATGCGGGGAAAGACTGAAGACAAAAGGAGAAGAGGGCAGCAGAGTATGCGATCGTTAGATAGCACCACCAGCTCAGTGGGCATGAATTTGAGCAAACTCTGGAAGACAGTGGTGAACAGGGGAGCCTGGCATGCTGCAGTCCATAGGGTCACAGAGAGCCAGGCACAACTCAGTGACTGGACAACACAACCCCAAGGGTAACGAATTAATAGGAAGAAAAAGCAAGGTTCAGATCAAGGTTGGCATTACAGTAAAATACAGGTCCCTCCACTGTGCCATGCAGCTGCCCCTAGTGCCAAGTTACTGTGCACTCTCACTAACGTGGACAGAGGAGAAACCCATTTTCTTGCATCCATCCCAGGGTCATCTGATCAACCCAACAGCAGCGATAAATGGAAAGTCTCCATTTCGACATCCAAAATCCCACCTAAGATGCTGTAAAGAGGGTGCTGCAGAAAAGGAACCTTTAGCAGGAGATGTGATTGTGATTTACTCCTAGCTTACTAATTGCATTTTATAGACAGAGATTACAAATGCGACTTTTCATGAAGCTCTGAGGAAAAATAGAAGGAAAGGACGTTAAAAAGAAGAGTGTCATTTCTGTGGACTAATGAAGGCATCTCTATCTGGTGTGACCACCTTTTCATGTGTTTCTTTTTAAACTGCAATCAATGGAAAGGACAGACATTCTCGGTATTAATGGACATTTGATTAGGCAGAAGTATATGCCTTTCCCATGCTAATGATCAGTAATGTTCCTCTGTACGTGAATTTCATTGCCCTGAGAAAAATACCTCTTTCATTTGCATGATTTAAAAATCCCTCTCAATCATCTAACATTAATTCAGTTAATATTTTTAACTCAAAGGTAGTTCAATGTAACGGGGCATGCCTTTTCCCAAAATTGCTTTGAATTTCTAAGTGCGATACCTTGAAAATTGGGTTCTCTGTGGACTTTGATGGTGACACTGACTTTAATGGCAAAAGGATTTCTACCCCCACCTCATTGCTTTCTGTTCTGATCCTATTCTCAAAATTGCTCACAGCTAAGCCCAGTTGGAGCCCAGGTGCCATTTTTGTAACTTACCCAGCAGCTGTGTCTTTTAAATCATCGCCCAGCCATTGAAAAGGGGACATTTTAAGCACATTTTTCAATAAAGAGGGTATGTCTGGCAGCTGTATAGGAGCTGATCTCATCCTTTCTCTTTTATCTCATATAACACTCACCACGGCCTAGCATAATGATCTTCGTCCTCTAAAATCTGTAATTCATGCTAGCCGAAGAACGGGAAAAGTTAATGAAAGAAGCGATCTTTTCAAACGTTATTCCTTTTCCTTCATTCATACATGAAACACTGAAACTTCAGCTAGTCATTGTAAATGGAGGTATAGAAAAGAAAGCAAAAATAATTCTTGAAGTTGAAAAGAAGAGGTTGGCATATACAACAAAACAGATTGGATATAATTGAATGGCACCTTCCGTTTCTCCTCCACATGGTGAACTTTGCGAGAAAAGTAGAATCTCGCACAGATTGAAGATCGGTGCTCTTTTTCGCTCCCCCCCCCAAATGAGCTTCAAATACTTTAATATGGTCTAGTACAAGCTTAGAGATGGGAATATAGTCCTTCTGGTAGGAACTGATTCCATGTTTTCAGAAAGTCATAAATCTTTTCTTCTTTAATAATAGTTCTTAAGAAAACTAAGATCAGAAAAAGTAATTATCTATGTTTTTATGTTTATTACATGAGATTACAGTTTTCTTTTTGAAGTTTGCCTTTTGTTCTTTGAATTTGCTGTATCCGTGACTTCATGGTGAGATGCAAGTCTATAACTTTGTCCATTTATGAATTCATTATATATATATATATATGTATTTTGTCCTGTGCTGGATCATGTTGGGCACACAAAGGTAGTAGCTAATAAAACTAGAGGGATTGATTAGATAAAGAATACAAATGACACCAGGCATATTGTTACTGGAATCAAGTATTAGTTCACATTAAGTGCCACAGAGTTTTACAGATGGACAGATCACAGTTCTTGGAGAAATTGAATAGGTTTCCAGAAGGGAAGTGGTACTGGCTGGACCTTCTTGTACAAGACTGAGGCAAGCATTGAAAAGCAGGTTGGGCTTTAGAAATGATGCTTTCGCTATGGACCAGGCTCTGAGCTGGAGAAACATGGACAGCATTCATAGGGGAGCAAATACCAGTGCTCCTAGCTCTGGGATGAAATGACCACCAGGGCTTAGCGACACAGAGGTTATAATGAGGAATTGGGGATTGGATTGGGGAAAGCTAACTCACAACAGCTTCTAGAAACTCTAAATATATGAAGAACTTGCATGAAAACCAAGATTCTTTTGAGATGACATCACAATATCGTTATCTTATTTTCATTAAAACTCCACTCATTTGGCACCATCTAACACAGAGCACTTACAACGCACAAAGAATTACACGTAAATTACTGTATTTAATTCTTATGCTAAGGCTGTAAGCTAGACTTTATCATTGCCATTGTAAGACAGAAGAGACTGGGACATAGTGATGAAAAGATTTTCCATAAAATCACAGGTTTAAGAACTGTCAAAGCCAACATCTGGTCCACAGGGCAGGACACTGATGCTCACTTCAAAGTGCTCCCACACAGGGAGGCGGTTACCAGTCTGGCCCCATAGTTCAGAGGAATGTCAGTGAAAGGAATCACATCTTTATAAATAGTTCAATTAAATGAGATAAACAAGAAGACAGGTCTGCCCTGGTGGCTCAACAGTAAAGAATTCACCTGCAAAGCAGGAGATGTGGGTCAGATCCCTGGGCCAGGAAAATCCTCTGGAGGAGGAAATGACAACCCACTCCAGTATTCTTGCCTGGGAAATCCCATGGACAGAGGAGCCTGACGGCTACAATCCATGGGGTTGCAAAGAATCAGACACGACTGAGCGACTAAACAACAACACAACAAGGGAGAGAGAAAAAATATGAAACAGAAAACGTTTTATTGGGTTGGCCAAAAACGTCCTTTGGGTTTTAAGATGGTACCAAAAAACCCAAAGGAACTGTTTGGCCAGCTCAATACATCTTCCAATTTAGATACTTTTCTCTCAAGATCTTTATCATTGATGGAATATTATTGACTTTCCAGAAACATAAAAAGGATGAGATAAACAGCCCAGGATCAATGGGAATATTACATGGGCACCACTTTTTGATTTATCTAAGTGATATTTGATGCAGAGGGGGAAAAAAATCTGTGCATTAGAAGTATCATTTTTTTTCCCTTCTAAAAAACGTTTTCAGATGTGGCAGCTACCAACTGTGTATCAGGCAAGTAGAGGGTAAAAGCCTTCTGTTGGGCTAAAAAGAATTAAATGCTTTGCTGAAAACTCACTGGTAAAAAATCTCGGAATGATATCGGGGAGAAAGCTGCAATGCATGCAGCCTGCGATTATGAATTCAGCAGGGCTGCGTGAGGATGGAAGTGGGAAATGCAGCCCCTCGTAATCAAGGTTGCGCTTCACCTGTGCTCAGTTGCGACCCCAAGGGTTGTAGCGCGCCAGGTTCCTCTGTCCACAGGATTCTCCAAGCAAGAATACTGGAATGGATTGCCGTGCTCTCCTCCAGGGGACCTTCCTGGTCCAGGGGCTGAATCTGCGTCTCTTGTATCTCCTCCAGCGGCAGGCAGATGCTTCACCACGTGAGCCACCTGGGAGCCCACACTGTACCTGCTCTGGCGCTAATACTTCCCTCAGCTCTGTTGTTTTCTTTTTTGTGGTGTGTGCATGTTTGTGTTTCTTACTTTTTTTTAACTTCTACTCCATAAACGTTACATCTTTTAAAATGCTAAGAATCCAAAAACTAGCACAGTGTTCAAAGTGAAATTAAGTCAGTGGTGTATAGTGCATAATGTCATAATATTTTCCATACTATTTTCCCTTGCCTTATTAATATAACCATCAGTCTATTAGCTTTAACTGCTGCTGAAGACTGAGCAGATGTCTTCAATGAATGCTTCCATCCATAATTATCCTTCTTTTTTTTCCCTGAGAAGTTCAGCTAATTCAGATCTTTCCAATGTATATGAAAAGTTTAAATGATTTCCCCCCAAATGCATTACCTTTTTCTTATCTACATTAAATTCCATCTGTCATTATGTTGCACAGTCTCACACTTTGATTAGATCCTTCTGGAGTTTTTAACAATCCTTGCTAGCTTTTTTTTTTTTTAACTAACCTAAATAATCTCATGGCATTTTATAGAAGAACTTCTTTAACAGTTATGACTTTTTGCCAGCCTTGCCCTTGCATGGATTTGCTATTAGTATTGGGTATGCATAGAAATGTGTTAAGCGTGACACTTCAGCAATGAAGAAGTATAGTCACTTAAGCAAAAACAAACAAAACAAAAAAAGGAAATAAAATCAAGTCTGAAAACCTTTTACTGCCTTTTTGTGCAGTGTTCACATATCTATGTTTCTGAAATAATGTGGATTAATTGCCACTAATGGAATTAGGAGAACTCATTGGCAATTGTGTCTTCTACCAGAAATTGTATCTGAAAATCCTATTATCAGTGTTTTCCGAATCAATAGAAATAATTTTAACTGGAAAAAAAAAATCCGCTCTTCACCCTTATCCTTCAAAAACGTTTTAAATAAAGATATTTGTCATTCTATTATTTTCCTCTAAAAGGAATCTATTGTTCGATTTCTAAAGCACAGATTGGTTCCCTGGCTCTTAAGAACTCCTTCAAGAAGGCATTTTGAGGAAGAGAAGTCATTGTTTCCTTGCAGTTTGCTTTAACCAAAGGTAGAGATGAGAAGTTATCTAGTTGGTTTAGTTCCAACTTGTACTATTATTTTTCTACTTCCTAGTCAGGATCACCAAATCTAAGACGAATAGCTTCTTGAAGGTGTAAGGGATTCTAGTCATCTAGCTTATACTCCAACTCCATGGTGTCATCGCTTCTATTTGTTCATCTATTCAAGAAATATTAAGGGAATCCCAACTCTCTCTCTCAGGACTAAGCATACTACTGTGCACAGCACAGACATGGTCCCTGCCCTTCTGAGGTATCCTTGCCTAGTGACCATAACACTGGTCTTTCCATTCATAGGAAATAGCTCAGTGCAATTTCTTAAGGGCTAATTATTTCAGGCATTATGCTAAGCAATTTGCCTGTACTATCTAATTAAATATTTATTAATATCCTATATGGATAATTATTCCCCTTTTAAGGATAAAGAGATTAACGTTTAGAAAGGTTGCTGCTCTGCTAAGTCACTTCAGTCATGTCCAACTCTCAGCGACCCCATGGACTGCAGCGCACCAGGCTCCGTCCCTGGGATCTTCCAGGCAAGAGTACTGGGGTGGGGTGCCATTGCCTTCTCTGTTAGAAAGGTTAACATGCTCAGTATAACACAACCAGTCAGTAAATGAACTAGAATTGGACCCCAGCTATATCTCAATCCCTGACCCTTTGCTAAAAGATCCATTCCTTTGGGGTAATGATCATTGCTACAGATTCTATTTTACATTGATCACCTGTCACATTCTTGGAAGATTTGCCCCACTGTTGATGGTTTTGCCATATGAAATTATAAAAACTCATTTCCGATTCATCTAGAAGTCCCTGAAATCACCGAAGATCATTTTCAAGTTCATCCTAGTTTCCTCCCCAACAAACTTAACAGGCTAGTAGCTATAGTTCTCTTAGAATTGAGACCTTTTTTTTTNTTCCTCTGCCTTTTCTAAAACCAGCTTGAACATCTGGAAGTTCATGGTTCACGTATTGCAAAAGCCTGTCTTGGAGAATTTTGAGCATTACTTTACTAGCATGTGAGATGAGTGCAATTGTGCAGTAGTTTGAGCATACTTTGGCATTGTCTTTCTTTGGGATTGGAATAAAAACTGACTTTTTTCCAGTCCTTACTGATTTCTATTTATCTATACAGTAGTTACTTAATAATGTATTTTAACAAACAAATAAATGAATGAATCCTTTACTGATTCGATAATTGGTTCAGAAGCTTTTGATAAGAACATAGTTCTGAACAGAGTAACTTTTTAAATAGGCTATTATGGCAGAAAATATCTGTTATGCTTTATTGTGTACTGCTGCAAAAGGTATTATGGCAGAAAATATATGAATTAATAAGCTTTTTTCTGAAAATGTTTTGCTTAAAATTATATAATGCTATTTAAAATAGAGCTTTTCAAATTTAAATCACATCCTCATAAAAAAAAAAAACTTATATTAGGGTCAAGCAATTATTTGGATACAAATTCAGATGATTCTACTTGTCTTCCAATCCATTCGCCACAGAATAGTAAGTGTAGTTTGCTTTTTTAATATAAATTGATGATATCATAACTCTGTTTTACACTTGCACTGAAGGACAAAGTTCTCATCATGGTACATAAGGCCCTGCTTTCTTTACGATTGTATCTTCAGTCACTTTCCCAGTTGCCATCTACAACCAGCCCCACTGTCTTCATTGCAGATCCTCTAACCACTGAAAATCTTCAGCTGAACCATTTTCTTGATCTGAACTCTTTTCTCATTCTCCATGGCTTGTTCCTTCTCTAAAAAAAGTTTCAACTTAAATAATGGCACCGTAAAGAGGCTTTTCAGCAAACCTATTGAAACAGTTTTCTGTTAGTCTCCTTCACCTTAACATGCTTGTTTGATTCCATTTCTTGGTCTCTAGTGAAGTGAAAGTGAAGTGAAAGTCATTCAGTCGTGTCCGATTCTTTGTGACCCCATGGACTATACAGTCCGTGGAATTCTCCAGGCCAGAATACTGGAGTGGGTAGCCTTTCCCTTCTCCAGAGGATCTTCCCAACCCAGGGATCGAACCCAGGTCTCCCGCATTGCAGGGGGATTCTTTACCAGCTGAGCCACAGGGGAAGCCCTTGGTCTCTAGAAATTACATTAATTGTTCATTTGGTACTTATTTACTGTTATAGCTCCCCAATCCTTAGTTTGCAGATAACACAAAATGCTTCATGAGGGCTAAGACTATGCCTGCTTTGTTAACTCCTGTAGTTCTAGTGCAGCACTCTGAGCATAGTATATTTCTACAGGAAAAATGTGTGTATGTATATATACATACATATATACGTGCTCGTGTCTGTTTTTTAGGTTGGTGTATGATAGCAGTATTCTATTTAAAAATCTGTCTGATGGGAGAAGTAGAAGACTCATTCTTTGCAGCATTAGAGGCAAACATAGGATTAGCTGGTAGATAGGTTCTACAGGGATGCAAAAACTGACTTAATGAAAAAAAAAATGTCATATCAGATTTGTCCCTAAATGTTCTGAATCATGTGTTTACATGCTGTAGGTTTCACATCTAAACTGGACGCTTGCCTCCTAGGAAAGTTTAAAATGGATTCCTGAATCTGAAGAAAGAGATAGGACTAGGGATCTAATTTCCTTCCAAATCATCTGGTTCCATAACCTCTGCTCAGGTTCATTTCCCTGAGTATCTTAAAAGGCCTTTAATTCTATTGGAAAATATTTTCCTCTAATAGAATATTGAGAAAGATTTTCTTTTAAGATATATTTGAAACATCTTGCCTCAAGGAAATTTTGAAAATGTGGAATAAATATTTTCTTTTAATATTAGGATTGCCTTGGTTTAAGATCAGAGAGATGACTTGCTTTAAAAGTCTGGGAACAAAATAGAAATTTAAAGAATCCACACAGAAAACCACTGAAATTACTTTATAATTATGCCTTACAAAAAATCAGTGAGTTCACCTGCTGCTTAGGTCAGCCTAGAAAGAAGCACCCTGATTGTATCTGCAGCTATTCCCAACACAATTTTATGAACAGAAATGTGGTGAACTCAAATTACAAGTGAGTCATGTGCTTCCTAGTCAATTATTTTTTCTATGTATATGATACAGTATAAAAAATAAATTTTGTGATCCTATTCTGAAACACTGAAATACAAGCTATGAAGGGGATAAAAACCACAGACAAAAACTCAACATGTAAAATATGCATACCACTCATTTCATTCTGAGATTCTATTAGGAATTTTCACTTTTTTTCAATATTTTCATACACACAGTATTATTTATATTCAGGTTAGCTCTGAGCAAAAATATAAGGAAAACAAATTCCCATAAATAGCACAAAATAATCCATCCTAAAGAAAGTAGCACCTATTATTTTAAAATGATGTCAATTTGTGGAAACTGGTTATATCTAAAATTATATGATTCCCAATCTAGACTAATCAAGAGTAATGCAGTATAGTGGTTTTTAATAAAGTCTTGGTTTAAATATTTATACAGTTTCTTAATAATCAAAAACTTTTCGCAGATTTGTTACCAATTTCTCTGCAAAACAAGGACAAGAATAGCAACTAATTCAGAGGATTATTATAGGGGATCATGGACAGAGCACAGTAACCTATTTAATACAATGCCTGATCCTTAGTAAATGAACAATAACAAAAAGTTGCTATTTTCTGGATACATTAAATTTCAATAGCCTTTAATTAAAAATTAAATCAGTTGATTTGTTGGTTTGAATTATTTATCTTGGTGTCAATCCATCTAAAATGGAGAATGATGATGCTTGTCCAAATAAATCAAGTAAATATATTCTTTATACAAATAATCTATATCAATNCACAGTAACCTATTTAATACAATGCCTGATCCTTAGTAAATGAACAATAACAAAAAGTTGCTATTTTCTGAATATATTAAATTTCAATAGCCTTTAATTAAAAGTTAAATCAGTTGATTTGTTGGTTTGAATTATTTATCTTGGTGTCAATCCATCTAAAATGGAGAATGATGGTGCTTGTCCAAATAAATCAAGTAAATATATTCTTTATACAAATAATCTATATCAATTCAATGTATTTTGGTAAGTTTACTTAGCATATTCTCTAGGAGAGGAAATCATTAAATGAGTAACTTTTCTTAATCAGGACATTGATATGTGAATGCACATTTGGAATAAAACTTCTTTTAGGTATGCAAAACCAAATTTATCTAGCATCATTTTCTTTATATAAAGCTAATCAAACATCTCATACCCACTAACGGGATCCACCACAATCCCTCTGGGGTGGGACATTTCTCCCTCTAAGAGAGTCTTCCGACTCTGAGAAGCCTTTTCTAGCCTGGCCACATTAATGGTCTTCCTATGGCCATCGTTTGTCCAGTACAGGTTATTTCCTATCCAGTCCACAGCAATGCCTTCCACATTATCCAGATCTGCAAAACACAAAAACAAGAAAGGAACAGATTTTATATTAGTGTTCACTACTTATGTTCTACTTAATAAAAGTTTAATTGTAAAAGGAATATATTCTGATCCATAAATTCTTTTAGAGTCAGACTTTTGCCAATATCATCCCATAGAACAGATTTCACTTTTGTTTTGAACATCATATTATGTGAATGACAGGCCCTTTCTTGAGATATTTTAACTGAAACAGTGATCTGCCAAAAAAAATAGGAAAATAGATGATGAGAGATAGGAGGGTAAAAATGAGTCTTCAGAATAAAAATAGAGTTTTATAGGCTGTTCAGAAGTAAAATGTCAAGTAGCATGATCAAATAGCATGTTCAAAAGTAAGCAGGTTTAAACNCTTTTTAGTTCCTCTTCACTTTCTGCCATAAGGGTGGTGTCATCTGCATATCTGAGGTTATTGATACATTAGTGAAATTAAGACATTAAATCAGAATACACAAAAAGTAAGAGGCAGAAAAAATGAAGGTCCACCAGGAGTCCACCAGGCCAATTATAAAAACAACCATTTCTATACGAAATGATGATAAACATCTGTTTATTGATTGATACTTGAATGTCAACAACATTAAACTTATTTTCAATAAAAATAAGCATTTATGTTCTCTGGAAATATACAACTAAGTCACCTATAGTTGTCCTTATAACTAGGTATTCCAGTCCTTGTATGAAAACAGTGTCCTAGCTGCCTAACTTCTCATGTCCAGAGAAATACAAGACAATTCTGTTTTCACATCAAGCCAAGATCAAGTCCAAGTTTGGGAAGCCACTGGAAGCAACTAATCAAAGTTACACTGTGGAGAGAGAGCAATGAGGGAGAGGCAAAGAATACCATGTTGAGACCAGATAAGAGAGGGGGCCAGTGACAAACATATCTCAAGGCTGGAGAACTTTACGCGGGTAAAGGACAGAGGCAGGCCTATGACACCACAAGTATGTAGGCTCATTCAGCAAGATTTCACTGAGCTTGTCCATCACCAGGCACTGGTCTGTGCTCTGATGGAAGCAGAATATAAGGTACTCTGCTTTTAAATAATCCACATATTTATTCATATACAAATGTATGTATAACTTATTGTTCACACATATACATTCATAATATATATTCATTGGCTACATAGATTCATGTATAAATACATTATTTAGATTAGGGTTAGGTTCTGTTTTCTCCTGTTTCAAGGAGCAACTCTGTTGGCTTTATAGCAAGTGACGCCTCCTGAACACCAAGCATTAGAACAAGCACTATTTGCTGCATCCCCGAAAATGCTTCAAGTCACTTACACACCCTTGGAAGGTGCTGGTGCAAGAATGTTCTTATATGAAGTGGTTTTTCACAGTCTTCTCACAGTGGGCATTTCAAACGAGCACATTATTTTGACTGATATTTGCATGTGCAGGTCAGTATCAGCATTCAACATAGAGGTTTATGTAGACCAAACAATTCAGTAGTGTTTTTCTCAAGGCAAGGTTTAGGATCTATCCAAACTCGCTTTCAAGTGACAGATAAGGAAAATGCCGTTAAGAATGAAATCTTCTTTATACCTGGACTTCGTCCCATGGCTCAGAGAATGAGGTGGAGGATGAATTTTAAGGGTTGGCACAACCAGTCATGACCCTTCTCAAGACCAGAAAGGGAGGTGTACATCTAATAAGATAGTTATAATCCTCTGGGGCATGTGGCTTCTGTGTGTTTTAATAGAAATAGTTATCTAGACTTGAAATGGATAGAAATGCAAAACTGCATTGTAGTTGGTAAGATTAAAAAGCAGTTGGCCTTTTTTTTTTTTGAGAGATATCTAGAATAATCAAATTCAGAGAGTCGGGAGGAACACTGGTAGATGTTGTGGGCTTGCAGATGGGGAGGAGGGGGATGGGAAGTTCGTGTTTAAGGGGGACAGAGTTTCAGTTTCAGAAGATGGAAAACTGGGGAGATGGATAATGGTGAGGTTTACACGGGTGAAAGTGCTTGGTGCTACTGAACTGTACAGTTATATGGGGTTAAAATAGTATGCTTTCCATCACGTGACATTTACAACAGTTTAAAAAAAAATTATTTTTTAAAGCATTATTAGGTTGGTTACCTAATCATCTGTTTACTTTTATTTCCCAACAATGCTAGCTTTTCTGGAAGATTTTCTCAAACGCTCCTGGTATTTGCATATTTGTGAACCGTAGTGGGGTCAATAATTTCTCTTGGACGTTTCTCCTTGGTTGACTTTCATTTTTATCAAAATCCAGTTGCAAGCTGCCACCAAAAAAAATCACTTCTATATTTTGCTAAGATGAGTATAATAGAATCCCCAAAGTGAGTGTCTTTCAAAACAAGCTTGAAGGAGCCTCTACTTTACTGCGCCTGCTACAGGATACAGCAGAATTTGTTTACAATCCCTTTCCATAACCAACTCATAACATTTTAATTTAATGGGATTTGCAACTCATGTTTCAATTAAAAGTAAAATTATTATGTTCCTCAGTTTGTGTGATTTTTTATAGAATGGTACATTTATATGATAATTTTCCAAAGATCAACTTTATTTATCAGTAAGAAGCTATTCCAAGATTGTTGTATATTTTCTTCGCTTCTGAAATGTTATCACATTTAATTGCCTGATCTTATTTGGGTTGCAATCATAGTCATTAATTAGTAGGAAGGTGAAGGACAGCATCATATCTAACTACCTGTTATGGCTGCTTTAATGAGGAAAATACCTGCCATCATTTTAAAGGCATCCTGTATACTTCACAAATACAGCTTGCTATAGCATTCTCATTTAGGCTGTGAACATCAAAGGAAATTGATGTCAGGTGTGAACAGAAGCTGTTGACTATATCTGCCGAGGAAACTGAGTGGTGTGTCTGGGTAGGAGAGATGAAGGGCAGCTTATAACATTAACGAAACCACAGGTAATTAGTGTAAGCTTTCAATGGCTGGTATGTCTGAGGAATTAAAAAATGTTATTTGTATGTGTGGCCTATAAAACTACAGAAGTTTAGGATATTTCTATTCTTTTCATTTTCTACTTCGATAGGAAGGTAGGAAATAAAAGTGAATAATGAAAATCTGTAGGGAGAGACGACGGTTTAGAATCAAAAAAGAACTATGTTTATAACTGTAATCAAAATAGCAATTTATGAGATTTAGATATCTTTTTTGCTTGCTGCTATCTTATTAAATTCAAATAATCAAACCATTGAAAATAAATTATTGATTAATTAATGAAATAAAAAGCTTCTTTTGAGAGCAAAATAGGTACCCTAAATTTGCAATGTTTGTTAATGGATTTTTTTAGAAGTAAACTTAGATGCATGGCATGTGTGTGCAGGCATTGTGCCAAAATAATATTTATGTACCGAAAAGAGTGTTATAATACAGTCTACCAAAAATAAGCTTCTTTAAGCAATGCCAAACACATATGTACATGGCAGGATCATCTATACTTGCTCAGTTGTGTCCAACTCTGCACTCCCAGGGACTATAGCCTGCCCGCCAGGCTTCTCTGTTCACGGAATTTTCCAGGCAAGAATAATGGAGAGGGTTGCCATTTCCTATTCCAGAGGATCTTCCTGACCCAGGGATTGAACCAGCATCTCCTGCGTGGCCCGCATTTGTAGGCAGATTCTTTACCACCTAGCCACCTGGGAAGTCCTTACGGTAGGGTTAGGGAAAAAGAAATTTTTCTCTATTATTTTAGGTTCTTCTGGTTGGTCTAAGAATTAAAATTGACAGGGGGTGGAGAAGGCAGTGGCACCCCACTCCAGCACTCTTGCCTGGAAAATCCCATGGACGGAGGGGCCTGGTGGGCCACAGTCCATGGGGTCGCTAAGAGTCAGACACAACTGAGTGACTTCCCTTTCACTTCTCACTTTCATGCATTGGAGAAGGAAATGGCAACCCACTCCAGTGTTCTTGCCTGGAGAATCCCAGGGACGGGGGAGTCTGGTAGGCTACTGTCTATGGGGTCGCACAGAATTGGACACAACTGAAGTGACTTAGCAGCAGCAGCAGACCAAGAGGAGAACATCAAACAAAAGTTTAATAGCCTGTATATATGGGCCTCCCAGGTGGCCAGTGATAAAGAATCTGCCTGGTAATGCAGGAACTGCAGGAGACACTGGTTCGATCTCTGAGTGGGGAAGATCCCTGGAGAAGAGAATGGCAACCTGCTCCAGTATTTACGCCTTGAGAATTCCATGGACAATGGGCTACAGTCTGTGGGCTTGCAAAAAGTCAGACACAACTGAGCGACAACTTCCTTGGCTTGGTAGGGGTAGATTTCAGTTCCTAACCCATCTTTGTAACATTCTGAAGTTTCTTACCCTTCACCTTCTTTTTACAAAAGGAAACAGAAGGCTTGGGACTGATGTGCAGGGATGATCCGGAGGGATGGTGTGAGGAGGGAGGGGGGAGGGAAGGGTGGGATTGGGAACTCAGGTACACCTGTGGCTGATTCATGTCAATGTATGGCAAAATGAATACAGTATTGTAAAGCAAAACAAACTAAAAAAATAAAAATTTAAACTTTAAAAAAAAGAAGGAAACATTAAAATATACAGTGTTATCTAGAAATGGGCTCCCAAGAAATTATGCTCCCGTGTGTTTCATACTACCTTTTCTATTTTGTTTTTTTTGTGTGAGTATTTCTGTTTTTATTCTATAACATTTAAAAACATGTACCTTTTCTATTTTGAATAAATGATTTTAGTCATCGTGCTTGTGGTACATGAGGTTACTCTTTTTTAATATTTTTATTGAAGTAGAGTTGATGTACAATGTCGTATTAGTTTCAGGTGTACAGCAAAGTGATCCAGTCATATATAAAAGTAAGTATAGTAGTCGCTCAGTTTTGTTTAATTCTTGTTAAGTGCCACTTAGAAAGTGCCAGCGTCCAGTACCCATTCTCAGTTCAGTGTCCCTGCAGCTATGACACAGTCTCAATGCCAACATCTTAATGGAAAGAGGAGGCCAGGGACTCCGTGGTTATGTGACATAAGTTCGGGCAAACCTGGGTTTAAATCTAAGTTTTGTCGCTTAATGGCTCTTTATCATTGAATAAAATATTTACCTACTGTAAGCCTCAAAAAGTTTTTATATTAAGAGGATCAGATTAGGGATTAATGCAGTGGATTGCTTTTGGGAGGACTCCGTATGTACCTAGCACAATTCCTGGCACACTGTAGTCATTCCACTGGCTATAATCATGATATGATTAATTTCAAATCAGATGGTAAGTCTGGAAGCTGCAGGATGGAGACTTTGATTCATGTAACATGTTTCTTGATATCCCAGGTTGCAAAATTCCAATTTAAGAAGGAGCTATAGTCAAGATATTGAAGATGTAGTAGGGAGCAAGTGTTTGAAAGTCTCTCTCTTGGATTTTATTTTATAGTGGGCAAGGGGAGGAATAGATTTTAAAAAATCAGACAATGATAGTTGCTATGCAGAAGATTTAAATAAAATAATGTTACAGAGGTATAAAAACCCACTTTATATTGCCCTCTCTGAGGAGGTGATACTAAAATTAAATCTGAATGATAAAAAGGTCAAATAAATATTGTATTCCCACAGTCATGGGATTATTAAATTGATTTAGTAAAGATTCCATCCTATACCTCCATGTTGTTCAGGTACAGCTAGGAGTTGGAGAGATAGAACTTTGGCTATAATTTGGAATGGAAGCATGCTAGCGTAAATGTTCCTAAACCAACATAATAATCTTTATTGTAACTTTTTATTCCAGAAACAATATGATGGACAATTTTGAGCATGAAAATATAACTACTCTAACTTCCATGGAATTTTAAGGTCCCTTTAATTTTTTTAAGGTTCCATTAACAGGCCATATTTCCCCACCACTCAGGCAGAATGGCCATCAGCAGAAACATACAGACGCTCCTAACTGCCTAGCCCAGTGGACGTAGTTTCCATCTTTATCCTGTGAGGCATCACCACTGCGTTTGTCGATTGCTCCTTCCTTTCGGTCACAACTTGCACTCTCTACTTTCCCGTTCCTCTCTTCCTCTCTTCCTGTTTATGAGTCATCGCCTCAACTTTCATGGTTCCAATTACTATCTGTAGGCTGACCCCTCTGAGAGCCACAGCCCCAGCTCCAAACACTTCCCTGAGTTTGAGAATCATGCCCAACGGTGTAGCACCCACTTCCCCCTGGATATTGCACAAAAGCATCAGCTTCTCACCAAGCTGACCTCTCCTGTCCCTCCAGCTCCCAAACTCACTCACCGCCCATGGCGCCCTCAAAGGGGACAGCAGGCCAAGCCCGGAGCCTCCCAGGTTGGAAAAGTGACCTCAGTTTACAGATTGAGACTCTTTCTAGTCTCATGATTACTGTTCAAACCAAAACTCTCTCAAGGCTGCCTACTATAGACGTCCAGAGCACAGATGACACCAGCGGACTGGTCTGTGGCAGAAAAGGCAACTGTGCCTTTCCCTTAACAGAAATATCCTCCCTTTCAGCTTTAATTTGACTATGGGAATCTTCACAATTCCTGGCTTCTGATGATAGTTTGTACATATCACTCTACATGTAGTTTTGCTCATAGAAAAGTCTGTATATGAATAAGATAAGGCACATATATGCATGCCTGCTAAGTTGCTTCAGTCGTGTCCAACTCTTTGCAAGTGTATGGATGTAGCCCACCAGGCTCCTCTGTCCATGAGAGTCCCCGGGCAAGAATGCTGGAGTGGGATGAATTAGGAGATGGGGGTTGACAAATATATACTATTGATACTATGTATAAAATAGATAGTTAATAGAACCTACTGTATAGCACAGGTGATTCTATTCAATGCACTGTGGTGACCCAAATGGGAAGGAAATTCAAAAAAGAGAAGAGATATATAGATAGCTGATTCACTTAGCTGTACAGCAGAAACTGACACAGCAGTGTAAAGCAATTATACTCCAATAAAAAAAGATATCTTATTAAAAAGCCTGTAAATGTGGGGAGAGAGATATAGAATTTACTTAAGCCTGAAAAAGGAAAAAATGTGAGTACAAATATGGAAAATATAAAAGATGAAATGTGTTGGGACAATGTGTCCTGGAGAACAGATGGCTGTTGGAGAGAGATGATTAAATAACTGTCCTCAAAGAACAGGAGAGTCTATAATAGGAAGGTTCTATATAAATCTTCCCAGAAAACTAAGGAAGAGAAATTTAAACTCGGGGTTGAACTAAATGTGTTTGTTTCTCTCTCTTTTTTTTTTCTTTTCCAGCGCCCAGAGTCTCTGACTAAATCAGCATTTCCTATACTTCAGTTTGCTTGGTTCATTTGTCTGAGCAAAACCAAGCATGGGTAAGGCACTTCTAAACCCCTTCCACCTCTCGAGGCCAATCCACCTCCATGTTTTTAAACCTGCGCCCTTCTCTACTGCCTTCCCTTTATAATTTCCTATTTCCTTAGGACTTTTCCCTTTCAACTGAGAAATGAAATTGTGCAATCATCATCTTTATCTTAACCAATAAATTAGCCCCTTACATTGCCCACAGAGCACGTTGTTTGCGTGCTAAGTCACCAGTCATGTCCAGCTCATTGCAACGCTATAGACTGTAGCCCACGAGGCACCTCTGTCCATGGAATTTCTCAAGCAAGAATACTGGAGTGGGTTGCCATTTCTGCCTTCAGGGTATCTTCCTGATCCCAGGCTTGAACTCTTGTCTCTTATGTCTCCTACCTTGGCAGGCAGGTTCTTTACCACTAGCACCACCTGGGAAGCCCACATAGCACAGAGTTACACAATAACTGTGGTGGACCACGCCCACCTCCATAGAAATACTTCAAGGAACCCAAACATTAATCTCCATTAATTTCAATAAAAATTGAAATCCTTAGAAACAGCCAAATTGAACTGAAAAAAAAATTTTTAATTCACTATCCACCAGTCACACATTTAAGTAATTCAAAATGTATTCTACATATTCATCTTATGGACCTGAAGGGGATTCCAAGAAAAGCCAGAGCTGAACCCTTCTGCTGTGTGTATCATTTCCTCTATGAAGTTACAAATAGAAGAGGCTTCCCAAGGTCTTCCCATGTGTTTTTCCTGGACACCTGCACGAATGTACAGTAACTAACCATATGAAGCATCCACTGACCCAGAGAAAAGGCTAGCGCATTCTAGGGAAGCTCTTGAAATGCCTTCATCCTTATGCAGCTGTCTTTCTTCATCTCCATGAGAGCTAATGTCAGCACAGCTCTGGTCACCTCCTTATTCAGAACAGTGTCTGCAAACAGAAATGGTTGACTCCCTGAAAAATGACAAAGTCATTTCAGTCATGTCTGAATCATTGCAACCCTAGGGACTGTAGCCCACCAGTCTCCTCCATCCGTGGGATTTTCCAAGAAAGAGTACTGGGGTGGGTTGCCATTTCCTTCTCCAGGGGATCTTCCCCACCCAGGGATCAAACTAGCATCGCCTGCACTGGGAGGCAGATTTCTTTACCGCTGAGCCACCAAGGAAGTCCTTAATAACTCCATGTAGGCAGCTGCTAATAATGACTGGAGGTGCAGAGTATTAGGCAATGAGTTGCTTTTGTAGGAGCATCTGGTCAAAGCCTTAAAATATTCCTTATTTATTTAATTTTCATTTTTATTTGAGTCAGGCCCAGCTTTCACTTTTGTGAACATCCACTTCCCATCTCCTTCTTCCTGGAGTGGCAGGAAATCACCTGCAGGTCTGGCCACGGGTGGGTGGTAATGGACAACACGTGGAGCACATACCAGGGATGGAATACGTGGGGGAACCGACAGCTCTTTAAGTATGGAGTTTTGTGGCATTTCCCTAACACGTGGAACATGGCCTGACATGGAGTAAAGCCTAAGGTCTCCATTTGGAACTTTGGATGCACAATGACATCAGCTGGGGAATTTGCAAAGGCATGGATACCTGAGTTCATTCCTCAGGGGTCTCAGCTGTGACCTGGCGGGACTTCCCCAGTGGCTCTGAGGGAAAGAATCCATCTGCCAGTGCAAGAGATGCCAATTTGATGCCTGGTCTGGAAGATCCCCTGGAGGAAGAAATGGCCACCCACTGCAGTATTCTTGCCTGGCAAATCCCATGGACTGAGCAGCCTGGTGGGCTACAGTACGTGGGGTCACAGAGTTGGACATGACTGAGCAGGTCTGCTTGCAAGCCGGTTGCATGTTTTGTGACCTGGCAGAGGGACTTCCAAAAGCTTCTCTGAGGATTTTGGTGGACAGTGAAATTGGTAAAGTACTCTCCAAAGCACAAATTGTTTCCTGCTGCTGCTGCTAAGTCTCTTCAGTCGTGTCCAACTCTGTGCGACCCCATCGACGGCAGCCCACCAGGCTTCCCCGTCCCTGGGATTCTCCAGGCAAGAACACTGGAGTGGGTTGCCATTTCCTTCTCCAATGCATGAAAGTGAAAAGTGAGAGTGAAGTCTCTCAGTCGGGTCTGACTAGGGACCCCACGGACTGCAGCCCACCAGGCTCCTCCGTCCATGGGATTTTCCAGGCAAAAGTACTGGAGTGGGGTGCCATTGCCTTCTCTGCAATTTGTTTCCTAAAGGCACCTATATTTGAAGTTCAGAGTAGGTGTAAAATTGAATTTTTCACCTACTTTTAAACAAAGAATGGTGTATCTCTTTGATGAGGGTTTTCCTTGTTGCTCAGCTGGTAAAGAATACACCTGCAATGCAGGAGACCCTGGTTCAGTTCCTGGGTTGGGAATATCTGCTGGAGAAGGGATAAGCTCCTCCTTCAGACTTTGATTTCTACCTTCCCCGTCAGGCACAACTAATCCGAGAATTAATGTTTTTCTCTTTTTTTAGTAATATTATAGTTGATGCTGGCTTCCCAGTTGGCTCAGCAATAAAGAATCTGCTTGCCAATGTAGGAGACATGAGTTCTATCGCTGGGTGGGGAAGATCCCCTGGAGGAGGACTGGCAACCCACTCCAGTATTCCCTGGAGAATCCCATGGACAGAGGAGCCTGGCAGGTTACAGTCCATAGGGTCGCAAAGAGTTGGACACGACTGAGAACATATGGTATCCAAGCTCCCTGGCTGTCAGGAAGGTTATGTCACTGCAGAACTTAACAAAGTCCTAAGTCTGTTCTCGAGGAGGTGGGCACAGAGGGAGCTTGGACCTGCTGACATTGTCAAAACCTGCTTCTCGATTCATAATATCAATTAAGGAGACTAAAAGTTCTGAAATTCAGAAAGAATGCTTTGAAAACACAATCATTTTTCAGTGACTCAAATGGCAGTAATCACTTTGAGAATTCAGTAACATATACTCAAGAACAGGATTAAAAAATAAAATTGATGGGCTTTATTTCAAACCTAATGTGATTAATATTATATCATCTCTGGAGGAATAAGAAGACGGTGCTTTAAATAACATAAGCAAAAATAAACCCTCATTTTTGCAAGTCCCTTGCAAGGGAAATATACTTTATCTCCATGTTGATATTTTCTCAAAATTCTGACATTTTCTAGAACTCTGCTTACAATTATAGTCATGTACATCAAAAGTTTAGGTTATAAATTGAAATACCACAGCAGGGGCCTGACTTTTTCATTCAAATAATATCTAGGTGTGTGCCAATTTGCATAGATGATTGTCTAGTTTAAATCATCTGATTCCAAATTGCTTAGGTTTTTATTCATATCTAGAATTCAAGGAAACGCGCGCGCACACACACACACACACACACACACACACTGCTATAGCTGAAACTTAGACCAGATATTCACACACTGACATTACAGAGCATCAGTCACTAATGGAAGTGAACCTCTAGGAAGAATTCTGTATGATCTGTGGACAATTTATACTCCCTGATGCAAAGTCTAAACGGACTTAGAAAAGAACATATTCTAAGTTCCAATGTTAACTCCAAGCACAACATTTGAATGCTATTTAACAGTATTATTTAATGGTGTGTGTGAAATAGACATTGTAATTTGCTAAATTAATTTGCTAAAAAACATGCATTGTGTAAAGAAATACTATGACAATTGTACTAATATCTTAAATCTTTTAAGCATATCACTACATTCTAAAATATTACAAGGTGCAAATCACAGTTAGACTTCACAGTACATGCAAGATCCTAAATAGATGCATCTGTGGGTGTCCTCAAATCCATTCTTTAGGATGAAATAACCTTAGTCGGCTGTAACCCATGAGCGTTCATTTCTGTACTTCTCCCATATGGAGAGTTTCATACCTTTTGTTAAGACGGCTTTGATGAAACATACTTCATCTTCCTTTATCAGTAGAGGATGTTGCTGTCTCGGGTCTTGAAGCAATTTGCAATAGCACACGACAACGTGCCTGCTTTGGATGCTTCTATTGGAATTCTGAAAAGTGCAGTGAAAGGCAATACTTCGAGTAGAATCCTTGAAGAAGAAGGGCTTCTGTGAGCTAGTTTTGAACTTGTCATTACACTGGATGGAAACTTCATTTTTTTCCTGCCCAAGTTGCCAGTGTGTGTTTGATCTGGACAGAGCATAACCAGAAACTCATCTACCTCCTCCTTCCTGGTTTTCTGTCTCAAGCATGAAAAACTATTTAGCTAACCTCCTCCTTTTTAGGGGCAGCAAAGCACAATAAATGCTTTCACATTTAGCAGAGACTTAGAAATAATAGTATCAATGAGTCAGGCTTGGTTCTCTATTGATTGATGGCCTCGCTTACGCAAGAAAATGAGTAGATGTAGTGCAAAGCACTTTATTAATCATTTTTAAACTCCAAGTTTCTGAATGGCACTCTTTCATTATCCTTCTCAGTGAAATCAAATAACGTACTTTATTTGCCTATATATCTTAAAATTGAGAAAAAAAAATTAATGCCCTACATTCATATCAGATGATTCTTCAGTGATTTAAAAATGAGTGGCATGCTGGATTTATTTCCATTAATGAGTCCAGCCATTAACAAACCACAGAAGCAAGGTCTCATTTCTTGCTCATAGCTGGTGGCTTACTGCCGATGATAACCAAGAAGTCTCTCTTCCTATAATCAATCAATCAGTTAATCGAAGCTTTTATGAAATCATTGTAATGGCCTTAATTGAACTCAAAATTCTGAACAACCTCGTGGGATATCTGAGCTGTACAAATTTGAAGATACTCACAAAGCAGAGGTAAAAATGGATGTGGAATGCTTCAATGCTATTTCCGTTCAGAAGCCTGTAAAGCTGATACATTATCAAAGAGCTTTAGTGGTTATATAACTAAAACTCATCAGCTTGCTTCTATGAAAAAGTACAGATGACAAGATAGCCCTCACATTTGTACAAGTATATATAGTAGCCACTGACCATAGAAAAGAAAAAAATGTCAGTTGCAGACCTGGAAAGTTCACGGGAATATATTGTTTATGTGTTGCCAAGCTTGGCTATATGAAGATTATTAGCCTTTCAATGTTGGATGCTCCCAAGTGCCTGGTGTGTCATAGACAGTCTAGAAATGAATTAAGAGGAAAAGTTAAATAAGATTTGGAATATGGAGAAAATAACTTTTAAAGAAAACAAATCAGCTTACAAAGAATGTTCTTAACCTATATTCTCTTACTAGTGAGGAAAAAAAAAAAAAAACAACTTCAACAGAGGTGAAAATTACAAAAAGCAAAAAAATTAAAATGAAAACAAAAAATATTTGCCAAGGGGAAGCACACTCCAGATAAAAATAAACGAAATTCTCTTTGCATTTATGTACTCCTAATTTTTCCACTGGGTACATTTGCACAGTTGGAATTAGGGGGGGAAAAAATCAAATTTCCACTAGCACATTTGTCAGAAGAGGAAAGAGGGAAAAAGCACCATAGGTCAAGTCTCATAGAGAGAATGCCAAATGTCTTTGTGTCCAGTTATTCATGGTTTCAGATAATTGTACAGAAAATATCAAATTTGCATAGTGTGATTATTGCTGATTATTTATCTAGCAGTCAAAATGTTTCAGTGGTTCCTAGGATGACAGATTGACAAGTCCTTAAAACTCATTCATTTTATGAAATTTGCATGTAATTAGGCAATAATGAAGGGATGTTTGTGGACAGAGGATTATACTACAATATGCTGGAAGCAATTCAAATGCTTGACAAAGTGTTAACATTATCTTCAGATTCAACCAAGCCTTAAATGTTTGGCTCAAAATCATGAAATGTATGAATTGGGAAAAAAGATTTAGAAAATTATCAATGGTGTGAAATGCATTTTTTTTCATTTTTTAAAACAGATTTACTCATAGAATTAGCTATACTGGGGACTACCACCACATTCTAATTAGCCAGTCATGGTCTAGGATTTGACGAGCAAATGTGGGGGAAAGCCAGCTTGAGGAGGTGAAAAAGGGATAGTCCAGAGTGTCCCCAATCTTGTGAGTGAGCCACACGTCAGCCCCTCTCAAGGTATGTGACCTTGGACAAGTTACACCTGGACCTCAGTACCTGTAGCTCCTGCACTATATAGACTTGAGATAATAATCTATTTCCTTGTCTGAAAAATACATGTTTTCCATGCATTTATAATCATTTTTAAAAACATGGATGCTTCTTGCCATTGAGGTTTTCATTTAAGGTAATAACTGCATTTCCTTTGTCCAATCCTGGGGGGGGGGAAGAAAAAAAGTTGAATATTTCAATTCACAGCATCTTTGAATTAAAGAAATTTAGTATTTATAAAGTGAAAAGCACAAAGCCTGATATTAAAAGTGCATCCTTAAAAAAAGATACCTATTATTCCGTGGTCGTCTTCCTGCTGAAATCCTGTGCCATTGCTTCTCCAGGGTTGAGATGGACATTATCAAATCTGCATTTGAAAGTTAGATTGTATCTGATCTTCATACAGAAACGTCTTTTCAAGTAATTGATGTATATTATGTAAAATGACTTCTTTCAAAACCAGACTACCTGAAATATTGGGTTATTATAGTAATTTAAATCGATGAAAATCTTAACAAAGGTTCATGGAAAGTTGTAAGAGGAATAAAAGTTATTTCTTTTGACTGCTGGATCCATGGTTTATAACTTGATCAAAGAAGNTTTCCTATTTGGAACCAGTCTGTTGTTCCATGTCCAGTTCTAACTGTTGCTTCCTGACCTGCATACAGGTTTCTCAAGAGGCATGTCAGGTGGTCTGGCGTTCCCATCTCTCTCAGAATTATCCACAGTTTATTGTGATCCACAGCTGACACTAAAGCCAGACAAAGACAGCACGAATATATGTGTGCACATAGGCGTAGGTATTCACACAGGAGTCTGGTCTGGTGATGCGTCCTTTTGTTTGTTGTGTTTATTATTAAGGCTGCTCCGTTGGCAACAGGAAAAAAGATGGAGAGGTCAAGAGGAGGAGGACTGGGAAGAAATACTGGGAGTGAAAGCAAGCATTTATTGTGCGTCTACCCTACATCGTACACTCTGCTAAAAACTTTCTCATCACTCTTGCACTAAATTCTCACAGTAATTGTGTGCTAGTTCCCATCATTCTACAGAGAAGGAAACCGAGCCTCTGTTCAACAGATCTCTCAGAGTCTAACAGCTCATCTGAGATCTTCAGAACCAGATTTGTCCAGTGCTAACATCTAAAATCTTAACTGGGCTTCCCTGGTGGCTCAGATGGTAAAGAATCTGTCTGCAATACAGGAGACCTGGGTTGGATCCCTGGGTCGGGAAGATCCCCTGGAGAAGGGAATGACAACCCACTCCAGTATTCTTGCCTGGAAAATCCCAAGGAGAGAGGAGTCTGGAGGGCTATAGTCCATGAGATCCCAAAGATTTGGACACAACTGAGCATACACACACTCACGAAGTCTTAACCACTTCTCATATCAGGTTCCTTGATTTGTACAATTTTTACAGTAAGAACATATGTTTACTAAATCATATTCACTTACAAATCATATACATCCAGTGCAAAGTATACAAACACCTTATGTAATGACAAATACAGTGAAAGTCTTGTTTTGAAAGGTAGTAGATTGAACCCTATGAAACTGATTTTATTCTCAGTCAAAAATGGTCAAATATGGGCAATTTCATATGGCTCAACTTACTTCTCACCTCAGAGTTAAGGTAGAGCTTGGCTCTGGGCTTGGATTCCATGCAGGTAGGTCCACGTGGTAAAACTGCCTCCAAGGTACACACAGAAGCCTGCCCAGCCTGGAGATCCTGATCAAGCCCAACAAGGACAAAGATTTCCATTTACGAGGCTGCAGCTGAGGAGGGTCTTCAAAAGTATTTACATATTCTTTGCCAGCGATGTGTTTCATATTTGGGTACAAAATATAAATAGGCTGAAAAATATTTATTTGTTAGCGTAGGGAATTTAGAACCTGGGTAAAATGCCAAGTTTAACAGCCCCAGAGACTAAAACGCTTTATGTATTCACCTGCCTACAAATGGAGCTTGGGACCAGCAGCGCTGGCCTCCTCCAGGACTCTGCTTTTCCCGTGGGTGTGAACAATGAAAGGGAAGAACTGTTCTTCACCATAAAGAAATCCACTGATCTTGGGGTGATCTGGTTCATGACCTCTGGTCCAAGACGCCAGGATTAGTGTCCATTCTAACGGTCACCGGTCTGAAATTCCCATTATCTGTCACTGGACACTCACAGAGGGTCATCTCCATGTACGAAGTGGCCCAGAAACTATTAACCAGCAAAGTGAATCAACTATACATATACTGGTCAGGAGTTTCTGGACCACTTAGCACTTGTAGATGACCATCTATAGACTGTAGAAATTAACACAACATCCTTAAGCAATGGTACTCTAATAAAAATTAATTAAAAATGAAAAAGAAAAGAAGAAAGAAACTACTAAGTAGCAGAAACTCTTAACTAGAGAAACTATTAGCGAGCATTCACAGTGGGAACTCACTGAGAAAGGTCTGTCAGAAAGCTGAGGACCTGGGGCCAACTCATGGACATGGTCCCCTCATGATGCTCTGGATGCTGGCATCCTTACTTGTACCCTCTCACAGATAGAGGGGCATCCAGGGTGGAGGGTTGGGTCTTTTATGTTGATCTTGGGGACGTGGACCTAGGCAAAGGTCACTGCTCAGCCTTACCTTATGAAGCCTCTGGAAGAATGGGAAACTGAACCAAAGCCTGGAAGAGCTAAACATTGCAGACAATTCCCAGAGAAGCCTGTCACCCCATCTATGACTCGGAAACAGTGGACCTTCCAAGAACCTTCTCCAAAGCAGACTGTTTTCCCAGCCTCCTGGAGGGAAAGCACAAAGTTTGACATTATCAAAAGGCATATTATGGGCTTCCCTGGTGGCTCTCAGGTAAAGAATGTGCCTGTCAAGGCAGGAGACATGGGTTTGAAGCCTGAGTCGGGAAGATCCCTTTGAGGAGGAAATGGCAACCCACTTCAGTATTCTTGCCTCGGAAACTCCATGGACAGAGGAACCTGGCGGGCTGCAGTCCATGGGGTGGCAAAGAGTCAGACACGACTGAGCATCTTAACAACAACAACAGTTCAACGCAATCACTTACAGCAAATCCAGGAAACTAACATATCCTGCAAAGATCCATTCTTTCAACTGCTTTTTGGAGATCAACCTGCTTCAATAATTCCATACCAAACAAGAGAATATCTAGTGCAGTTTATGGTACGATTTGGAACATGTTTTCAATAGAGAGGAATCATGTCCGACTAATTCATTCAACAAATATTTAGCTGTTCAACAAATATTTATTGAATGTGTTCTCCGTGCCAGGCCCTGTCATAAGTTCTGGAGATGAATCCTGTCCCTCGGGGATCTTACGTTCTAATCTTAGTAGAGCTCTTTGATGAGGGCAGGAGGTGTTTACAAATAAGCAAATAAACAAGAGACAGCTGCTGGTCCTGAGGCAGGCAGATTGAAAAGTAGTCTGCAAAAATTCCAGGCAAGATAAATGTTCAAAATGGAAGTGGTTTGGTGTCAGAGTAAAATGTGGCTACGGATAAATGACCAGCTCAGAAAAGGGGATCAAAGAATAGAAATGAATGAGAAACTGTGAAATAGAACTACTCAAAGAATAATTCTGCAACCCAGATTATTTTCTGAAACAATTTGGAAAGTTGCTGCTATTGCTCAGCTGCTCGAAGTAGCCTAATGCTAAATTGCTAACCAGGAAACCCAGGAAGGAGTTGAAAAGTGGCTGATGAACTTTGATCGAAACAACAATAAGGGAGACATTCCAGAGTGACAAGGAATCAGCCAAAGTCTGCTCCCAGTGACTTTCTATCAGTTTTTGTTCCTTCAGACCATCCAGACGTGATTCTAAGTCTGTGATCTGAAGCTCACTCCCATCCAGCCCACACTTCACCTCTCAGAAATATTTTTTCCAGAATTTAGGACATGTTTAGGAAAGTAATAGGAGACAAAAACAGAAAACAGAACCAAACCATCACAGAACTCTTATACTCTTGCTAGCACAAATGGATTAACTTTGCCTCGTCATGGCCAGGAAATGTTCATTGAATAAACTGTGCAAGGACATGGAGGCTTGTCCTATGAGGGCAGAGTAAATAGAGAATATTCTATTTAAATATAAAGCCCATCATCTGGGTTAGTGAAGGCTATACACATTTAAAGGATGTGGATGATCATTACTGATATTCCTATGAAATCTTAGAACTAAAATGCCCCCTTTACAGTTTACTGAGTGTGTGTTCTGTGTATACATATATACGTAGAAGATGTTCAATGTGTCAAAATAGGCTGATGGTTAATAGAAAACCACACAGAGTAAGTAGAAGAGGGGCTGCCTCATCAAGCTGGGAGTACCTTTAAGGAACTTGCTGGCACAGAGGTGATATAGTCTGACCACAGAAAATGACAGTGTTGGTCGCTCAGTTGTGTCTGACTCCTCGCAACTCGGTGCACTGTAGCCCACCAAGTTCCTCTAACCATGGGATTCTCCAGGCAAGAATAGTGGAGTGGGCAGCCATTCCCTTCTCCAGCGGATCTTCCCGACTCAGGGGTCAAACCCCGGTCTCCTGCATGGCAGGCAAATTCTTTATTGTCTAAGCCACCAGGGAAGCGCAACCACATAAAAAGACTCAAAACTGAGCTCCAGAAAGTAATTTGCATAAATTATTGCGGGCAGAAGTTTGCTTGGGTGGTACAAATGAAGTTTGCTGGGAAAGGGGCAGGAAAGAGATGATGTAACCATAGCAACATTTGTTGATCGACGTTATGAATTTCACTCAAAGAAACACAGTTAAAGAGATGCGTCTTCTGACTTACATAGACTCTCTTATCTTCCCTACAGATATTTCAAACTTGAAAATTTGTCTTAATAGATAACATTTTCATATGAGTTAGAAATGTTTTTAAGGCTAAAGGTGTAGAGGGAACATTTCTCTTCTGTATCTGTCCTCAGTTGCAACATGTGTACAGATATGCATGTACACACACTTGTATCCTCCCCACAAAACCACAGCACGGTCTGCAGGCCTTGCATCTTGCTTATTTTTCCCTTGAAAATTGTTCTGTACATGTGCGTGAAGAATTTCCTTGCTCTTTTGTAAAACTGTATAATATTCCATTCTGTAGAGACAGAACAATGCATTCAATAAGACCCTAGTGATGAATACTAGGTTATGCCTAACTTTTACTACAAATAATGCTGCAACAAATAAATGATCCTATGTGAGGAAACCCGTAGGGTAAAATTTTCCTGAAAGAAAATTTGCAGAGTCAAAAAATATGTACATTTGTGATTGTAGTAAATAGCAGATAAATGGTCCCAGATCGCCTTCCAGTATAATTATTTATACCAATGAAATAGATAGAATAATTATTTATACAGTGTAATTATTTATACCAATGAAATAGATAGCACTTTTTATGTTTCTATTTTACCATCCCCTCTAACATTAAATCCTGACAGCACCCTGCAACTGGACTCTGGATATTTGATCACATCATTAGCATATCCTGTGAACTCGTGATGGGAGGTGTCGTTTCCCTTGACCTTGTTTGAGAAGACTTTCAATAGAGAGCTAGCTTGTGTGTGGTGCTTGAGAAAAGTTATCTGATGTTGATAAGAATGATAAATGGCATTTTAATTTACCATAACAGCAAATCAAGTTTCAGAAATCTACATTCTCACTTCAAATAATACTCCATAACAACAGTTTCTCTGGCTATCCTTTTCCTGGGCAGCTAATATAAACACTTTCCCTACATTGGTTGTGTTTAAATAATATTCAGTTGGCATTTGTTATGTATTTTTATAACCCTCTGTTTGCACTGGTTCCTGAGTAAGGAAAGCAGATTTGCATTTGATAAAATATTTCATCCTCTATTTCCTCTGTGCTTTCCGATACACAAAATGCATTAATAAAACCCTAATTGCCTGTTAAAAATAAGAATGGCTAGGGTCCCCCAAAAGTGATGTATCCCTATCACATGGGTAGTCAGTACCTCCCATGCTGTTATTCTGGCAGCCACAGACACCAAGATAATCTCACGTGAGGTGGTTTCTGACATACAGAGCAAGTCACAGAGGCCTCCAAGTGAAATTTTACATCCGATCCTAATAACACACAGAATCACGACAATGGTTTATTTGAGGTCTCATGACTCAAGGCTGGGCTGCAGAGAAGGCAGTTATGCGTTCAACGCTTTCCTTCCTGAAAGCTCGCCTTGTCAAGAGTCGATGCTGGGCAAGGGATCAACGTGCATATAACTTCATAGAACAAACAACATGTCAAAACTGAGACAAATCTAAACCGAGAGCACTTACATGTGGGGAAATAAAACGCAGGTATCTAATGTAAACAACCACTGGAAAAAAACAAAATCAAAATGAATACATTTAGTTTCGAATTTTTAGCCATCACTCAGTCCAGGACACAAGCAGTTACATCTCCTGCCACGGGAGGGCCAGTTGGTAGAAATTTCTCTCTATGACTTCTTCAAAGAGCGAAAACTGAATCAGAGAGATAAGCTAAATAAGACTCAGAATATCTGTGACTGAAGCAGAGCAGAAGAGAGAGGTCAGAAAAGGTATAGATAGGAGAGAAGTCACGATGGGAAAGAAGCAAAAAGAGATAGGAAATGCAGTGCGCGGGAAGAAAAAGGAAAAGATGCTAAGGAAATATCCTAGGCTGGAGGATAGAAGGGAGACCATAGAAAAAGTAAGAGTTTACATTTTAAAAGGTTTTTTTTATAAAAGGGAAGCAGTCTATATGTACCTGCACATAAAGTAACTCATAAATTCCACAAAATTACATGATGAGAAGATTCAAGAGATTTAAAGAAGAGAACTGAAGATTTGTAGACCCATTAGCTTAAAAAATACCCTATAACTGTTCTTTTTTTCCCCTCAGTTAGATGAAATTGAAGGCCTTCCCTCGTGGTCCAGTGGTTGGTACCTCACCTTCCAATGCAGGTGGTCCGGGTTTTATCCCTGCTCGGAGAGCTAAGATCCCACATGCCTCACAACCAAAGAAACAAAACATAAAACAGAAGCAGACTTGCAACAAATTCAATAAAGTCTTTTAAAATGGCTCACATCAAAACAAATTCTAAAAAATTTTTAAAAAATGAAATCAAGGGAATGACTTGTAAAATACACCTTGTTTCTTGATGATACACTTACATCTTGTTTGAGGATGCACTGGAATGACTTCAATTAATTGTAAAGAGTCAAAAGTGGATGGTTGATAGTTTGCAGTCATCTTGCTATGACCCAGAGAATGTGATCTATTCCAGCAACACGGGGCTGTCAGTCAGGGTCCTGGCAGGAAGTAGATAGGGCACAAACGCCCAGTGCAAGCTGAATGAAGACATTTCCAAACCCACGGGAGGACCAAGGCAAGAAACCAGGCAGAGTGAAGCATCTGGGGCTGGTCACAGCAGGGAGACAGTCCCACAGCCAGGCCTTAGGGGCAAGAGCCATCTGAATCACACAAGAGAATTTATGACCTCCAGAGAGAAAACCACTGCAGTCAAATTCAGCCCAGCAGAAGGCAGAAGAGGACCAATGACCCAAGGCACCATCTTCCTGCCCTCTGATCTCTTCCCAGCTCTTTCCTCCGGAGGAAGCAAGTGGAACCAAAGGGCCAGGGAGCCATGAGTACAAGCCCATAAACATTACTTCCTCGAGGTGAAAAGCAGGGTAGAGAAGTGGAGAGGGGCTGCACAGCCTCATGGCCAGCTCTTAGCACCCGGGATAATAAACTTTTGGAGAAATATGTTGAAAGTCCAAGTTCCTTGTCCTGGAATCATTTGCGTTGTTTATAGAAAGAGTCAAACTCCCTAAGAGCAACTTAGACAGTGGAGATGTCTACATTCACCCTTTGTCCCTGGAGACCCTCTATGTAATAGGATTACTTCTTTGATCCCGTTGTTCCCAGTAAGCCAAGGAGAGGACAGTGCTGGTACTAACTCGCTACCTGCCACAGAGCTCTTGGTTCTGTTCTGCTCTGTGATTCCAAGTTAAACCTTCAAGCCATTGTGTAAATTTTGTCAATATTTCCCCACATAGAGAGAGAGAGAGAATGAGGATTAGTAGACACAAATCTATTGGGCTTCTCTGGTGGCTCAGTGGTAAAGAATCTGCCTGAAATGCAGGAGACTCCGGTTCAGTCCCGGGTTTGGGAAAATCTCCTGGAGAAGGAAATGGCAACCTACTCCAGTATTCTTGCCTGGGGAATCCCACGGACAGAGGAGCCTGGTGGGTTACAGTCCATGGGGTCCCTAAGAGTTGGACTCATTGAGCGCACACACGCAATTGCAGGTATACGCTTTGAAGTGCTAACCTTGCTAAACTCTGACTTAACAAATAACAACCAAAAGGGGCTGATCTTCAAGAAGGGATAAGGAAAGGTAAAATCCATCCATTTGAATGGCGATCAGAGGAGGGAGCAACTCAGTGGGGTGTGTAGTGCCAGGTCAGGTTCTATGGAGAAAGTGAGACTTGTGTTGGAAAAGTGAAGGTATTGATTGATTCTGGAGGTCCTCACAGCCTTACAGTTAGTAAATGAGCTATTAATAGAAAAATCTGCTACTCCCTGACCCCCATTTTCCATGGGTGTCTTCTTATCATATCTCCAATTTTCTCTCTTCTGGAATCTGGCACAGTGCTTGACACACGGTAGTTTTTTAACAAAGAACTTCTCTGTGAATTCTTCTCTGCTTCTCTTCACTATGACACCTGTGTAAGTCAAATATCACTGCATTACCGAATTAATTCCTTAGAGGGAAAGCATTAGCTAGCAAAAGAACTGAGAGGTTAGACATTCATTTTTAAAAAAACTGAAGTACAGTGGATTTGCAATTTTGTGTTAGTTTCAGGTGTCCAGCAAAGTGATTCAGTTATACTTACACACTCACACACACACATGTATGTATATATGTATACTTTTTGTATTCTTTTTTGTTACAGGTTAATATAAGATATTAAATATAGTTCCCCATACCATATAGTAGATCCTGACAATAGGAAATAAAACCACAAGAATGACTTGATTAGGTTGGAATTTTATTTAAATAAAATTTAAATAAAATTAATATTAAATTGTAAGTCCTGAGTAATTAAGTAGTTTTGTTTGAATGTTCTGTCGGGTTTTTTGGTTGCCTGTTGTGTTTCCTTTTATTTTGGGGGGGAGAAGGCTGCATCACACCTTCACAGGCAAGGATTCCAGACACTGAATCCTCCAGAACTGAACGGGATGTCCTGAAGGTACTTAAATAACAAAGAAGAAAATAAGAGTCAGAGAAACCAGAGAGGTTTTGGGGAGCAAGTGTGACCCGATTTTGGTAGGGGGATTAGGAAGAATTGGGATAATTAGAAAGCATTTTGGAAAGACTATCCAGCAACAGGAGATCTGCAAAGAAGCTTGCGGGAGGGAGTGAAGGCTGAGGCTGGGGCCACGGAGTCCCATACGTGACTGTACAGTTGGGTAATTTTCCTCATGAACTCATGACACGATTCGTCACATGACTCCAGAATTCTGCTAGGTAATGTATCTTCATCTGCATTTCCCTACATGTCTGTTGAATAAAAGGAACAAATACATAAATGGTCATTGCCCACTTCAAATTAGTCATTGTACGGTAGCCTGTATATATTTGATACACAATATACATTATGTGTAAATAAGTATTTGTATATAAATATTTTATTAAATATTATATTTATATTGTGCTATATTTATATCATTTATAATATAAATATATAAATATTTATTTGTGTATGCTGCTGCTGCTGAGTCACTTCAGTCATGTCTGACTCTGTGCAACCCCATAGATGGCAGCCCACGAGGCTCCCCCGTCCCTAGGATTCTCCAGGCAAGAACACTGGAGTGGGTTGCCACTTCCTTCTCCAATGCATGAAACTGAAAAGTGAAAGTGAAGATGCTCAGTTGTATCGTTGTGTATAAATATATATAAATTTATATATGCTACATATCAAATATAAAATATATATCAAATATGTATCAATTTGGGCTTCCCTGGTGGCTCAGACAGTAAAGAATCTGCCTACAATGTGGGACACCTGGGTTCAGTCCCTGGGTTGGAAAGATCCCCTGTAGGAAGGCAAGGCAACCCACTCCAGTATTCTTCTGGAGAATCCCCATGGACAGAGAAGCCTGGTGGGCTACAGTCTATGGGGTCACAAAGAATCCAACAGAACTGAGTGACTAAGCATAATGTATCAATTTAGTTGTAACTTAATCTGTATATGTTTGATATATAAAATATTTGTATATAATATATATTAAATATATATCAAACATAAAATGTATATCAAATATACATCAATTTAGTCACAGTATACATATATATTTGATACATGCATACATGTCAAAATAGATATATGTTCCAAATATACAACTGTTGCATTATGTATTCTAAAATCTTTTTTCTGTTGCCATAGCCCTTCAGATATTCTCACCCATAAGTCATGTCTTTCAGCTTTCGAGGATAGATTGGAAATTTGTAAAACGTTCAAGTCATTCATAATCAAATGGAATAAAGAGCAGATAAGCTGGATAATCTATATTTAAATCATTAAAAGGCAACACTAATAAAATGAGACAGGGGTCCTCGTGTGGTCTGAACACGGCAGAAATATGTGACGTTAAAGACGCTCCTCAGGGAGAGGGGCCAAGAAAGATGAGGAGTTGCTGCCTGGCCTCAGGTGTAAAATCTTGACTATAATGGTGACCCCTCCCATCTGACAATCTCTCAATTATGGAGACTTCCCTTGTTTTGACTGCTCTGCTTTTAAAACTCACTTAATCAAAACAGCAAATACAAAATCTGGACCAGAAAAATATGTTCCAATTGAATTCTCCTTAGAAGATACAATGGAGAGACTCTTTTAAACACTTACTTTTAGATGTGCAAAATAAATCTGCAAGCTAAAAGGTTGGGTTCCTCACCTACATATTAGATATTTTCAGCTGGAAGAACTTCCAATATAAAGTTTTCCATCCTCCCCTTACAGTCCGTACTATTTTAAGGTCCGTGGTAATTCATTCTTGTGTGGTTAAATGTCATTCTCATTGGAAGGTGTCTATGTTTTTAATTTCACCTTCTTTCCTGGACGTGGGACTAGGGTATTAAAAAACAATGACTACTTTGTTCAAGTATTTTTAAAATTTATTTTTCAGCCATTTAGAAAATACAATATTTTTTGTTAATGTCTGTTTGAGACAGGCAGTTGCATATGAGTCTCTTATTTTTCTGTGAATTTGAAGTATTTGACAATTATAAATAAAATTATTAGATATAATGCATTAAAATATATTTAAAACTCTTACAAAAGTAGCATGGACCACTTCTGCAAAAAAGAGAAAAAGGTACTAATGAATCTTTTCATCATGACTAATACTTTAGGAAGTTAATTATAAGACCTATCCACAGAAAAGATAAATATACAACCTATCGGTTATGTTGGTTCACCTGGTCACAAAATTCTCAACCATTTATTTGCAGGTAGAAATAAAACTAAATCTGGTCCATGTGAAGTATAAACAGAAAGGTTTCAACCCATATTTCTGGATTCCTTTCCCCCTTGAAGATCCATCTATGTAAATTAATGCTGCTTGAATAAAACAATATCCAAATTCACCAAATAATACAAACATCTCTTAGATATTAAGAAGCTGCATTCAGAGGGCAGTTGAACCTGTCTAGATCCTTTCATGAGAAAATTGATTTCCTTATTTACCCACGCCAATGTTTTTTTGAGTCATTTGTCATTTACATAACACTAAGCAACCAGTACTGGGAATGTCCAAAACAACAAAAAAGCCTCTATAACAATTTTTGACACAGGGGACTTCATGGAGAAGCCCATATATTCATCAGCGGCAGATTCATGGCACTTTCTGTTTAGATGGCCATTTCCTCGTGGAGTCATGATGTTTTATTTGGCTAGTAACTGCTTCAGGAACAGGAGAGCAGTTGTATTCATGAAGCCAACTATTGGAAGGAATTTCCTTGCTTATTTTTTTCCTCTGTGTGTGTGTGTTTGTGCTTGTACATGTGTGTGTTTTTCTTCAAGATCTTGGGTGCAAAAGCCACCTTATTTATTCTTGAGAAATTTGAAAACATGTCAGTTACCTAGCTTATATTTATGATTCTTCTGTAGTCATTTTTCTCATATTGTTTTACTTTAAATTTAACAGTTATATTTTAAACTCTTTGAGTAACTGTTCTTACTGCATCAAATTTGTATTAATATTGCTATTTTTAGCCTAAGCCCTTTTTCAAAGACAAAAATGGAAGGTGGGGAAAAGGAAATCTAATCATCACTAACAGTGAAGTTTCATTTCCTAAGAAGCACTAGGTTAGAGTCAGCCCTAAGAGAAAACTGTGGTGTTGGAAAAGATTCTTGAGAGTCCCTTGGACTGCAAGGAGGTCAAACCAGTCAATCCTAAAGGAAATCAATCCTGAGTATTCACTGGAAGGACTAATGCTGAAGCCAAAACTCCAATACTTTGGCCACCTGATGTGAAGAGCTGACTCACTGGAAAAGACTCTGATGCTGGGAGGGATTGGGGGCAGGAGGAGAAGGGGACGACCAGGGATGAGATGGCTGGATGGCATCACCGACTCAATGCATATGAGTGTGAGCAGGCTCCAGGAGATGGTGAAGGACAGGGAAGCTTGGCATGCGACAGTCCATAGGGTCACAAAGAGTCGGACAGGACTGAGCAGCTGAACAACAAGAAGAAAGAACTATCTGTTTTCACATTTAGTGTCTTTTTTTGGACACCTCGGCAGTCATAATATAGAGTTGTTGTCTTACTGATAGTCTGCCCTTAATAGGTCTATCTTGCAAACAAACATTAAATTCTGGCCTCTGAAATCACTTTTTCTGTCACTGACTTTTACACTCTTATCTCTTAAGCTATATTTAATTAAATCTATAGAAGAGAAAATAATTGTAATAAAAGCGAACATTTTGCTTTTTTGATATTTGATTCATTTTTATCCTCTCTTTCAAGAGAGAGGCGATATTTGGAATACTCAGGCATATAAAACCATCTCATGATTTGGGTCTCTTTTAAGTGCATGGAGAGATTAGCATGATTTGATTTATTTTGACAAAGGATGGTCAAAGTTTTTTTAAGAACAACAGTCTGCCAGGAATGTTTTAAGGGTCTTTAGTGCTACTAGTAGAATAAACCGTGTCAGGTGTTTCTTGCGACTGAAAGATGACCTTCAATCCCTTTTCTTCTGGTTTATCCTGATGTTTTTGAATAATCCTTAAGATAATTGAGAAGTTATTAACATTGCTGTTTAAATACAGTACACAAGAGTCACATTCAAATTGAAAAGCTGGTTTGAAAGAATCACAAAGCAAAAAGTGATCTTGGTTTGCTTTCAATCCAAGTCACAGAGCATTTAAACTCTGCCAGAATAGTTTAACCTCATTCCTGAAGACTCAAATACTGGGAAAGTTTGAGGGCAGGAGGAGAAGAAGGCAGCAGAGGATGAGATGGTTGGATGGCATCGTTCACTCAATGGACATGAGTTTGAGTAAACTCCGGAAGATAGTGAAGCACAGGGAAGCCTGGCGTGCTGCAGGCCATGAGGTCATAAAGGGTCAGACAGGACTTAGTGACTAACGACAACAACAAAAGCGCTAGGAAATAAAATTATTCAGTTTTCAAAAATAACCTATTCGAATGTGCCATACCTTTCCTCAAAGAGACAAGATGTCCAAATAAAACTTTAATTCATAAGTGGAATGTTCCTCAGTGACAATCTCATTTATAACATTCTGAGGTCTGTGTAGACAGCTGGATATGGCAGCTACACACCTGGCCTGCTGGGGTTCAGTTCTCTGAGTAAATACCCCTTTCATCACTATGGTCAAAGTCATGCAGCATTTCCAGGTCTGATGTGTTATTCTCAGTTGTGTCTGACTCATTGATAAACTATGAACTGTGTAGTTCACCAGGCTCCTCTGTCCATGGGATTTCCCAGGCAAGAATACTGGAATGGGTTGCCATTTCCTCCTCCAGGGGATCTTCCTGACCCAGAGATCGAACCGACATCCCCTGTGTCTCCTGCATTGCAGGCGGTTTGTTTACCCACTGAGCCACCTGGGAAGCCCTTCCACGCCTGATAGACTTATGAACGCTGGACAGTGGTAGGGAAATAAGCAGGCAGATCACTCACAAGTTATCCACATGAATTACCGACCCATAAAGGGTGCCATTCATTTGAAAATTCATTTTTCACTTTGAGATACAGTCATCATATTATTATGGGCAGTGACGAGGCTCTTGCATTTTTCACAGGAAAAGTCACAGACTGGGACCTCCCTGGTGGTTAAGACGTCTCCTTCCAAAGCAGAGAGTGCAGATTCGATGCCTGGTCAGGGAACTAAGATCCCATATGCCTCGTGGCCAGAAAACCAAAACGAAACAAAAAACACAGAAGCATTATTGTAACAAATTCAATAAACTTTTTTAAAATGGCCCACTTCAAAGAAATAAAATATAAAAATTTAAAAAAGAAAAAGCAAAGATTGAAAGCTGAGGCTTATGATGACATACCATTGAGCCTGATATTTTAAAACCTGTATTTACCTGTCAAATTAGTTGACGTGGTCACTAAATACAATTTCCTATAGGAAATGACTAAGAATTCTGATACCAAAATCCCATACTGATTCTTTAAAATCATTCAAGGTCTGTACTGTCCCCTCTCAAAAATATTAGAAGGACTTTGGGTCTTGCATATTGCATGTGCGGTTGGTTGTGTTTGACTCTTTGTGATCCCATGGACTGTAGCTGGCCAGGCTCTTCTGTCCAAGGAATTTTCCAGGCAAAAATACTGGAGTGGGTTGCCATTTCCTTCTCGAGGAAAAGTACTTTAGTAATACTTAAAGCTATACAGCAAATAACCATATGAAAAGTTCAGTTCAGTTCAGTCGCTCAGTCGTGTCCAACTCTTTGCAACCCCATGGAACGCAGCACGCCAGGCCTCCCTGTCCATCACCAATGCCCAGAGTCCACTCAAACTCGTGTCCGTTGAGTTGGTGATGCCATCCAACCTTCTCATCCTCTGTCATCCCCTTCTCCTCCTGCCTTCAATCTTTCCCAGCATCAGGGTCTTTTCAACTGAGTCAGCTCTTTGCATCAGGTGGCCGAAGTATTGGAGTTTCAGCTTCAACATCAGTCCTTCCAATGAACACTCAGGACTGATCTCCTTTAGGATGGACTGGTTGGAGCTCCTTGCAGTCCAAGGGACTCTTAAGAGTCTACTCCAAGACCACAGTTCAAAGCATCAATTCTTCGGTGCTCAGCTTTCTTTATAGTCCAACTCTCACATCCATACATGACTACTGGAAAAACCATAGCCTTGACTAGATGGACCTTTGTTGGCAAAATAATGTCTCTGTTTTTTAGTATGCTGTCTAAGTTGGTCATAACTTTCCTTCCAAGGAGTAAGCATCTTTTAATTTCATGGCTGCAGTCACCATCTGCAGTGATTTTGGAGCCCCCAAAAATAAAGTCAGCCACTCTTTTCACTGTTTCCCCTTCTATTTCCCATAAAGTGATTGGACCAGATGCCATGATCTTCGTTTTCTGAATGCTGAACCTTAAGCCAACTTTTCACTCTTCTCTTTCTCTGTTATCAAGAGGATGAAAAGTTACTCAATATCATATGTTATTAGAGAGTTACAAATTAAAACACTAATGAGATACCCTTATATTCATCACAGTGGCTAAAATCTATTGACAACTTCAAATACTGACAGAATTGAAGCAATGGGAACTCCCATTCATCATGAATGGGAATTCAAATGGTACAGAAGCCCCTTTGGAAGACAGTTTGGCTGTTTCTTATGAAAATAAACATGTGTTTACCATGTGATCCAGGAATGTGCTCACTGCAGTCTACCCAAAGGAACTGAAAACCCTGTGCACATGAAAATCAGCACATATATCTATAGTAGCTTTATTCATAAATGAAGCAACCAAGAATTCCTTCAGTAGATGAATGGATAAACGTATACCCATGCCATGGAATATTAATTAGTGCTAAAAAGAAATAAGCTATGAAGCCACAAAAAGAAATGGAAGAACCACAAAAGTCACTCTAAAAAACCTACATCCTGTATGATTCTAACTGTATGACATTCTAGAAAAGATGAAATATGGAAAGAGTAAATAGATCAGCGGTAGCCAAGGAGTGAGGGGGAGGGAGGGATGAAGGGGGGGCACAGTGAAACTATTTTAGGGCAATGAAACTGTTCTGTATGACACCATAATGGTTGCTGCATGTCATTACACGTTTATCAAAACCTGTAGATCAGTATAACACACACAAAATAAGCCCTATTGCAATCTATAGATTTTCACCAGTAATCAATAGTGTATTAATACTGGCTCATCAATTGTAGCAACTGTGTCACACCAATGCAAAATGATAATAACAGATGCTGAGGGAAGATAGAAGGTTAAGGGAACTCTGTATCTTCCGCTCATTTTTTTTCTGTAATCATGGAACTGCTCTGAAATAACGAAGCTTATTCGTTAAAACTGGTAAAGTACATATTGAAGAAAATGAAAAGAAAATATTGCAAACATCTCACCTTTGAACCAGTTATTTACAAGACAAAAATTGTCTAATGCATTTTAATAATGTGTCCACATTTTTCTTACTGGAGTTGAAGGATTTTCTGAACAGGCACTCAGGGGGCACAGTGGTAAAGAATTACCCACCAATGCAAGAGAAATAGATGCAGTTTCGATCCCTGGGTGGGGAAGATCCCCTGGAGTAGGAAATGGCAACTCACTCCAGTATTCTTGCTTGGAGAGTCCCATGGACAGAGAAATCTGTTGGGCTATAGGCTACAGAGTTGCAAAGAGTCGAACACAACTGAGCAACTAAGTACAAGACAGCACAACATCCTTCACAAATATATGTCAACTGAAAAGAATGACTCGGCGTCTCCTTAACGATAGATTTCTGGAAAGATTGGCCAACCCAGCTTCTCAAGAGATTCAGTCTTCCCCATGAACTGCGTATTTCCTGGCCAACAAAAATAATTAGTTCTACATTACTAAAGCTTAACATNAAGTACAAGACAGCACAACATCCTTCACAAATATATGTCAACTGAAAAGAATGACTCGGCGTCTCCTTAACGATAGATTTCTGGAAAGATTGGCCAACCCAGCTTCTCAAGAGATTCAGTCTTCCCCATGAACTGCGTATTTCCTGGCCAACAAAAATAATTAGTTCTACATTACTAAAGCTTAACATTTCAGTAGTGAACATTCCAATCTAAGGTGGTGAAGAAATTACTAAATAAGTAATAGTGTTAGGATACATAGGTTCATTACTCATTTTTAAAATATAAGTTCTACCCATTAAAAGTTCTTTATACAAATAAAGGAAGATGGAAAATTATATAAAACTTGAGAAATGTGGGTTCCTTCCACCATGATAACTGCACAGACTATCCAGAGATTATACGCATTGGGGAACATTGATACAATTTTAATCCATTGAGGTCTGATCTTCTAATGAGGGGCAAAAACAAACCATTAGAAACTTTGAGCTGTGTTAGAAGCGTTTTGTGTCACATGTTTCCACATACCAATTGAAAACATTTTAGAGCAATAATTTTCTGGGCATGGCAGTTGCTGAAGTGGCAGGAAGTCATCTGATTTTCTACACTCACCAGAAAAAATTCAAAGATTTCTGGCAAAAGATTGCAACTAATTCTTATGAAAGGAGTTAACCAAACAGAGTAAAGTTTAGAAACCAGTGAAAGTACAGTGGTTCACTGTGAGCATTCTTTTGCCTATTTCATTGTTTTATTCATTTCACAAATTTGTGGTGAAAGTGTTCCTCGCTCAGTCACGTCTGACTCTTTTAGACCCTATGGACTATAGCCCACCAGGCTCCTCTGTCCATGGGATTTCCCAATCAAGAATACTGGAGTGGGTAAGCCATTACCTTCCCAGGAGATCTTACTGACCCAGGAATTGAACCTGCGTCTCCTAACTGAAGGCAGATTCTTTACCATCTGAGCTACCAGGGAAGCCTAGTAGTAGGTNTGAAGCGACTTAGCAGCAGCAGCAGCTTCTTATTGCAGTGGCTTTTCTTGTTGGACTTCCCTGGTGGTCCAGTGGTGAGGAGTCCCCCTGCCAGTGCAGGGGACATGGGTTCGATCCCTGGTCCAGGAAGATTCCACATGCAGCAGGGCTGCAGGCACCACTAACTAAGCCCAGGCTCCACAACTACCAAGCCCCAGCTTAGAGCCCAGGCTCCGCAACAAGAAGTTGACACGTTCTAATCAAAAGGAACCCTGACTTAAAGTAACATAGATTCCAGCAGATGTGTAACTGGAGGGAATCCCCTGGCTGCTCGATGGTTAGGACTCCGAACTCTCACTGCCTGGGTTCAATCCCAGGTTGGGGAACTAAGAGCCCACAATCTACATGATGTGGCCAAAAAAAGAAAAAAAAATGCAACTGGAGTGCTAAAGTGAATAAGAGGAATGGATGCAAAAAGTAAAGCCTATATTCAGGATACATCTTAAAAATGAAAATATTTAATAGCTATGTAGCATGGACATGTGTGCATAAGCTGTCTTCTACATAAGATTCATTTTTTATTTTCCTACTACCTGGAAAGTAGTGAACATTTCTGTTGACCTTTCGCCCATGGATTTGGCATTTACCTTCCTATTGCTAAGTCACTTCAATCATGTTCATCTCTTTGAAGCTTTATGGACTGTAGCCCATCAGGCTCCTCCATCAGTTGGATTGTCCAGGCAAGAATCTTGGAGTGGGTTGCCATTTCCTTCCCCAAGGGATCTTTTTGACCCAGGGATGGAACCCAGGTCTCTTACATCTCCTATATTGGTGTGCATTCTCAGTCACTTCAATCATGTCCAACTATGTGACCCTATGGACTATAGCCTGCCAGGTCCCTCTGTCCATGGGATTCTCAAAGGCAAGAATACTGGAGTGGGTTGCTATGCCCTCCTCCCGAAGATCTTCCCAACCCAGGGGTTGAACCCACGACGTCTCCTGAGTCTTCTGCATTGCAGGTGGATTCTTTACCACTGAGCCACCTGGGGCTTTTTCCTTGGTGATATCCAATTTTCTCACAAGAGGCTCACAATTCTAGATTGATAGCAAAGAAATGTTGGTTGTCAGAACAAGCCATCTTATCAAGGCATCTGCTTGCTGTTTGGATGACTGTAGCAAAATTGTCACTTTATTGATACTTAACAATTGAAATTTTATTTCCAGAAAAGGTACAATGTGCACACGACAATCGTTTGGACACATATACTTGTACATAAAGAAAAATGGGAGATTACAGCTTGAGAAAGGGGCTGATCATTCTGGGTGGTTTTTGCTAGCATAAGGAAACTGATTCTGTCCCTACGGTGCCCTTCAAAGAGTTGGAGCAGAGAGCAGAATAGGAAATGAAGTGAGTTCAGTGACCCTCGCTGGCCTGAACCACAGGAGCCAGTAAACACAGGATTTCCACTCTATTCATAGCCTGCTTTGTGGTGGCCTTTTGCTATCTTTGTACAAGCGAGACTTTCCCCCTAAAAAAACAATAAACATATTGATATGGACACACACAATGGCTTTCTTGTATACCACCACGTTATTTTGAATTATTGCCACAAGGATTGAGGAGCAGTGTACAGTCTGAAAAACAAATTTGAAATAGAGTGCAACCAAGTCATGTGATTTGGGGGAGGGGGTGGTTATTAGTCATAAACCTGCACTTTCTTCACCTAGCTCTCCTTGAAGAATGATATAAAATGCAGCTTTCACCCAAGCCTATAATTTTCAGTGTAACGGAGCTGCTCCTTCTGTCACATGTCAGAAACAGTGCTCAAGAAAGGAGATTATGAGCACAGCCGTATCACGATGTCGTACAAGAGAGGCTAGCCCTTGTCACCTGGATTGGTTTTCATATCCGTCCGGAAACTTCTTTACCAACCCCTGATAGAAGGTTTAAATGACATTTGTGTCCTTCCCTAAAATGATATGTGTATGAACATATTATAAACTGGACGACACGCATAGAAAATCACGTCTAAGTACCAAAGTGCCAATGATCAAGCATCACAGCCTTGTAAAGATTGTTTTGGTTTGCTTTTCTATAACCAGAGATTTCTAGATCTTCAAAAAGAACTCCCAGGTTTTGTAGCTATCCCTCCTTAGGCAAAAAGACACGCGTAGTTTTATTCAGCTTTACTAGTATTGGACAGGAGATTGACTTTCAAAACCTTTCCTTAGAGGTGAAGAAAGAGCGCAAACTAAATTAGCATGTGCAGATTAAAGAAAGGAAAGGGCTGAAGATCCAGGCGTTGCAAAACACTTGAGTAAAAATGAGCATACAGTGTTCCGACTTTTTAAAAATTTGTACATTTTTAATTTCGTCTTCAAAAATGTAGTTCAAAGACTCAAGACTGAGCGCCAAGAAAATACTTCAAATAGAGCCTAGGATTCCTGATTCTGGCCATGACAGAGTAACAAATATTGAAATAACCTCTCTTTATAAGCAACCCTAACACTGGACAAAGTTTTTAAAATAACCATTTTCAGAACTGATGCTTTTAAACCGTGGTGCTGGAGAAGACTCTTGAGAGTCCCTCGGACTGTGAGTTCAAACCAGTCAACCATAAAGGAAATCAACCCTGAATATTCATTAGAAGGACTGATGCTGAAACTGAAGCTCCAGTACTTTGGGCACCTGATGTGAAGAGCCAACTTATTGGAAAAGACTCTGGTGCTGGTTGGATGGCATCACCAACCTAACGGACATGAATTTGAACAAACTCAAGGAGATCGTGAAGAACAGAAGAGCCTGACTTGCTGAAGTTCATGGGGTCTCAAAGAGTTGGACCCAACTTACTGACTGAACCGCAAAATGACAGCTTCTTACAAAATCAGATGTGCTTTTATCATACAGTCCAACAGTCACACTCCTTGATATCTACCCAAATGAAGATCGAACTAAACCACGCCTGGATTCTTGACTCCTGAAAATTGTGAGATAAGAAATGAATGTTTTTGAACCTACTGCATTTGTGGAAACTTACTGTACTGTGAGAGAAAACTAATAGAAAGTCACACCTAAAGATTACTGAAAGGTGCTATTTATATAAAATTCTGGATCAGGCAGCGTGGATCATGGTGGAAGGTAAGAACACTGGCCTCTGCTAGAGGAGTGAATTGACTGGGAGGAGGCCTGAGGGAACTTTTCAGGGTGATGGAGATTTTGAAACAATACACTTAAGATCTGTGTGTTTCATAGTCTTAAATACATCTCAAAAGTCAAACTTGTATTTCTCTGAACCTCATTTCAGCAATGCCACTGCTGTCTGGTATGACTCAATGCAGGCTCATCTGAAGCCCTCCAGCCTATGGCACCCAAATCGTTTCTAGTCATTCATGTGATTACAGGTAGGCTGGTTTACCAAATGAATTTTCACATCAAGATTATTTTTAACCTAAAACAAAATGTAGGTAGTGAGCAGTCTTTTAAGACATCTGGAAGTTTATGTTTTACAAACCATGCAACAGACATCCCTAGTGGTGCAGCAGATAAGACTGAGCTCCCAATGCAGGGGACCCAGGTTTGATCCCTAGTCAGGGAATTAGATCCTACATGCCACATCTAAAACCCAGCACAGCCAAATAAATAAATAGTAAAAAATTAAAGCCACACAAAAGATGAGTCATGTGACCTCAAAACATGTTTTACAACCATATGCCAAAGTCAGTGAACTGTGGCCACAAAGATGAAAGTGGCCTGGTGCCTGTTTATAGCAATGTCATGTACACATGACAAATATCGCGTGGGATAGCATACTGTGAAACACATTCACCTACAAGATGACTGCTTCAAATATTGGCTTAAAATAAGCACTGGAATGTTTAGGATCCCTCTAGCCTTTCCATGCTGTGCACTCCTAGAGAGGATTATGGCTGGCAGGAATAAAATCCTCCCTTATAACCGCACGGTCATTGTTGCTGTTAGATTGCTAAGCCGCGTCCGACTCTGCAACACCGTGGACTGTAGCCCTCCAGGCTCCTCTCTCCGTGGAATTTCCCAGGCAAGAACACTGAAGGGGGCTGCCATTTCCTTCTCCAGGGCATTTTCCCAACCCAGGGATCGAACCCGTGTCTCCTGTGCCTCCTGTATTGCAGGTGGATTCTTTATTGCTGAGCCACGTTGGGAAGCCCTTATCAATTATCATCATAATATTGATTGTTCTGTCTCCCACACTTATTAATGGTGTGAACTGGACAAATTACCTAGTCTTTAGAGACACATCTTCCATCCCTAAGACAGGTGCGACAATAGTACACATCTCAGTGTTGTCTTGAAAATGAAATGAAATGAAATAAAAATATAGGCACAATAAGGTCCATAGCAAGCACTTAGTAATAAGAATTCTTTTCTTTCTTCCTCCTCTTCCCCTCCTCCCCACCTCTACACCACTTCTACACTCGTATGTAAATGTTCCAAATTATCAACTATTTGGATTCAAATATTTTGTCCTAAAAATTGCCTTTTGATATACATTTCATTCTTAACTATTAAATGAAATGCTAGTGGTAAACAAAAAAGAACATTGTTTTCTTGGGGGTCCAGTAACTAATTTCCAAAAGTTAATCTTTTACTTCAATGAGGAGGATTTCTATTTTTCTCTGTGGCAAAGTCTTATTGTTTAACATTATAGCTGATATTCACATATGGCAGGACTTTGGCCTAGGAGTTTGGCCTGTGGAAAGTCACATTAAATTCCTTGACACGAAATTCTCATTTATAGGATCTATTATTTTGATAAGGACAAGTCTCATATCGGACAACATAATACTCAAGAAGGAATCCTGAGAGTGAATGCTTCAGAAGAGAATCACTGCAGCTGTAATTCTGCAGAAGAGCTGGTCAAAAGAGGAGTTCTTGAAAACAATGGGGTTATTTAAATTCCACCTTGAAAACTGAGTGACAGTTTGCCCTGGGAACTATTGTGTTTCAAATTCCATCTCAGGACAGGCCCTGCCTTCCCACAGGCCACTGAAAAGCCTTTTATTTTGTCATCCTCTTCTAAAAGCTCCTTCAAAACCTTCCCAACAAACCAGGATTTTCTGCCATCAAAAACAAAAGCTATTCTTTTTTTTTTTTTTTTAAGAAAAGAAAATATTACCTCCTTCGAATTAAGCTTCATGACACTGAGAATTCTATAAACTCTTGGCAGATTTCGGAGACTACACAATTTGAAAACTTAAAAAATTTGTCATGTATCTAATTGTTTTCTTTTTCTTTGCCATTTGTACTGTCCAGTTATTCTACAGAAAAACTAGATAACACTGTAAGAGTAAATGCAGCCATTTAATAAAATCTAGCACCTCAAAGTGAAACTTGATGGAGAATCTGTGTTTAAGAACCACCCACTTAAACTGAATTTTCTAAATAATCATAAAATTTTTAGAATCATTACACTTTGGAAGGTGCTCTCAGAAATTACCTCCCTAACAAACTGCTGATTGTTTATAAAGCGTATTGTATATAGTATGTAAACATAAACACACACACAAAGTCTGTAAGGCGCTACTTACTATTTTCATTAAAAACTGTTTCCATATTCAAGAGGTACAACTTCTGAGAACCAGGACCGGCTCTAAAATTAACACTAAGAACTTAAGAGTGATTGTATTTTGCAAATCAACCCAAAAATACTCTTTCCCAAAGTCACCTCCAAGAAGAAATGTGAAGCACACAGACCTTCAACAAGATTCTGGTTTACTGCCCAGACTGGAGGAGCCTCCTCCACACACACAGTGAAAATACAAAAATAAAGACCATTTGCTAAAAAGAAAATACGTATTTAAAGAAAGTAAACTAAAATAGGTATAAGTGAATATTTCTTGAATAGTTCCTAAAACAACATCCCAATTAGGAATTTTTAATTAAAGGCATTGTTATTTTAAAAATGTTCTACCTTCTATGTTTTTATTTTGAAGTATAAATAAGTATACTTAAAGGATAGTTGATTTATTGAAGTGTAATTGATTTATGATATTATATTAGTTTCAAGTGTACAGCATAGAGATTCAGAATTTTGATAGATCATACCACACTTAATATTATTATGAAATAATGCCTGAAATCCCCAGTGCTGAATAGTACATCCTTGTTGCTAATACAGTTTATGCATAATTTGTATCCTGTAGTCTATTAACCACTGTCTTGCACCTCCCCCTTGCTCCCCCCACCCCCGCCATGGGTAACCACTAGTTTGCTTTCTATATATGTAGAAGTCTGTTTCTATTTTGCTATACACATTGATTTATCTTATTTTTCAGTTCCATTCAGTTCAGTCACTCAGTTGTGTTCGACTGTTTGCTACGCATTGACTGCAGCACACCAGGCTACCCCATCCATCACCAACTCCCGGAGCATATTCAAACTCATGTCCATCGAGTTGGTGATGCCATCCAACCATCTCATCCTCTGTCACACCTTTCTCCTCCAGCCTTCAATATTTCCCAGCATCAGGGTCTTTCCCAGTGAGTCGGTTCTTTGAATCAAGTGGCCAAAGTATTAGAGTTTCAGCTTCAGCATCAGTCCTTCCAATGACTATTCAGGACTGATTTCCTTTAGGATGGACTAGTTGGATCTCCTTGCAGTCCAAGGGAATCTCAAGAGTCTCGCCAACACCACAGTTCAAAAGCCTCAATTCTTCAGTGCTCAGCTTTCTTTATAGTCCAGTTCTGACATCATACATGATTACTGGCAAAACCATAGCTTTGATTAGATGGACCTTTGTTGGCAAAGATATATCTCCTTTTTAATATGCTGTCTAGGTTGATCATGGGGATCTCAAGGCAAGAATACTGAAGTGGTTTGCCATTCCCTTCTCCAGTGGACCACATTTCGTCAGACCTCTCCACCATGACCTGTTCGGCTTGGGTGGTGCTACACCCATGGCTTAGTTTCATTGAGTTAGACAAGGCTGTGATCCATGTGATTAGATTGGTTAGTTTTCTGTGATTGTGTTTTCAGTCTGTCTGCCCTCTAATGCCCTCTCTCAGCACCTACAATCTTACTGGGGTTTCTCTTACCTTGGACATGGGGTACCTATTCACAGCTGCTCCAGCAAAGCACAGCTGCCGTTCACCACTCCAGCGCCGCGAGAAGCAAAGTAGAAAGGGAAAGATATATGCATTTCAATGCAGACTCCAAAGAATACCAAGGAGAGATAAGAAATAGAGGAAAACAATAGAATGGGAAAGACTAGAGATCTCTTCAAAATAATTAGGAATACCAAGGGAAGATTTCATGTGAACATGAGCACAGTAAAGGACAGAAATAGTATGGACCTCATAGAAGCAGAAGATATTAAGAAGAGGTGGCAAGAAAATACAGAAGAACTATACAAAAAAAAAATCTTCACGACCCAGATGATTATGATGGTGTGATCACTTCACCTGGAGCCAGATATCCTGGAATGTGAAGTCAAGTGGGCCTCGGGAAGCATCAGGATGAACAAAGCTAGTGGAGGTGATGGAATTCCAGTGGACCTATTTCAAATCCTAAGAAATGATGCTGTGAAAGTGCTGCACTCAATATGCCAGCAAATCTGGAAAACTCAACAGTGGCCACAGGACTGGAAAAGGTCAGTTTTCATTCCAATTCCAAAGAAAGGCAATGCCAAAGAATGCTCAAACTACCGCACAATTGCCCTCATCTCACACGCTAGTAAAGTAATGCTCAAAATTCTCCAAGCCAGGTTTCAGCAATATATGAACTGTAAACTTCCAGATGTTCAAGCTGGTTTTAGAAAAGGCAGATCAAATTGCCAACATCTGTTGGGTCATCGAAAAAGTAAGTTTCAGAAAAACATCTATTTCTGCTTTATTGACTATGCCAAAGCTTTTGACTCTGTGGATCACAATGAACAGTAAAAAATACTTAAAGAGATGGAAATACCAGACCAGCTGACCTGGCTCTTGAGAAATCTGTATGCAGGTCAGGAAACAACAGTTAGAACTGGACATGGAACAACAGACTGGTTCCAAATAGGAAAAGGAGTACGTCGAGACTGTTTATCGTCACCCTGCTTATTTAACTTCTATGCAGAGTACATCATGATGAACAGTGAGCTGTTGTGAAGTACAAGCTGGAATCAAGATGGCTGGGAGAAATGTCATTAACCTCAGATATGCAGATGACACCACCCTTACGGCAAAAAGTGAAGAAAAACTAAAGAGTCTCTTGATGAAAGTGAAAGAGAAGAGTGAAAAAGTTGGTTTAAAGCCGAACATTCAGAAAACAAAGATAATGGCATCCAGTCCCATCACTTCATGGCAGGTAGATGTGGAAACAGTGGCAGGCTTTATTTTTGGGGCTCCAAAATCACTGCAGATGGTGACTGCAGCCATGAAATTAAAAGATGCTTACTCCTTGGGAGGAAAGTTCTGATCAACCTAGATAGCATATTACAAAGCAGAGACATTACTTTGCCAGCAAAGGTCTGTCTAGTCAAGGCTATGGGTTTTCCAGTGGTCGTGTATGGATGTGAAATTTGGACCATAAAGAAAGCTTAGCGCTGAAGAATTGACGCTTTTGAACTGTGGTTTTGGAGGAGACTCTTGAGAGTCCCTTTGACTACAAGGAGATCCAAACATCCATCCTAAAGGAGATCAGTCCTGAGTGTTCATTGGAAGGACTGATGCTGAAGCTGAAACTCCTTTGGCCACCTGATGGGAAGAGCTGACTCATTTGAAAAGACCCTGATGCTGGGAGGGATTGAGGGCAGGAGGAGAAGGGGAAGACAGTGGATGAGAAGATTGGATGGCATCACCGACTCAATGGACGTGAGTTTGGGTATACTCTGGGAGTTGGTGATAGACAGGGAGGCCTGGTGTGCTCCAGTCCATGGGGTTGCGAAGAGTCAGACACAACTGAGTGACTGACCTAAACTGAAGTGAGGTTGATCATAGCTTTTCTTCCAAGGAGTAAGTATCTTTTAATTTCGTGGCTGCAGTCACGATCTACAGTGATTTTGGAACCCCCCAAAATAAAATCTCTCATTTTCCATGTTTCCCCATCTATTTGCCATAAAGTGATGGGACCAGATGCCATGATCTTAGTTTTCTGAATGTTGAGTTTTAAGCCAGCTTTTTCACTCTCCTATTTCACTTCCATCAAGAGGCTCTTTAGTTCTTCTTCACTTTCTGCTATAAGTGTGTGGTCTTCTGCACATCTGAGATTATTGATATTTCTCTTGCCAATCTTGATTCCCGTTTGTGCGTCATCCCAGCATTTTACATGATGTACTCTGCATATAAATTAAATAAACAGGGTGACAATATACAGCCTTGACGTACTCCTTTCCCTATCTGGAACCAGTCTGTTGTTCCATGTCCAGTTCTTACAGTTGCTTCCTGACCTGCACACAGATTTCTCAGGAGGCAGGTCAGGTGGTCTGGTATTCCCATCTCTTAAAGAATTTTCCACAGTTTGTTGTGATCCACACAGTCAAAGGCTTTGGCACAGTCAATAAAGCAAAAGTAGATGTTTTTCTGGAACTCTTGCTTTTTCAATGATCCAGTGGATGTTGGCAATTGGATCTCTGGTTCCTCTGCCTTTTCTAAAACCAGCTTGAACATCTGCAGGTTCACGGTTCATGTATTGCTGAAACCTGGCTTGGAGAATTTTGAGCATTGCTTTGCTAGTGTGTGAGATGAGTGCAATTGTGTATCATTTAAACATTCTTTGGCATTGCCTTTCTTAGGGGTTGTAATGAAAACTGACCTTTTCTAGTCCTGTGGCCACTGCTGAGTTTTCCAGATTTGCTGGCATATTGAGTGCAGCACTTTCACAGCATCACTTCTTAGGATTTGAAATAGCTCAACTGGAATTCTGTCACCTCCACTAGCTTCATTCATTGTGATGCTTCCTAAGGCCCACTTGACTTCACACTCCAGGATATCTGGCTCTAGGTGAGCGATCACACCATCATGGTTTTCTGAGTTGTGAAGATCTTCTTTGTACAGTTATGTGTATTCTTGCCACCTCTTTTTAATATCTTCTGCTTCTACGAGGTCCATACTATTTCTGTCCTTTACTGTGCCCATGTTTGCATGAAAATTTCCCTTGGTATTTCTAATTTTCTTGAAGAGATATCTAGTGTTTCCCATTCTATTGTTTTCCTCTATTTCTTTGCATTGATTGCTGAGGAAGGCTTTCTTATCTCTTCTTGTTATTCTTTGGAACTCTGCGTTCAGATGGGTATATCTTTCCTTTTCTCCTTTGCCTTTCACGTCTCTTCTTTTCTCAGCTATTTGTAAGGCCTCAGGCGCTCAGTCCATCAAATCTAATCCCTTGAATCTATTTTTTACTTTCACTGTATAATAGATACGGATTTGATTTAGGTCATACCTGAATGGTCTAGTAGTTTCTCCTACTTTCTTCAAGTCTGAATTTGGCAATAAGAAGTTTATGATCTGAGTCACAGTCAGCTCCTGGTCTTGTTTTTGCTGACTGCCATCTTTGGTTGCAAAGAATATAATATATCTGATTTCGGGGTTGACCATCTGGTGATGTCCATGTGTAGAGTCTTCTCTTGTGTTGTTGGAAGCAGGTATTTGCTATGACCAATGCCTTCTCTGGGCAAAACTCTGTTTACCTTTGACCTGCTTCATTTTGTACTCCAAGGCCAAATTTGCCTGTTACTCCAGATGTTTCTTGACTTCCTACTTTTGCATTCCAGCCCTCTATAATGAAAAGGACATCTTTTTGGGGTGTTAGTTCTAAAAGGTCTTGTAGGTCTTCATAGAACATTTCAATTTCAGCTTCTTCAGCATTACTGGTCGGGGCATAGACTTGGATTACTGTGATACTGAATAGTTTGCCTTGGACACGAACAGAGATCATTCTGTCATTTTTGAGATTGCATCCAAGTGCTGAATTTTGGACTCTTCTGTTGACTATGGTGGCCACTCCATTTCTTAAATTTAGGTTCCACATGTAAGTGATATCAGACAGTATTTGTTTTCCCCCATTTGACTTATTTCACTAAGCATAATATTCTCTAGGCCTACTCATGTTGTTGAAAATGGTAGAATTTCATTCTTTGTATGGCTGAATAATATTCTAATATATGTATATAATATTATACATGTAGTATAGATACATATATATAACCCACTATGTATATATCCCATCTTCTTTATCTGTTCCTTTGCTGATGGACACACTTGGGCTACAGGGCCTTCCTTGGTTGCTCAACGTAAAGAATTCACCTGCAGCACGAGAGACGTAGAAGATGCAGTTTCAGTTCGTGGGTTGAAAAGATCCCCTGGAGGAGGAAATGGCAAGACACTTCAGTATTCTTGCTTGGAAAACTCCATGAACAGAGGAGCCTGGAATGCCAGTCTGCGGGGTTGGATCGGAAAGAGTCAGACACAACTGAGTGACTGAGCACGCACGCACTCGTGCCCTGTGCTGGCTGCTGTAAACAGTGCTGCTATAAACATTGGCGCACATGTATCTTCTTTCCAAGTTAGCACTTTGCTTTATCTGGGTGTATACTCAGGACTCAAAGTGCTGGACTGTATGGTAATACTATTTTTAATTTTTTGAGGATCCTCCTTACTGTTTTCCATAGTAACTGCACAAGTTTACCTTCCTACCAACAGTGCACAAGTGTTCTCTTTCACCACATCCTTGCCAATATTTATTTGTAGACTTTTTGGTGATAGCTGTCCTGACAAGTGTGAGGTGATATCTCATTGGTATTTAAAGGCATTGCTATGAAGTCTTGGGGGCTTCCCCTGGTGGCTCAGATGGTAAAGAATCCACCTGCAATGCAGGATACCAGGGTTCGATCCCTGTTTTGGGGAGATCCCCTGGAGAAAGGCATGGCTACCCGCTCCAGGATTCTGGCCTGGAAAATCCCATGGACAGAGAAGCCTGGCAGGCTACAGTCCGTGGGGTCGGAAAGAATGGAGCACAACTGACCGTCTAAGCTTGCATGCGTGTATGAAGTCTTGAACAAGACAAGATTATCCACTGTTACCAGTACTCTTTAACAAAACNCCCATCACTTCATGGCAGGTAGATGTGGAAACAGTGGCAGGCTTTATTTTTGGGGCTCCAAAATCACTGCAGATGGTGACTGCAGCCATGAAATTAAAAGATGCTTACTCCTTGGAAGGAAAGTTCTGATCAACCTAGATAGCATATTACAAAGCAGAGACATTACTTTGCCAGCAAAGGTCTGTCTAGTCAAGGCTATGGGTTTTCCAGTGGTCGTGTATGGATGTGAAATTTGGACCATAAAGAAAGCTTAGCGCTGAAGAATTGACGCTTTTGAACTGTGGTTTTGGAGGAGACTCTTGAGAGTCCCTTTGACTACAAGGAGATCCAAACATCCATCCTAAAGGAGATCAGTCCTGAGTGTTCATTGGAAGGACTGATGCTGAAGCTGAAACTCCTTTGGCCACCTGATGGGAAGAGCTGACTCATTTGAAAAGACCCTGATGCTGGGAGGGATTGAGGGCAGGAGGAGAAGGGGAAGACAGTGGATGAGAAGGTTGGATGGCATCACCGACTCAATGGACGTGAGTTTGGGTATACTCTGGGAGTTGGTGATAGACAGGGAGGCCTGGTGTGCTCCAGTCCATGGGGTTGCGAAGAGTCAGACACAACTGAGTGACTGACCTAAACTGAAGTGAGGTTGATCATAGCTTTTCTTCCAAGGAGTAAGTATCTTTTAATTTCGTGGCTGCAGTCACGATCTACAGTGATTTTGGAACCCCCCAAAATAAAATCTCTCATTTTCCATGTTTCCCCATCTATTTGCCATAAAGTGATGGGACCAGATGCCATGATCTTAGTTTTATGAATGTTGAGTTTTAAGCCAGCTTTTTCACTCTCCTATTTCACTTCCATCAAGAGGCTCTTTAGTTCTTCTTCACTTTCTGCTATAAGTGTGTGGTCTTCTGCACATCTGAGATTATTGATATTTCTCTTGCCAATCTTGATTCCCGTTTGTGCGTCATCCCAGCATTTTACATGATGTACTCTGCATATAAATTAAATAAACAGGGTGACAATATACAGCCTTGACGTACTCCTTTCCCTATCTGGAACCAGTCTGTTGTTCCATGTCCAGTTCTTACAGTTGCTTCCTGACCTGCACACAGATTTCTCAGGAGGCAGGTCAGGTGGTCTGGTATTCCCATCTCTTAAAGAATTTTCCACAGTTTGTTGTGATCCACACAGTCAAAGGCTTTGGCACAGTCAATAAAGCAAAAGTAGATGTTTTTCTGGAACTCTTGCTTTTTCAATGATCCAGTGGATGTTGGCAATTGGATCTCTGGTTCCTCTGCCTTTTCTAAAACCAGCTTGAACATCTGCAGGTTCACGGTTCATGTATTGCTGAAACCTGGCTTGGAGAATTTTGAGCATTGCTTTGCTAGTGTGTGAGATGAGTGCAATTGTGTATCATTTAAACATTCTTTGGCATTGCCTTTCTTAGGGGTTGTAATGAAAACTGACCTTTTCTAGTCCTGTGGCCACTGCTGAGTTTTCCAGATTTGCTGGCATATTGAGTGCAGCACTTTCACAGCATCACTTCTTAGGATTTGGAATAGCTCAACTGGAATTCTGTCACCTCCACTAGCTTCATTCATTGTGATGCTTCCTAAGGCCCACTTGACTTCACACTCCAGGATATCTGGCTCTAGGTGAGCGATCACACCATCATGGTTTTCTGAGTTGTGAAGATCTTCTTTGTACAGTTATGTGTATTCTTGCCACCTCTTTTTAATATCTTCTGCTTCTACGAGGTCCATACTATTTCTGTCCTTTACTGTGCCCATGTTTGCATGAAAATTTCCCTTGGTATTTCTAATTTTCTTGAAGAGATATCTAGTGTTTCCCATTCTATTGTTTTCCTCTATTTCTTTGCATTGATTGCTGAGGAAGGCTTTCTTATCTCTTCTTGTTATTCTTTGGAACTCTGCGTTCAGATGGGTATATCTTTCCTTTTCTCCTTTGCCTTTCACGTCTCTTCTTTTCTCAGCTATTTGTAAGGCCTCAGGCGCTCAGTCCATCAAATCTAATCCCTTGAATCTATTTTTTACTTTCACTGTATAATAGATACGGATTTGATTTAGGTCATACCTGAATGGTCTAGTAGTTTCTCCTACTTTCTTCAAGTCTGAATTTGGCAATAAGAAGTTTATGATCTGAGTCACAGTCAGCTCCTGGTCTTGTTTTTGCTGACTGCCATCTTTGGTTGCAAAGAATATAATATATCTGATTTCGGGGTTGACCATCTGGTGATGTCCATGTGTAGAGTCTTCTCTTGTGTTGTTGGAAGCAGGTATTTGCTATGACCAATGCCTTCTCTGGGCAAAACTCTGTTTACCTTTGACCTGCTTCATTTTGTACTCCAAGGCCAAATTTGCCTGTTACTCCAGATGTTTCTTGACTTCCTACTTTTGCATTCCAGCCCTCTATAATGAAAAGGACATCTTTTTGGGGTGTTAGTTCTAAAAGGTCTTGTAGGTCTTCATAGAACATTTCAATTTCAGCTTCTTCAGCATTACTGGTCGGGGCATAGACTTGGATTACTGTGATACTGAATAGTTTGCCTTGGACACGAACAGAGATCATTCTGTCATTTTTGAGATTGCATCCAAGTGCTGAATTTTGGACTCTTCTGTTGACTATGGTGGCCACTCCATTTCTTAAATTTAGGTTCCACATGTAAGTGATATCAGACAGTATTTGTTTTCCCCCATTTGACTTATTTCACTAAGCATAATATTCTCTAGGCCTACTCATGTTGTTGAAAATGGTAGAATTTCATTCTTTGTATGGCTGAATAATATTCTAATATATGTATATAATATTATACATGTAGTATAGATACATATATATAACCCACTATGTATATATCCCATCTTCTTTATCTGTTCCTTTGCTGATGGACACACTTGGGCTACAGGGCCTTCCTTGGTTGCTCAACGTAAAGAATTCACCTGCAGCACGAGAGACGTAGAAGATGCAGTTTCAGTTCGTGGGTTGAAAAGATCCCCTGGAGGAGGAAATGGCAAGACACTTCAGTATTCTTGCTTGGAAAACTCCATGAACAGAGGAGCCTGGAATGCCAGTCTGCGGGGTTGGATCGGAAAGAGTCAGACACAACTGAGTGACTGAGCACGCACGCACTCGTGCCCTGTGCTGGCTGCTGTAAACAGTGCTGCTATAAACATTGGCGCACATGTATCTTCTTTCCAAGTTAGCACTTTGCTTTATCTGGGTGTATACTCAGGACTCAAAGTGCTGGACTGTATGGTAATACTATTTTTAATTTTTTGAGGATCCTCCTTACTGTTTTCCATAGTAACTGCACAAGTTTACCTTCCTACCAACAGTGCACAAGTGTTCTCTTTCACCACATCCTTGCCAATATTTATTTGTAGACTTTTTGGTGATAGCTGTCCTGACAAGTGTGAGGTGATATCTCATTGGTATTTAAAGGCATTGCTATGAAGTCTTGGGGGCTTCCCCTGGTGGCTCAGATGGTAAAGAATCCACCTGCAATGCAGGATACCAGGGTTCGATCCCTGTTTTGGGGAGATCCCCTGGAGAAAGGCATGGCTACCCGCTCCAGGATTCTGGCCTGGAAAATCCCATGGACAGAGAAGCCTGGCAGGCTACAGTCCGTGGGGTCAGAAAGAATGGAGCACAACTGACTGTCTAAGCTTGCATGCGTGTATGAAGTCTTGAACAAGACAAGATTATCCACTGTTACCAGTACTCTTTAACAAAACTGTGAAAGGGTTATTTAAAAGTAGAAATTAAAGGCAAAAAAACCTATAAAGGAGAGGTAGTTATCTCTCTTCACAGATGATATGATTGCCTATTATAAAAATCAAAAGAATGAAATGGAAACCTGTTAGAAAAAAATAAGAGAATAATTACAGTAACATGTAAAATGCAGATACTGAAATAGATATCATATCTATAAAATATTAATTAGAAGATATAACAGGAGGAAATTCACTTAATAACACAAAAGAATAAAACATCTAAGCCTATACTTTAAAATACATGTAGAAAATTCTAATGAAGAAAATCCTAAACTATTTCTGAAAGGCAGAAATGTGGACTTGAAAATGTACAAAAATATGACATACGAAAACACATCCTAAAGATCTCAGTTTTGCCAGGTTAATATAAATGTGTTGTAATTTCCAATAAAAATAGTAGCTTTTTTCTTCTTTAGTTACAGAAGTAGATTGTAACATTTATATGGGAAAATAAAACAGCAAGTATAGACAGAAAAATCCTATTAAAAAGAAGAATAGTAATTTGGCATTGGTCAATGAATAGGTGGTTAGAGCAATAAAATGATTACCTAATAAAAATACTAACCTGCTCTGAAGGACAGTGCATGTTACAGGAACTAGCAAAGAATAGCAGACTTCTCTGAATATATCATATTAGACAGTTTGCCTGTGAACACATTTCAGGTGACTATAGAACATAGTTGGGGGTTTCCCTGGTTGTTCAGACGTTAAAGAATCTGCCTGCAATATAGGAGACGTAAGAGACCTGGGTTTGAACACTGGGTGGGAAAGGTCCTCTGGAGAAGGAAATGGCACCGCAAACCAGTACTCTTGCTGGGAGAAGTCCATGGACAGAAGAGGCTGATGGGCTGTAGTCCAGGAGGTAGCAGACAGTCGGACATGACTGAGTGACTAATGTGCACACACACGTGTAGAACATAATATGGACATGAACACCTGCAGATGTACACAGAGGAAGACATCCTAAGAACACATAAAAACTGTAAACATATCTTGAAAGATTCAGAAGTCTGTTAGCAGTAATATATATGTTATTTTTAGAGTCATATGTGTATTTCCAGGTGACACACAAAAAATCACATAATATTGTTAAGAACAAATACTTTAGTGGACGATAAAAGCATGTACGTATAAAATCAAAGAAATCCATCAAACATCTGGATTCAGAATGTTGGAAATATCTGTATAAATTGCTGTTTTATCTTAAACAGCTCTGCACGAGCTCTGTCCCCTGAAATGGGCAGAACCAAGGATAACTCAACAGCAGTGAAGAGCCCTAGCACCCAGATTGTGTTTTCCAAATGCCACTCTCCACTGAAATGAACGAGGGTTCCTTAGAGTCATGGCTAATTCCAGTTGTAAAGTGGGAAACAAACAAGCTGAGCATAGAGGCATCTTGTGCCAGAAAACACGAATGTGATCAAAGACAGATGGGCTAGACATGAAAGACAGAGAAGGCAGCATGGAGATCTCTCATCAGCCAAGAGCCAAAGCCCGAGCAATGTTTGCATCAAAAAGAATAGTTTATTTAAATATATTGAGTATGGAAAGACCTATAAGTTCACAATGATATGGGGGGGGGGGAGGACAGAGAAGATGTCTAGGGCACCGACTCTGTGCACTGAAAATGGAACATTATCAACCAAAAGGGAAAGTTAAACATGTATTCTGACTTTTCATACACACTCTCCTTCACACAAGGCTAGTATTGGATATCACGCATTTATCCTTTACAGAAGGTAGCCAATAGATGTATAAGGAATGACAAAATTAGAAAATTACCATTTTGCAACACCTAATGGATCAGTTCCCCTGTGACAAGATCCACAGTGGGATGAGAAATGGGTGAGAAATTTGTCAACGAGAAGATCAGGGTTTCAGCACCTGAAAATCATAAACCTCAGTATCTCTAAAAATGGGGCAACTGTGTGAAGCGCACAACTGCTTGAGATGGATTTTTAGAAGAAAAAAACATTCTGCACCTGGACCTGAATTTAATCAAGCCTCTCGAACCAACAGCAATGTTTACGTGTATAAACAGAATGAATGGAATGGGGGAGGGGAAAGTTGCTCTACCTTTTCAAAGTCTTAGGTGTCGAGACAAGTAGATATGACGTGTGGACTCTATGGATACTGACTTGAAGAAACAATTGTTGTAGATTTTAAAACAGATTTAATTGTTTGTTATTATTTTGCTGTGCTGGGTCTTCGTGGTTGCACTCTGGCTTTCTCTAGTTACGGTAATCAGGAGCTACTCTTCCTCAGTTTAGCTGCTCAGGCTTCTTATTACCGTGGCTTCTCTTGTTGTGGAGCATAGGTCCTAGACATGTAGTTCAGGCGTGTGGGATCTTCCCAGACCAAGGATTAAACTGGTGTCCCTTGCGCTGTAAGGTGGGTTCTTCACCACCAGACAAGGGAAGCCCCAGGTGTTTTTCAGGTTGATGTTGTAGTGCGGTCACTCAGTCATGTCTGAGTCTTTGGAGACCCCCTGGACTGGAGCCCACAAGACTCCTCTGGACTCTTGGGGTTTCCCAGGCAAGAATACTGGAGTGGTTTGCTGTTTCCTCCTCCAGGGGATCTTCCTGACCTAGGGGTCTAAACCAGGTCTCCTGCAGTGGCAGGTTATACCAAAGAACCGTTGCTAACTTTGTTTGGTATAATAAAGGCATCGTTATAAAGAAAAACTTTATTTGTAAAAAATAATTGAAGAAATATGTACGTTGAAAGACATGACACTTAAGAAATGTTTCAGAATACTATGCTTCAGAATACGATCACAAAAGAAAAAGGAAGACCGAATTCAGTGAGAATGAGGTAGAACTTTGCTAAAAATGTGCCATCCGATTGGCATTCAGATTGCTTTTCATATTGTTGTTTGTGCTTTTGTGTGTGCTTGGAAAGGTTTGCAATATACGTATTTTTTTAAAGGATGTCACAGAGAGGCAGACTGATATCTCAGAAGAAAGCATTATGTTTGATTATTAGATAGATGTGAATTCAAATCTAGCCCATTTACTTTTTGTCTGGAGAAAGTTATTTCCTTTGCGTAGTTTCTCCTAACCTCCACTGCTCCATCTACTAAAAAAAAGGGTATAGATTTTCTAAGAGGATAACTGGAAAATGGGGCAGAGATTCTCCTCTTAATAACAGGTCACTAACAAGGACTAGTTAGGAAGTTTCTGACTGCTCTCCCCATGTCTAAATCACCTTTTAAGCTCAAAGGAGCTGCTAAGTCTTCCTTAACCTCTGAAGGTTTTATAAAATATACCAACCCTATGCATTGCTAGTCTAATTATCATTAACAAGAAACTCTCCCACTGAGGATTTCTTAGAAATAGTGCCGTTATTAAGGCAGCCAGCATGATTACCGTGATGTATTAACAAAATTGTGGTGTGTAATTACTTCATTCCATCAACAGTGGCTAAAGTGAGTTTTAGCCATTTGGGCAAGTATGCCTGTCTGTATGAGGAGGCCGGAGAAGGGCGAGAAAGAATTAACATTAAGGAAATGTAAATGTGATGAAAAAGTTTTAGAGAAATGGAAACTAGGCATTTCTTGTTATGAAATGTGATGATACAGTACAAAATTACCTACAGTAATTTCAAGCACTGTGGGCTCTACTATAGGACACAGACTAAGATGAAGTCAAATAGTAGAAACAAATTGTTTCTCAATTACAACTCTCTCTGAAAAATATATAAGGTTACTTAACAAAAAGAATCTCTTAGGGTATTTAAGAATGCTTATTCTCAAGGATAAGAATTATTTATTCCCATTTCAAAAGAAGGGTTTTGAGAGTCTGCTAGCAAAAACTAATATCACCCCACTCCAGTGTTCTTGCCTGGAGAATCCCAGGGACAGGGGAGCCTGGTGGGCTGCCGTCTATGGGGTCGCACAGAGTCGGACACGACTGAAGTGACTTAGCAGTGGCAGTAGCAGCAGCAGCAAAAAACATAGTATAAGTGAAGGCTACAAAGGATGATTTGACAGGATCTTCTTAAAAAGAAAAGGAAATTAAAAAACAGAAGTCTCTTTAGTAAAAACTGTTCTAAGGAAATCAGAAATTACAACTTAAAATACACATATTGATTATGTTTTGTCTGTTGGGGGTTTTAACTGGATGCTTACAAAATTTCAAAAATAAGACACAATTCTAAAGGAGCAGAATTTATTAAAAGAGACAGAAAAAACACTTAGATATTTAAAATATAGAACTTGGTACAAAGAGTTATGGAAAGGAGAAGTGATGAAGCTGATTGATATTACGTGGTTACAGTACAAGTCACATCTGAGCTGAGCATGGATGATGAGAGGGAGTTCATCACATAAAGAAGAGAAAATATATTGAGGAAGAAACATCCAAAAAGGCACAGGGGTTTGTGTTCAAGGCATGTTGAGTGGTTCTTTGTAACTGAGCCATGGACGACAAGTGGCTTCCCAGGTGGCTCAGCAGTAAAGAATCCACTTGTCAGCGCAGTTCAGTTCAGTTCAGTTCAGTCACTCAGTCGGGCCTGATTCTTTGCGACCCCATGAATCGCAGCACGCCAAACCTCCCTGTCCGTCACCAGTGCAGGAGACCTGGGTTCGATCCCTAGGACACGAAGATCCCCTGGAGAAGGAACTGGCTTCCCACTCCAGGGCTTTTGCCTGGGAAAGCCATGTGAGCTACAGTCAATGGGGTTGCCAGAGTCAGACAGAACTGAGCAACTAGGTAACAACAATGGACAACCACACTGAGAGAGAGTATCCTCCCTTCCGCAGGCTTTCCAGGCCCCAGCACTCAGTTCCCACTCTTCCCAATCTCGGCCCCAGGGGCCCAGTGACCTGCTCTCTGTCTCTGTAGCTCTGTTCTTTCTGGAATTTCCCAAGTGAAATCATACGGCAGGTACGATTTACTGTTATTGACTTTTCAACTTCACATTCTATTTTTAAGATGCATCATGTTGTTTTCTACAGAATGTAGTTTATTCCTGTTAAGTGTCCCATGGTATTCCAAAATATGGATATGCTATCATTTATTTATCTTTTTATCAGGTGCCTACATTTTTTTCTTTCTGAACTTAACAGAAACTGTGTTGAATCTATGTAAACCTTACTCACGTTTAGACACACAACTTGAACATAATGCTGAATTATAAGGAGGCTTTGTATTTCTAAGACACATTGAACTTAGCAATGGTCTTGGAACAAAGCAGGATCTGATGGTCCTCCCTGCCCGCACCACATCTTCAGCCTGCCTTTTGTCTGGGGAAAAACTTTATCCAAAGAATATGTTTAACCAGAGAAGGGAGAAAATAGAGAAACGAAGTAAAACAGCCAAAGCGTACCAAATAATAATGATGTAGCCATTAAGCATACTCACTGGTAAAGATCCTGCGGCTGGGAAAGATTGAGGGCAGAAAGCAAAGGCGCGACGGAGGATGAGATGGTTGGATGGCATCACCGACTCAATGGACTTGAGTGTGAGCAAGCTCCAGGAGATAGTGAAGGACAGGGAAGCCTGCGTGCTGCAGTCCATGGGGTCACAAAGACTCGGACATGACTTAGTGACTGAACAGCCAAAGTATACTCCAGGACCTTTAGTTCCTTCTCAAGGGCTATAGACAGTATTCTGAGCCATATCCCATGAGCTATCTTATACTCAAACCCCCATCAGGTGGAAGAAGCTAACTACATAATGAATAGACTGTGGCCAAGATATAAGCCTCCACAGTCCTGAGAAATGGCCTCAAAGAAGTGGGAGCAAACTGACCCTGGAACTGAAGACTAACTACCTACAATAACCAAGATGATGCTGGTCAGACCACAGATGACTGATTTCAAGATGACTGTCAGATCTGACTGTGCTGTTCTGCATGAAGCCCCCTCACTCCATCTATAAAAGCTCTTGCCCCCTGCCTGTGTGGGAGGGGAGTAGTCAGCCTTTGGGCACATATCCGCTCTCCCCTTCCCCCTGGGTTGCAGGCATCCAGAATAAAGCAAATCTTCCTTTCCACCATCCCTGCCTCTTTACTAGCTTTTGAGCAGCNTCCATGGGGTCACAAAGACTCGGACATGACTTAGTGACTGAACAGCCAAAGTATACTCCAGGACCTTTAGTTCCTTCTCAAGGGCTATAGACAGTATTCTGAGCCATATCCCATGAGCTATCTTATACTCAAACCCCCATCAGGTGGAAGAAGTTAACTACATAATGAATAGACTGTGGCCAAGATATAAGCCTCCACAGTCCTGAGAAATGGCCTCAAAGAAGTGGGAGCAAACTGACCCTGGAACTGAAGACTAACTACCTACAATAACCAAGATGATGCTGGTCAGACCACAGATGACTGATTTCAAGATGACTGTCAGATCTGACTGTGCTGTTCTGCATGAAGCCCCCTCACTCCATCTATAAAAGCTCTTGTCCCCTGCCTGTGTGGGAGGGGAGTAGTCAGCCTTTGGGCACATATCCGCTCTCCCCTTCCCCCTGGGTTGCAGGCATCCAGAATAAAGCAAATCTTCCTTTCCACCATCCCTGCCTCTTTACTAGCGTTTGAGCAGCAAGCAACCGGACCCCACTTTCAGCAATGGTATCTCTTACAATCTGGAGCTTATAAGTAGTCCATTTCCCCAACATTTGCAAGCCCCCAACTTTCTGGCATTTTTCTCTTTCTTTTTCATCCCGCTTGCAAACTGGCTGTTCTTTCTAGAGCCAATCCCTTTCTTGTGATACCTTGCCAAAGACTGCTAATAGCTACTAAAATCCATGATTAGCCCTTATTTTCTGGTCTTTTCCTCTTGATCACAAATATCCCAGGTAACCTAAAGATTGCCTCCCAAATATTTTGCACCATCTTCTCCTACATGCCATCATATTCCTTACCACCCACCACACTGTAGTAAGCCAATGCCAGATATTTTAGGGTTTTGCACAACTCCATGTTTAGCACCAATTTACATGTTATTTTATGGCTCTTTTTTATATTCTCTAAATTATACCCATCTGTAAGACTTCATAGGGTTTTCTCATACATCCTCAGCATATGGTCAATTTCGTTCTGTAGGATTTTCAAGCTCTAACATATGGAAAAGTTTTTTATATCCATATTCAAATGTCTATTAGGCTAATCTTCTATTATGTCTAATAGGTTCTATTTTTACTTATAGATTTTCTAGATAATAATTTAATTTACCAAAAAAATTGTGTTTTCACTCTCAATATAGTGACTAATATGTCTATGCCAATGTTAAAAGATACTGGTTGCATATTTTATTCTTGATTTTTATCCATATTTTATTCTTGATTTTTATACCTCCAAGATTTCATCTTTAAATATGAGTTTGTTGGATTTATATAAGCAGTATTCATAACATGAGACTATGATCTAAATATGTCAGGAATGGATTTGAATACTATCAAAGTCCCAAACACATCTGATATTAATTATCTAATTTATTTATTATCTATTTATTGATACTTAATATGTTACAACACTGAGCCTGCAATGGTGAATAAAAGCAATACAGTTACTGTCCCTGTCAATTTTCTGATCAGAAATGAAAATTATGTTTACCACTTTATTCATGTTCCACTTTAATATAACATCAATCTTATATCACTGGCAGAAATAATGCTTTTTAATTAAGAATATTCTTCTTAAAGGATTAATTTCTGTTATTTTAAAGTACTTTTCATCTACACCAGTACATAGACTTAGATTTACATTAACTTTTCAAAACAATATTGTGTTGTGGCTATGCTAGTTTGCTAAATGCACTGAAACATTTCCCTTCATTTCCATTTTCTGGAAGAGTTCTGAATATAGTATATATATTTCCTTGATGGGTTGAAAGAAATTATCCTTAAAACCATCTGTAAGCATTTTTTTTTTAAGTTGCAACATCTTTTGTTTACATTTCTTTGTTACTTTCTAATTTATAAAATTGTTTCCTTATTCTACAGTCACTTTAAAAATGCATGTTTTAAAGATAATTATCACTATAGCACTTTTGGCTTTTTTTAATCCTGCCATTTTAACCTAGTGGATGTGTTATTTGCGTTGTTTTGACTCTTTATATAACAAGTCATTTTAAGCATAATTGTATCAAAAATAATATATTTTTTGAGAAATATTTAGCACTGCCAATTCATTATTTAACTTTTATGTAATAAAATAGTTTTATACCTAAAAAAAAATCTTAGATTTGATCTTCTTTGTCTGTCTTCCATATTAATTATCTGGTCTATTATGATTTGTATTTTCTTGTGCATCTTCTCAGCACCTGGAATTATATGTATTTACTAATCTGGTGTTTCTTCAAGTGTCTATTCATGAATCCATAAGTTCCTTGATGATAAGGTATGTATATCTGTTTCAAATGACATCAAGGCTTCTTATAGTGGCCCCTCAAAAATAGTGACATAAACATGAATCAGTATATTCACTGAGTAAATATGAGCCTAATTAATGTGATAGATAACTACTAAATTCTCAAAAATAAATAAAAGATGAGAGCAGAGGGGAAGGAAAATGATTAGCAGAGCTGTGGTAGACACTAATGTCATTTCCTAACCATATAGCATGCAAGCTTATTTAAGCAAAATATAAGCAGTGTTTGGACAAAAAGGTAACGAGAAGACTTAACTATTTTAATATAACAACCACAATTGTGTGATTTTAGGTCCTATTAAAAGGAGGAAGGAGAAGGAAGCAACAGATGAAGAAACACTTAGATAGTGTAACTGACTCAATGGGCGTGGGTTTGCAGCAGACTCTGGGAGCCAGGACAGGGAGGCGTACTGCCCTCCGTAAGGTTGCAAAGAGATGGACACAACTTAGAGAATGAACAACAACAATAAGATAAGACACAGAGATAGAAGGCTCCTGAAATAGCTTCTTTAAAGACGCAGTGAAACAACAATAACAGGAAAGAAGACAATCCTTACCACATATCCTAGGACAGCTAGTTAATCTTTGAAAACAGTCTTGGATCCGTTTTCTTAACTGCCGATGTATCTGCTGTTAGTTAAATGTTTTGTTCAATAGAGGCTCTATTGCTGCAAGAGGAAGCCTTCATCCTTACTCATCCCAAAAACTAATTAGAAGTTTCTGACTTTTCTTTCATCTCTTCCCACTCCAATGCTCACTTCCTGTCCCCATAAAACGAAGTCAAGGGTTTGATCAACCAGAAAACTCAGCAGTGATCTAACATCTCAGTGTGGTTGGAGGCACAGGAACACCATTAATCCAGTCCCTGACTCTCCAATCATCTCCTCACTGATACAAACATTAACTGCCCTTATTCCAAGTTTGTCAGCTGACCAACTAATGCCCTTTGTAACGTCTTCTTTTCCTCCATCATGGCAACCGGGTGAAGGCAGGTACTGCCTCTCTGCTTCCTCCTCTTTCGTTTCCTTTCATATGAAGTATTTCCGCAACTTCTCTTTGTCTTCTATGACACTGATCATCCTGAAGACCACAACCCCTCCTCCATTCCCCACTTCTTTTAATGGAATGTTCCTCACTATGAATGTTGCTGAGGTGTTTTCATGATTACAACTGGATAACTTCAGTCAGGGGTGAGGAGACCTCCAAAGGGCACTGTGTCTGGAGGTAAAGGACAGAAGTTTACCTGAGTGTTGCCAGGCCTCTGTGTTCAGTCACTGAGTCATATCCGACTCTGCAACCCTGTGGACTGTAGCTAGCCAGGCTTCTCTGTCCATGGAGCTTTCCAGGTAAGAATACTGCAGTGGGTTGCCATTTCTAATGCCAGACTATACCTTTGAAGATCTGATCACATTTCCTCCTCTCTCAGCACTTCATCAACATCTAATGCCACATATTTTAATGTTTTGTGGTGGTAGTTGCTATCGTGGTAACATTTGACCTCTAAGTACCAATTCTTTCTTCTTATCCTTTTTAATACATGCATGCATGCTCAGTGTCCACCTCTTTGTGATCCCATGGACTGTAGCCCAAGAGAGCTCTATGGAATTCTCCAGGCAAGAGTACTGGAGTAGGTGGCCATTCCCTTCTCCAGGGGATCTTCCCAATCCAGGGATCAAACGAAGGTTTCCTGCATTGCAAGTAGGTTTTTTACCATCTCAGCCACCAGGGAGGCCCCATACAAATAGATAAATAAGTAAATGAAAACAGGGCCAGGTGAGGAGGTTGGGAGGAGGGAGACAAGAAAGAGGAAGTAACAAGGTCATTCAAGGAGAAAATGAGCTATGAGTCCCGCATTTCACAGTCCTGTCCCGCATCTCACAGTCCTGTCTGTAACTGATCGCCCCCTGGGGCCTTTGGAAATTCTGACGGCTGAGTCCCAGGGGACCAGATGACCCAAGAGTCTTTGGAAGCTGGCATTGGTTTGGGTATTTTGTTTCTTCTTCACTCAAGTAATTCTAATTTAAATGGTCACATCAGGCTTCACTCAATGTATATACGTGTATCGTGCAGGCTCAGTCATTCAGCCACATCTGATTCTTTCAGTTCAGTCAGTTCAGTTCAGTCGCTCAGTCCTGTCCGACTCTTTGCGACCCCATGAATCGCAGCACGCCAGGCCTCCCTGTCCATCACCAACTCCCGGAGCTCACTCAGACTCGCGTCAATCAAGTCAGTGATGCCATCCAGCCATCTCATCCTCTGTCATCCTCTNAACTAAGCCTGTGCACGACAACTGCTGAAGCCCATTCACCTAGAGTCCATGTTCTGCAGCAAGAAAAGCCGCGGCAATGGGAAGCCCGCACACCACAGCAACAAGTAGCCCCTGCTCACCATCACTAGAGTAAGCCCATATACAGCAATGAAGACTCAGCGAGCCAAAATCAACAGATACCAAAAAAATTTAAACATTAAAAAAAAGAATATTCTTTCCATTTATGAAAAAGAAAATCATCTGTGAAAAGTCCCATTTCTTGGCCAACTAGCATCATCCTAAGTAGAAAATGTATAGCTGGACAGAGCGCATTTCTTAAATGGAAGTAACAAGTGACCTCAGCAGTAGGAAATCTGTGCCTTCCTGAACAGTCCTTGTGTGGTCAGCTTCTCCATCTGCCAGCTTTTACTCCCTCCCCACACCTTGTCTTCAAAGTCCTCCTTTCCCTGGGAACTCCTGGAGGGCAGAACCTCATCTGGACCATACCTGTGGGTGAAGTCCTATCCTTCTTCCTGGAAACGGTGACCCACTGAGCAACACATCGCACAAATCCTCCCAGCCTCTGCCAATACTTGGTTTTAACTTAATGCTAAAGATTACGTGATTCTCTCATTAAAGGAAGTAATCAAATTATGCATTAATTTGCTCTAAGCCCATGCTTATTTTTTGGTGGCAGAATCATAATAAAACTCTAAATTTTGGTAAAACTAATCAGCCTGACTCACATTGGCCTGAAGTGGCAATTATTCTGATCTCATTGCCTTGGAGAGAGTTGGTGCTATTTGGTTTGACCTAAACATGCAGTGGGATGAATGACTTTTAAAATACTTAATTACACAGGCAAGGCCAACTACAAGGGTAGCCAGCTGTAAGAAATGTCCAGCTTATAGACCATGCACCTTCATGTGGGCACATATACAGTGCAACGAGACAGAGTAAAAGAAATGATTATCCCTAAAAATATTTAATCTCCAGGATGTTGTTTGCCGTGAACAAGATTGATGTCTGCTCTTGGGGACCTTACATGCGGAGGCAGTGAAATGAACAGATCCGTACGTTACAGATTCATTAAAACCAGGCAGTGTCTTACGATTACAAATTAAATTGGTACATCTGGAAAAAGGAATACTGGGATTTACAGGTTTTTGTGATTTTTTTTCCTTATCATAAAATAATGGAAATTGTGGTTCTGATTTTTATTTGATTAAAGGAATCATTTTGTTGTTCTAATTGGAAAGGTATGTAGAACTTTTGGAACACACACATATGGCTCAGGTTTGTCAATGGTGTCTGTTAATTTGGCATTGTTGACAGTCTGCTGTTTTTCCCCAGTGTTCATATTTTTCGTTAGTCAGAAATTATTTAGTTGAGCAGCTTTTCTTTAATTTCCACTTTCTTTTTTTCCTCCAGAGGGCTTTCTTACTTAAAATGTGTTGAGACTTTTTATTGCTTTTATGTCCATCTGAATTTTCTCTAGTAACACAATTTTACGTGCGATTGGGATAAAGACATTTCAAAATCCCTCCAGAGCGGTTCAGTTTGGAAAACATCCTATACACATGATTTGCTGGAGGCAAGCTCACGTTACAGATTAAAAGTCTATGCCAAGACAATAGAAAAAATCATAGTTTCTTCAAATCAAAAGAGAAAGCTATTTTTTATCTTTTTTTTTTTTTCCCTGAGCCTGAAAGACCTATTTCGAACTTTGAAGGGAAAGCACACCATCACAAGCCTGGTAAGATATCACTCTCCACCCGTTGTTAAAGCCTCAATCTGTACAAATGTCTCAAGTACAAGGATGCTCTAAGAGCGTACAGAAATGCCTCTCACAGCCGACCGGCCAACCATGCTAAGTGACTATAGCAGTGATTCCAGGAAAATGACAGATGAAATCAACTAAAACAACCACATCCCCCAGATGGACATGGAGCAAACTCACTGGTTGGAAAAGTTTTCCTATCACTTGTCTTCTGGAGCTAATTTCCTGCTTATTCATAAACACACATAGAGAAGGCAGCATCTAGTGCTATCAAAAATAAACACATCCAGAAACTCTCTAGTAACTGTTAAGTCAGAAGAAGTTTTACTAGTTGCTAAAGCTGCCTTGTAATTTAAGATCATTTATTTTAGATTAGTCACTGGAGAAATATCGCAGTGGTTCATGCCCACCTTGTCTTTCCGAAAGGGTGTTAAAGAGTCATTTACTTGGCTTGCATTCCAACCAAACACAGTTCAATGTAAACTTTCTATCTGCAACTTGAAGTACATCTTTCTACTTTTTTTGTATTGCTTACAGAAGCTAACCTTTTAAACGTTCCTTTATTAAACACTCATCTTTCTGTGTTTCAAAGTAATGTTGAACGCTGTTTTTACAAGGTCCATGCAATGGCAATATAGATTGTGAATCAGAAATCTGCAGAAGTTCATACAGAGCCGCCTTTCTAAAAGAAATACTTAGTTTTACCTTTAGTGTTCCCAGCTTACGTACAATAAAACGTCAAATAAACTTAAGGTTTTTAATCAAAGTGAATAAAGCCTGAGCAAAGTACCAAGGGGCAAATTCAAGGCCTCTTTGTAACATAAACAATGTTTTCATAACTGAGCAGCCTCACTGACTTAATACCTAAAAACAAGGTTACTCCTGCAGGGATGTGGGTCATACCATCTGCCAACATGTTGTCTGAGTCTGAGGACCAGAAGAAGAGGCAGGAGAAAGAGAAGCAGAGAACAGGCTCCAGCGTGTTGCTTCGACCAGCCTTTTATGACATGATTTTCCCTTTCCAACTCCCCTAAAATCCCCATCACTGGAACCAAATATCAAGTCCTTTATTCTCTTATTAATACATAAAATTAGTTATTTACCATAAGATGTGGTTGATGCTCAGCTGGACACATATGGCTAGCAGCATAGCTATCCCAGAGACTTTCTTGATGGTCCAGTGGTTAAGATTCTATGCTTCTACTGCAGGGTGTGAGTTCAATCCTTAGTCATGACATTAAGCTCCTGCATGCTGTGAGGTACAGCCAAAATATTTTTTAAATAGTTCATAGTATGAATTTGAAAGAGCCCCTTTCCAAGGCATCACAGGCTTCACAATCCCTGCTTTGGTCCCAAACAACAAACTCCAGAATCCTATATGCCTTTCCTCTGTATAGTTTTCTTTGGTACTCGAGGGCCAAAGTGGCTCAGATGATAAAGAATCTGCCTGCAATGCAGGACACCTGGATTTGATCCTTGGGTTGGGAATATCCCTTGGAGGAGGAAATGGCAACCCACTCCAGTATTCTTGCCTGGAGAATTCCATGGACAGAGGAGCACGGCGGTTTACAGTTCCTGGAGTCACAGAGTCGGACATGACTGAGTGACTAACACTTTGGGACTCTGCTTGAACCTAATGGCTGGCATCTCTCCTTAACATTCAGTGATCCTGTCTTAATGGTTGTTAAATATTTTTAATGTTACCCCTGATTACAGGCAAGCATATTTCCTCCAAAAAGTTGGGAGAGGAGAAGACTTCCCATTTTCCCATCTCTCTTTAGCTCAAGGATATGTAGAGACAAGCAGACATGAAGCAGACCCTTCCTAAGATCCAGCCAGCCTGCCTCTGAGGAGATGAACACCGGGACAGGTGAGCTTCACAAGGATGATGGCTGTGAGTACAAAGCACGAGTCTGGGAAGACAACCTCAGCAAATTGTCCTGGGGAAAATTTCCTGAGTCCCAGGGCCCATATGTGACAAAGATATTGAGGGCCCTGAACCAGTCAGCAGTGGAAAATGGAGGTGTGGGAAGGGGGCCAAGTGAGGGGGAAAGAAAGAAGAAACCACAAGCCAACTTGGTTTCCTTTGTGATTTTCCAAGAGTGAGTCTGAGTTAATGAAAAGTCTTCGTGGAAATTTCCATTTCTTTATTCTTTTCTTTTTTTGGCTGTGTTGCGTATGGGATCTTAGTTCCTCAACAGGTGATTGAACCCACATCTCCTGCGTTGGAAATGGAGTCTTGAACCAGTGGACCACCAAGGTATCCCCAAAAGTTCCATTTATTTTAAACACTTTCCATTTCACTTTTCAAACTATAGTTCACATGCCACTTCCCCTGCTCCCCCTCTGAACACCAGAACATGCACGACTTTGCTGAGTTAGAATTCATCAGTGTCCTTGTATGATGCTTCCTTAAAGCTCAGAGATCCTTAAATCGAATGTGCTCAGTAGCTCAGTCATGTCCAACTCTTTGCAACCCCATGAACTATAGCCCACAAGGCTCCTCTATCCATGGGATTTTCCAGGCAAGAATAGGAGAGTGGGCTGCCATTTCCTTTTAGTGTTTCTGTGTAACCCAGAGCTCCACACAATGTCTGCACATAGATCAAGAAAAAGGCAAAGATGGCCCTCTCACCACTCTTTTTCCCATCCTGCTGAGTTTGATTAATATCATAAGACAAAAAAAAAAAAATAAAAGGCATAGAGATTGGGAAGGAAAAGATAAAACAGTATCTGTTCACAGATGGCATAATCTCATGTGTAGAAAAACAAAATGAATTGAAAAAAAAAAATTCCTGCAATTACTAAGCAATGACGGGAATGTTGCAGGAGACAAGGTTAATATACAAAAACCAATAACTTTCCCATATAACAATAATCAAACATTGAAATTTGAAACCAAAACCACAATGCCATTTACATGCACACCCTCCTAAAATAACATACTTAGGTATAACTCTAACAAAATATATATGAGACTGATATGAGGAAAACTACAAAATGCTGAGGAAAGAAAGCAAAGAAAAACTAATATATCAATATTAAAGTACATAACAGGAGGACTCAATATTGTCCAGATGGCAGGACTTCCCAACTTGATCTATAGATTCAACACAAGGCCAATCAAAATCCCAGAAAGATATTTTGTAGATACTGATGAGCTGATTCTAAAGTTTGGATGAAGAGGCAAAAGGCCCAAAATAGCCAACACCATATTGAAGGAGAAGAATCAAGTTGGAGTCTGGCCACTACATGACTCCAAGACAATCTAAAGCAACAGCAATCAGGAGAATGTGCCGAAACATATAAGCACCCTAATTTATCCCAGATCTTGAAGGACATGTCTCAGAGGGATTTTGAGGAATTTCTTCCAATAGTATTTATCACCGTCTACCGTTGATGACGGAATAGCAGCTACTATTTTTTATTGGGACTGAAGCTCCCATACTTTGGCAACCTGAGGCAAAGAGCCGACTCACTGGAAAAGACCCCGATCCTGGGAAAGGTTGAGGGCAGGAGGAGAAGGGGGAAGCAGAGGATGAGATGGTAGAATAACATCACTGATTCAGTGAACATGAGTTTGAGCAAACTCAGAGATAGTGAAGGACAGGGAAGCCTGGCGTGCTGCACTCCGTGGAATCACATAGAGTCAAACTCGACTGCAGTGACTTATCACGCACACACATAGTTGCTTTACAATGCTATGTTAGTCTCTACTGTACAATAGTGTGAATCAGGTATATGTATACATATGTCTCCTCCCTCTTAGACCTCTCCCCTCCCCATAACCCCCACCCCACTCCTGTAGGGCATCTCAGAGCACTGAGCTGAGCTCATGTGCTACAAAGCAGCTTACAGCCACTGTGGAGAACAGTGTGGAGGTTCCCTAAAAAAAACTAAAAATACCATATGACACAGCAGTCCCACTACTAGACATGCACCCTGAGAAAACCGTAATTCCAAAAGATACATGCATCCAAATGTTAGTTGCAGCACTATTTATTAATACAGTAGCCAGGACATGGAAGCAGCCTAAGCTGTAATTCATGCTTTTAACCACAACACTATATAGTCCTTATGGGGAGACCTGGGTGGACTATAAGGTGACAACTGCAAAGACATAGAAAATTGCCTCTTAAGATGTGTATAAGAGACAGCTGGAAAAGACCCCGATCCTGGGAAAGGTTGAGGGCAGGAGGAGAAGGGGGAAGCAGAGGATGAGATGGTAGAATAACATCACTGATTCAGTGAACATGAGTTTGAGCAAACTCAGAGATAGTGAAGGACAGGGAAGCCTGGCGTGCTGCACTCCGTGGAATCACATAGAGTCAAACTCGACTGCAGTGACTTATCACGCACACACATAGTTGCTTTACAATGCTATGTTAGTCTCTACTGTACAATAGTGTGAATCAGGTATATGTNTAAGCAATGACGGGAATGTTGCAGGAGACAAGGTTAATATACAAAAACCAATAACTTTCCCATATAACAATAATCAAACATTGAAATTTGAAACCAAAACCACAATGCCATTTACATGCACACCCTCCTAAAATAACATACTTAGGTATAACTCTAACAAAATATATATGAGACTGATATGAGGAAAACTACAAAATGCTGAGGAAAGAAAGCAAAGAAAAACTAATATATCAATATTAAAGTACATAACAGGAGGACTCAATATTGTCCAGATGGCAGGACTTCCCAACTTGATCTACAGATTCAACACAAGGCCAATCAAAATCCCAGAAAGATATTTTGTAGATACTGATGAGCTGATTCTAAAGTTTGGGTGAAGAGGCAAAAGGCCCAAAATAGCCAACACCATATTGAAGAAGAATCAAGTTGGAGTCTGGCCACTACATGACTCCAAGACAACCTAAAGCAACAGCAATCAGGAGAATGTGCCAAAACATATAAGCACCCTAATTTATCCCAGATCTTGAAGGACATGTCTCAGAGGGATTTTGAGGAATTTCTTCCAATAGTATTTATCACCGTCTACCGTTGATGACGGAATAGCAGCTACTATTTTTTATTGGGACTGAAGCTCCCATACTTTGGCAACCTGAGGCAAAGAGCCGACTCACTGGAAAAGACCCCGATCCTGGGAAAGGTTGAGGGCAGAAGGAGAAGGGGGAAGCAGAGGATGAGATGGTAGAATAACATCACTGACTCAGTGAACATGAGTTTGAGGAAACTCAGAGATAGTGAAGGACAGGGAAGCCTGGCGTGCCGCACTCCGTGGAATCACAGAGTCAAACACGACTGCAGTGACTTATCATACACACACATAGTTGCTTTACAATGTTATGTTAGTCTCTACTGTACAACAGTGTGAATCAGGTATATGTATACATATGTCTCCTCCCTCTTAGACCTCTCCCCTCCCCATAATCCCCACCCCACTCCTGTAGGGCATCTCAGAGCACTGAGCTGAGCTCATGTGCTACAAAGCAGCTTACAGCCACTGTGGAGAACAGTGTGGAGGTTCCCTAAAAAAAACTAAAAATACCATATGACACAGCAGTCCCACTACTAGACATGCACCCTGAGAAAACCGTAATNCTTTGGCAACCTGAGGCAAAGAGCCGACTCACTGGAAAAGACCCCGATCCTGGGAAAGGTTGAGGGCAGGAGGAGAAGGGGGAAGCAGAGGATGAGATGGTAGAATAACATCACTGATTCAGTGAACATGAGTTTGAGCAAACTCAGAGATAGTGAAGGACAGGGAAGCCTGGCGTGCTGCACTCCGTGGAATCACATAGAGTCAAACTCGACTGCAGTGACTTATCACGCACACACATAGTTGCTTTACAATGCTATGTTAGTCTCTACTGTACAATAGTGTGAATCAGGTATATGTATACATATGTCTCCTCCCTCTTAGACCTCTCCCCTCCCCATAACCCCCACCCCACTCCTGTAGGGCATCTCAGAGCACTGAGCTGAGCTCATGTGCTACAAAGCAGCTTACAGCCACTGTGGAGAACAGTGTGGAGGTTCCCTAAAAAAAACTAAAAATACCATATGACACAGCAGTCCCACTACTAGACATGCACCCTGAGAAAACCGTAATTCCAAAAGATACATGCATCCAAATGTTAGTTGCAGCACTATTTATTAATACAGTAGCCAGGACATGGAAGCAGCCTAAGCTGTAATTCATGCTTTTAACCACAACACTATATAGTCCTTATGGGGAGACCTGGGTGGACTATAAGGTGACAACTGCAAAGACATAGAAAATTGCCTCTTAGGATGTCAGCAAAGATGCAATAGCACAGTGTGGTCCAAATTTTGTCATTTGCAAAAGAAGAAACTGAAGTAAAAAGGAAATAGATGCAACTCTAAAAGGAAAGATCAGAAAGTCTGTTTTTTTCAAATGATTTTCTCCTGTATATCCCACCCCCAATGCCTCAATGCCTCAGTGTGACACCTGGTGAGTGGCAGGTAACTATTACCTAAGTGACAGACACCAAGCAGGCAGGCAGTATACCCTAAATAAAGAAATAAGAAGTCCATTTCTTACTTCTTACAAAGTAAGAAGACATTTGAAAATATCTGATTTTGGTTTTCATAAGTATTTTCTGGACTATAAGTAGAGCTAAAGGCTCAGGAGATTTAAACTCATTGACATCTCCGTTATAAAGAAAATGAATTTAAGCTCAGATTTCTTCCTAAAGAAAATAATCCGGATGTCCCTGGCATGGAGATTCTGGATAAATCAGCATGTATCCCCTCCCCTCAACACACACACACATCATGTGTAAATGTTGAGTATTCCAACAAGACTTGGAATAACATTTATTTTCAAGGAGTGTAATAAAAAATTCCCTTGAATGCTGAGATTTCCTGTCGTAATTACCTATTTAGTGAAAAATAGTTTAAGGAAACCTGTCGAGTTCCTGAATTATGCATCTAACCCGGGAAAGCTGTCTTGAGTAGGTATTTCTCTCTCTGAGATCGGACAGGGAGTGTTTGAGATCTGAGAAGGAGTATCCAGATATTTTGGCTTCAATTGCCAATGCAGGAGACTTAAGAGACCCAGGTTGGATCCCTGGGTGGGGAAAAATCCCCTGGAGGAGGGCATGGCAACCCATTTGAGCATTCTTGCCCGGAGAATCCCATGGACAGAGGAGCCTGGTGGGCTGCAGTACATGGGGTTGCTAAAGAGTCAGACATGACTGAAGTGATTTAACACACACGTACTCATCCAGATATTTGCTGGAGCCTCCAATTAATGTTACATTGGGCTGATTATAAGCCATGAAAAGGATCGAACTTGGGTCTCCTGCATTGCAAGTGGGTTCTTAATGATCTGAGCTACAAGAAAACCCCACACTCTTCTTTATCTGGTATCAATAAGGCTGTGGCTGCTTCCTTTTTACTTTCTTGTTCCTGAACTATATTTTCTTCTTCTTAATTCTGCCCCATTGGAAGTTATATTTTTGCTAATAATTTATAATTATTCGTATACTTTGAAAACTAGTCTTTGGTTTGTCATGTATATTGAAAGCATATTGTCTTATTCTTTCACCTTTTGGACAGTTGAATACATTTCATGTCCAATGATAATGTCTTGAGCTTCTTGGTTTGGGGGAAAGGAAGTGAATTTGACAAACATAAGGCCCTACAGCATATTGAGAACTTTACCGCAATGATGAGCCAGACACAGTGAACAAATAGAGAATGCACTGTTGTTGGTGAGATTCAATCAAAAGGAGACTGTTGCATGAGAGACTAGGTGTCCAAGAATTTAATGAGTTAATTTTAGTGGTTGAGAGGATATTAAAAATCTTCTCCATTCTGAGAATCCATAAGCCAGCATACTTGGTTGCTGGACCAAACAACATGGGAGGTTGGGTCGCTCAAGGTTACAGTGGTTATTGGGAAGAATCTCTAGTCCTGGTGGTCAAAACTAATGAAGAAAGCCAGCACTGTTGGCAAAACCTGAATAAAATATGAGCCCTACCCAAATGACAGCCCCTAGCCTTGCTCCAATGGCATCGTCTTCACCTGAGTGTTGAAATAAACACTTCACCTCAGGCCACATTCCAGACGTACTGATTCAGAATCTGATTTTAACAAGATCTCCAAGTGATCCGAACATATTAAATGTGAGTTGCTCTGCTCTAGAAGGATTTTTTTTTTCCCCAGGACTAGTAACAGGGTATTTAAAAGGGATAATTATAAGTATGATAGGTAAGTACAAGTTAGTTAATTCTGTGTTTTGGTAGCTCTTGCTGATTCTTTTCACAGAATTTTCACCTGTATTTTCTCACTTGAACCTCATAACAATTCCATGAAGAAACAGCTTTAAAGGCTGCTTAATTGGCTGGCAAAAGTAAAGTAAATTAAACAAGGCTGGATATAGAAATGATTGCCTTAGTTTTTAAATTTATTTATTTTTACTTGGAGTATAATTGCTTTACAATATTGTGTTGACTTCTGCCACACAACTACATGAATCAGCCATTGGTATACACATGTCCCCTTCCTGTTGAACCTCCCTTGCACCTCTCACTCCGTTCCAACCCTTTAGGTTGTCACAGAGCACCAGGTCTGAGCTCCCTGCATCGTACTGTGCTAGCAAGAAGCAGATCAGGGGCTGTTGGGGGCCAGATGTAGGGGAGGAGACTAGCTGCAAAGGGGCACCAACTTCTCAGGGTGACCAGTATGTTCTATATCTTAGTTGCAGTGACAGTTTCATGGCATATATTACAGACAAAACTCACTAAACTGTGCACTTAAAATAGGTAAAGTTTACTATATATAAATTATAAATCAATAAAGCTGATTTTAAAATTATGGCAATATACTTTGGTATTGCTATTGTTATCATTGCTATTTAGTTGCTAAGTCATGTCTAACTTCGCGACCCTGTGGACTGTAGCCTGCCAGGCTCCTCTGTCCATGGGATTCTCCAGGCAAGAATACTGAAGTGGATAGCCATTTTCTCCTCCAGGAGATCTTCCCCACCCAGGGAATGAACACACAGTCCCTGCTTGGTAGGTAAAATCTTTACCACTGAGCCACCTGGAAAGCCCAGACTTTGGCATTAGGAAGTGTTTACTGGCATGTTTTATTTGATAATATAGTTTTACACCTTTTTGATAGAACCCTTTATTACTCTAAGTTGTACTTGCTTTCCCATATGCTCCCAAACAATGTAATACTGGCAGAAGTCACAAAATGATGTTTTCATCTCAGAAGAAGCAAATGTTTTAGCTTAAATGATTACCTAGGAGGAAAGAAACCACATACATAAAGTGAAAAATGCTAAAGAAATGCTGAAAATGACTCCTGGACCACTTCTTTTCTTCCAGCTTTATTGAGATATTATTGACACACAACACACATTAGTTAAGTTGTGGAAAGTGATGACTGATACATATATATAGTGCAAAATGATAACATAGTAAGGTTAGTTAACACCTCCATCCCCTCACATAATTATCATTTGGGGGGAATGATAACATTTGAGATCCACTGTATTGACAACTTTCAAGTATATAATGTTGTTTAGCTGCTAACTTGCGTCCAACTCTTTTGCAACCCCATGGACTGTTGCCCACCAGGTTCCTCTGTCCATGGGATTTCCCAGGCAAGAATACTGGAGTCAGTAGCCATTTCCTTCTCCAGGGGATCTTCCCAACCCAGGGATCAAAGCCTCATTTCCTGATTGACAGGTGGATTCTTTACCACTGGGCCACCTGAGAAACCCCTAGTATACAATATGATCTTTACTAATTAGTCACCATGCTATAAGCTAGATCCCCAGAACTTATCCATCTTATAGCTGGATGTTTGGTCCCTTTGACCTGCATCTGAGTATTTCCCCCACCTCCCCACCCTCAGCCTCTGTCAACCACCTTCTACTCTCTATTTTTATGAGTTTGACTCCAAGTATAAATGAGAACATACAATATTCATTTTCTCTCTGTCTTATTTCACTTAGCATAATGCCCTCGAGGCCAGTGATCCAAAGGCAGCATTTCCTTCTTCTTATGGCTGAATAACATTCCAGTTCACATCTTCATCCACTCATCTGTCCAGGGACACTGAAGTTGTTTCCATGTCTTGGCCGTTATGAGTAATGCTGTTATGAATGTGGAGCTGCAGATATCTCTTCAAGACTATTTTTTATGTATTTCAGATTTATACCCAGAAGTAGAACTGTTAGATCTTATGCTAGCTCTTTTTTTTTTTTTTTTTGAGAAACCTCCATACTGTTTTCCATAGTGGCTGCACCAACAGTGTACAGACGGTTACCTTTTAGCAGCACCTTTACCTGCACTTGTGATCACTTGTCTTTTCAGTCACAGCGATTCCAACAGGTGTGAGGTGGTACCTCATTGTGGCTTTGGTTTGCATTTTCCTAATGGTTAATGCTACTGAGCATCTCTTCATGTGTTTGGTGGCCATTTGTATGTCTTCTTTGAAAAATATCTATGCAAGTCTTCTGCCCATTTTTTAATCAAATCATCTGGGTCTGGAGTTTGTTTGTTTGTTTGTTTTTTCCCTATTGAGTTGGAGGAGTTCCTTATATTTTGGATGGTGGTGGTTTAGTTGCTAAGTCATGTCTGACTCTTGAGACACCATGGACTGTAGCCTGCCAGGCTTCTCTGTCCATGGGATATTCCAGGCAAGAATACTACAGTGGGTTGCCATTTCCTTGTTCAGGGGATCTTCTCGACCCAGGAACTGAACCTGGGTCTCCTGCATTGTAGGCATATTCTGAGCTACAAGGAAAGCCCTTATATTTTGGATATTAACTTCTTATCAGATGTTAGATTTACAAATGTCTTCTCTCATTCTGTAGATTGTCTGTTTGTTGAAGATTTCTCCTGCTGTGCAGAAGCTCTTTAGTTCAATGTGGTCCTATTTGCTGATGCTTACTTCCATTGCTTATGCTTTTGGAGTACCATCCAAAGAAACTTTACCAGGACCAGGGTCAAGGAATTTTTTTCCAATGCTTTCTTCCAGTAACTTTATACTTGTGAATCTCACATTTACATTCTAAATCCATTTTGATTTAATTTGTGCAGGTGTAAGAGAGGGGTCTAATTGCTTTCTTCTCTGTGGAGTTACTCAGTTTGCTCCTGGGTCCCTTCTGATATTACCATGCATCTCTGCAGGAGTTTATATGTGAATATTATTTTGCCTGTTTTACAAAGTTATGAACTACCGAGCTCTTCTCTACTACCTTGAACAATTTTACATAGTACGACCTCTTAGAACATTACCCATCTTAATCCATCTGACCCAAGTCAGTTCTTCTCTTGAATCTTCCAAATATTCAACCACACACGTAATGAATGAATAGTCACTGAGTAAATTAGAGAATTAATGAATCTGTATTAAAAGCTAACAATTACAGAGATATTCCCTCTATGAGGAGGCTTCCCAAGTGACTCAGTGGTAAAGAATCTGCCTGCAAGGCAGGAAATGAGGGTTCAGTGATCCCTGGGTCGGGAAGATCCCCTGGAGAAGGACATGGTTCCCACTCCATGTCTTGCCTGGAGAATTCCAAGGACAGAGGAGCCTAGAGGGCTACACTCCAAGGGATGGCAAAGAGTCAGACACAACTGAGCCACTGAGCACCCACCAATCTCTCTATGAGGCATCATATTTCATGCCCTCCATGTGATTGAACAACCATAGTCTTTGCAATAATTCTCTAGATAAGTACAATTATTGTCCTCATTTACAATGAAAGGAACTGGACAAAGTTGGACCGGGTAACTGTTGGTCTTAGGCATAACTGAGAGATTCACCTTCAGTGTACAGCTATGCTGAACTTGTAGCTACCCTGCCATGATGTCCCTGTATAGGACAGAGGGCAGGCTGTCCCAATCCTGGTGGTGTTCAGGTCTGCCTTGGAGGAGGTTTGTTTTGTTTTATTGATCTCAGTAAGTAAGCTCAAAGAGCTTGAACGCTCCTTGGTCAATAGCCATTAAAAGTAACCAGACTTGGACTTCCCTGGTGGTCCAGTGGTTAAGAATCCACCTGCTGGTTCAGGGGATAGCGCTTTGATCCCTGGTTGCAGGGATATGCCGCAGAGCAACTAAGCCCTGCACCACAAATACCGAGCCTGGTAGCCACAACTACTGACGCCCGTGAGCTCTAGAGCCAGCACTCCACAACAAGAAAAGCTGCCAAAATGAGGAGTCTGCGCATCGCAACTCGAGAGTAGCGCCTGCTTGCTGCAACTAGAGAAAAGCCCATGCAGCAGATATAGCACAGTCAAAAAGTGAATAAATAACTAAATTTTTAAAAAATAACCTGACTTGATCACTCAGTGGCATTTGTGGACATTTTCTTTCCAAAAAAGCAATCCACCTAGGAAATGCTAAAAAAGAAAAGAGAATAAGTTTAGTTTCCTTTGACATGTCATTTCTTTAAGCAGTCTTCTTAACTCGCTGCTCCTTTGACCCCCTTAGTAGCAGATACAATTCATTTCTTATGCAGACTGACAAAAAAGATGCTCAGTATATGGCACTGCATATCTTGACTTCATTATTCCCTCGTAGCAAAGACTCGAAACTGTAATGTGTGAGAAGGAGAAGGTGCCAGCATGACATTTACTACTGCTAATATGAATCTGATTAATTCTACAACAAGAAACATCCTTTTAACTCTTTGTGGTCTACAAGGAGGAGGGCTTTGGGAAACAGTTGGGTTGTTTGACAGCATGTTGTCCATCAGAGGATGCTTTCAGGGCAAAATGACGATGCAAACACTCCCTTGGAAGGAAATGTCCACAAGTTATCTGACATGGAAGGACTTTTTTTTTTCTGCAGGAAAAACTCCAAGTGAGATTTAGGGCTCTGGGATGGTTCTGAGTCCCTCAACTTCAACAGGAATCACTGGCTGGTTGAGAAAACAGATAAGGTGAAAGGCAAAGCCATCCAGACCAGTAGCATCACTTTCCAAAGAATGGGGCTGCTGCTGTCATTTTTATTTTATCTACTCCCTCAAAACGTTCTTCATTGTCCTGTAGCCTCAGGGTGCGTGTTCAGAAACGGCTCTACATTTCAGCAATCCTGTACTCAAAATTGCTATTAAAAAGAAAATGCCAGAAGACGACACACACCCCTCAGTTAGGGACTGCTAAGCTAAGGGCACACACCCTAACTCATGACCTTAAGATTCATTTCAAACACACACGCACAAAAGTTCCAGGTAATTCAAGGTTCTGTGAGAGATCTAGTTCATAAGGAAGAAAATTTTAAAAATAGCAGCTTACTCTAGACCTGTTTTCTACAGAGTATATCTCATTATGGGAAATTTTGCTATCTGCCAGATCTTTCCCCTATTTAAATTCCCCTCCTCTTTTTCTCCTCACAACACGCACATTTCAAAATATTTATATATGTCTTTTAATAGTCGTTGTATTAGATCTCATGAACTATTTGTAGTAAACCTTTGTGTTCTTAAACATTTTTATTAAAAATCATCCCCCTGCGAAATTTACGTTCCTTCAACTATTATATTGGCAGTGGTTATTGAAAGCTAAATATTGTAGTTCTCCAATTTGACTCCCCCTCCTAACAGGTTTGGCTAAAATGTCAAACATGTAGAAACTGTGAAAAATACCATAGGATGTGCCGAATAATGTATCACAAGAAAAATGTTTTTCATCAACACATACACACAGACACATACACACACACACAGCCCAAAATGGGGGAAAAAAAGGGAAAAAGAAAGAAAACTGGCTCTGAGGATTGAAACATGCATACAATCATGTATCTATAATTTTTTCCGTATGCATTTAGCATGTATGGACTTGGGATGCTTGGCAGTTTAAAAGAAAAAAAAAAGGATCTCTTTTTCTGAGGTAGGTTGAAAAATTCTTTCTAAAACTGTCTTTGAAAAGAGAGTTCAAAGTCGGTGTTTTGTGGCTTCGTAAATAACATCACCTTAGAATATTTATACATTTTCTCCTTGAGGATGGAGGGGTCATATTGAAATGTTCCTGGCAAATGTGCAATGGTGAGAAAGCCATAGCTCCCCAAGCAAATACTGCAGTCAGCCAGGGGAAAGAAGGGGGCAGGACTCTGGAGGTGGGTTTATTTTACAAGTAAATTGTATGTGGTGTTGTTTATGGGCTCCTGGTGACCCAGAGCAGTCGTGGTGGCTGTTGGTCTGCAGAAATCAAAGAATACACGTCTGGATGCAGACAAACGGTGCATGGGGCAGGGTTTGGGTTTTAAACGTGAACATATGCTCCGGTGGAGCCCAGGCAGGAGTAGAAATTGTTTCTGTTTGGTTCGTTTCGATTCTGAAAGAAGCTTTTGTGTGTCAAGATGTAAGGGGATCTCGGGCTGGAGCCTTGCCCCGTGGCATCTAGGTCACAGTGTCTGTCCCAGGGAACTAGATCTCCGGCCGGGGGCACGTCTCTGCCCTCCCTCCTGGCATGGGCTTCTGTGAGCCCTAATTCACTTCTGCCAGAAGGATTAAGAAAGGGACCCCTTTTGTGCCCCTCGGTGGAGGTCGAGGCGTTTCTCCACTCTGGGTGCTCACAAAAATTAAAGAACGGTTCTGTTGCAGTATTAGAGAACTACGCTCATTGAATACGGTCCAGAAATCTGCTGGTCCCATTTCTTCGCCCCATCTGTTTCTCTCACTGGCTATATTCGTTCGTATTTCCTCAAGCATCATGCTGGATTGCCCTCACAGTGCTACAGGAAAGGGCACAGACTGATCATTTTTGCGGGAGAAGGAAACGCAGACGCAGACAGGGAGAGCCGTGCAGCGGCTTACTTCCTGTCCAGAGTCAGAGACAAAACTTGGTCCCGAGAAAGACCCAGAGAAAGCAAAGATCGAGGCGGTTGTTTTGGTCCTAGAGCCGGGGGTGGGGAGCGCCAGCAGTGTCAGGAGAACCGTCAGCAGGCTTATCTGTCTTTCTGCGTTGGCACGTGAAAGCTCCCAGCTCAGCACACCACGGGTCACATCTATCATTTCGTATGTCAGCCACCATTATTCCCTCTTTTGTCACCAGTTTTGACCAAAGGATGAAAAATTGCTGTCTTACTCAGACAAAATTATTGCTGGGGGGTTGTGGTGGTGGGGNCTGTCTTTCTGCGTTGGCACGTGAAAGCTCCCAGCTCAGCACACCACGGGTCACATCTATCATTTCGTATGTCAGCCACCATTATTCCCTCTTTTGTCACCAGTTTTGACCAAAGGATGAAAAATTGCTGTCTTACTCAGACAAAATTATTGCTGGGGGGCTGGGGTGGTGGGGGAGGGGAGGGCTGGAAGGCAACTCTGGTGGCGTAGTGTAGTCCAAGGTGAAACACTGGGAGACTCTCCTCAGATCAGGTCTGGGTTAAGAGAATATTGATCTCTGTGCTAAAAACTGTTGATCTCTCTGAGCAGAGGATGACAAATGGTGGCAAACAAATAACAAAAAAAAAAAAAAAAAATTGAGTGTCTCCAAGGACATTTGAGCCGCTCAGTGTTTTCCGTTAGTATTCGTTTGGTTTGTGGGTTTCTGCACTGGGGATTTCAACAAAAATAAGCAAATATTAAACAGAAATGAAGCAGCCACAAAAATGATACAGAGGAAAACCTAGGGGAAGAGAACCAGACCAGAAACTGGGCAAGGTACCTATATTAAATAGCGGGAGCATTTCAAAGTATAAAGTACTGCTTGTCTGAGCTCGAGGGTTGTGTATTTTTTTTTTTTGGTATGGTATGTTTGGTGCTGGATTGTTACAAGTAAGAGAGAAGTGTTTTTGTCCCAAGCTGGTCCCTTTAATTACGGCAAGTTAGACATCTTAAAAAAAAAAAAAAAAAGCAAACCACCTATAAAGTATGAGGCTGATGTTCATAAACCCACAAATGAAAGGAAATATAGAAGCTTGCATTCATTAAGCAAATACAGTATGACAAGGCATAAATTCAAATTGTTTGGGGGTTTCGGTAATTTTTCCCAACTGTAGAAACTGAACTCCAACTGAAGAGGACTAAGAAGGCATAAAATGCTACCTGCTTTTACACCCAGAAAGAAGAAGGATCTTGACCCAGGGCAGGGACACCGACCCGCGCATCCTCACTGGAATTTCTTTTGATCCATTCCTCCTGTATGATTTTGCTTGAGACTTTTAAACTTCATAATTTGCAGTGCCTTCCTCTGTCATCATATGGGAATAATACTCCTCTGTCTCAGAGAACTAGTGTGAAGATTAATAAATCAGCAGACTAAGTCGAAGCGTTTAGAACAGCACGGTATAAATACAATCATTATTTCTTCACAAATTTATGAATTTCCATTAGAAAATCCTTTCTCTGCAGACTCTGTGGCTGGTGCAGGAAACAGGCTCATCCACCTCCACCTGCTTGGCAGCCCACCCTCCACCTTTGGTTTACACCTGAGCTTCACATCCACAAGGAATCCTAACCCAGCCCACTCCTTCCCAAAACCTTAGACAATCTTCCTTTTCTCTGGCCTGCCTCTCCATTCTAGTCTCTGATTATCAGCTTTCTACAGTGTCTCCTGTACTCATAGTGGAATCCACTCATTTAATAAATCATATTGAAAGTGAAACGAACGTGTTAGTTGCTCACTCGTGTGCGGTTCTTTGCAACCCCATGGACTGTAGCCCTAGACTTCATTCATGGAATTCTCCAGGCAAGAATACTGGAGTGGGTTGCCCTTCCCTTCTCCAGGGGATCTTCCCAGCCCAGGGATTAAACCTGGGTCTACTGTGTTGCAGGTAAATTCTTTACCATCTGAGCAGCCAGGTATTGGAATTAAATCGTATTAGAGTTACTTATTATCTTCTCATTGAATGAGAGAAGAGAGGGTCTTACCTTAACCAGACAGAAGTGCCATCATGCGAGATCCCCACCTGTTCCCTCCACACTAACACTCACCCTCTAAGCCCAGTGCTTCGCCTGCTTGGAGAAGATGCTCAATGAATATGTATTAACTGAGTGAGCCAACAGATGAATGAATGAATGAGTGGATGGGTGCCCCTGTGCAAGCCAGCTTCCTATTGGTGAATAGATTACAAGCTCCCCTGCTGTTGCTCCATGACTTTGACTGCAGATCATCTTTAAAGTCTTCATTGAATTTGTTGCAATATCGCTTCTGTTTAATGTTTTAAATTTTTTGGCCTCAAGGCAAGTAGGACCTTAGCTTCCCATCCAGTGATGGAACCCCCACCCCATGCATTAGACAGTGAAGTCTTAACCACTGGACCACTAGGGAAGTCCCACTCTGTGATTTGGAGAAAGCCCCATCTCCCCAGTGTCCAGGCTTCTGGAACACATAGAGATGGCATTGTTCCAGAAGGGCTCCAGTCTCTGAGCATCTTCTCAGCCTGATCGTCTAGTGTTCTGAGGGCTATCCTCAAGTTCCAGTCCCAAACATTTTACATTTGTAACATAGTTGAAAGGTGCGTATAGAGTCAGTAAAAACCTATACTAAGAAAAGGTTGAGTTTACTTATAGCATGGTCATCGAGGCACCTGGTAGGACACCTAACACATGAAAATATCTGTTGAAATATAGTATTCAAAAAAATATTTGTAGAAAACAAGTTCATTTATGTCTTTTTTTAGATTCCACATGCTAGTGATATCATATTTGTCTTTGGCTTACTGTACATAGTATGATAGTCTCTAGGTCCATCCATGTTGCAGCAAATGGCATTATTTCATTCTTTCTCATGGCTGAGTAATAGTCCATTGTATATGTATATACATATATGTCTATATGCACACATCATATCTTCCTTATCCATTTATTTGTCAATAGAAAACAAACATGTTTGCCAAAGGGGAAAGAGTGGGAAAGGGATAAATTAGGAGTTTTGGATTAGTAGATATACACTATTATATATATATGATGTATCATATATGTATATCTATATCACCTATCTATATCTGTATCTATAGTGAAGTGAAGTCACTCAGTTGTGTCCGACTCTTTGCGACCCCGTGGACTGTAACCAACCAGGCTCCTCCATCCATGGATTCTCCAGGCAAGAATACTGGAGTGGGTTGCCATTTCCTTCTCCAGGGGATCTTCTCAACCCAGGGATCGAAAACGGGTCTCCTGCAGTGCAGGCAGACGCTTTACCCTCTGAGCCACCAGGGAAGCCTCCAATCTATATTTAATCTATATCTATAGGACTTCCCTGGTAGCTCAGAGGGTAAAGAATCTGTCTGCAATGCCAGATACCTGGGTTCGATCCCTGGGTTAGGAAGATCCCCTGGAGAAAGGAATGGCAATCCACTCCAGTATTCTTGCCTGGAGAATTCTATGGACTGAGGAGCCTGGTAGGGTAAGAAGGGTGAGGGATAAATTAGGAGTTTGGAATTAATAGATGCACACCATTATATATATATATATATATATATATATATATATGATAAATATATGATAAACAACAAGGACTTACTCTATGGCACAGGAAATATACTCAATATTCCATGAAAACCTGTAAAATAAAAGACTATAAATAGGATTCTTATATATATTCATATATATATGTATATGAAAAAGTGAACCATTTTGCTGTATACTGAAATTAACACAACATTGTTAAGCAACTATGAAAGTTAAAGTATTAACCGCTCAGTCAGTCTGACTCTCTGTGACCCCATGGACTGTAGCCCACAAGGCTCCTCTGTTCGTGGAGTTCTCCAGGCAAGAATGCTGGAGTGGGCAGCCATTCCCTTCTGCAGAGCATCTTTCTGACCCAGGAATCGAACCCATGTCTCATGCATGTCTCTCAGATTCTTTACCGTCTAAGTCACCAGGGAAGCTCCAATCAGCTATATTCCAGTCAAAAAAGTATTTCTGGAATGAATGAAAAATGAAGGAACTGCATCACAGCTCCGTGAATGAACCTTTGTTTAAATTACAGTCAGAAGAGTTGTCCAAGACACAGTCTTCTTAAACCTGTTAACAGCCCCATGTGAATTCACATTGAAAGTATGCAAATCAGCTACTTTCCCTCGGATTAAAACAACGTGTCTCCACGCCCTTTCACCAAGCAAAAGTTCGATCAGAATAAGTAAATGACCACAGTTCAAAACTTCAGAAAGAGAAAAAGATGTCACTTTTACTTCTTACTCCCACAAATATAATTCTGACTATTTGTTTGTCTGGAAGAAAACCACAATTAAATACCCAGACATCAAGTTGTAATCCAAACCATGAAAACATGTCTGAGCCTGTTGTTCTGTCTGATTCAGTTGTACGTGAGCATCAGTAATAGACTGTTTTAAGTGCTTTTGAGAAAAGAAAAAGTTGGATTTTATTTAAAACACAGGACACACAGTAAAAAGCATTTTCAACATTAACCAAAAATTTAGGGCACAGCATAAAATGAAACCGTCCAAGGAATGCATTTTCATATTTTAGTGTACTGTATACTTATAAATTAATTGCCCCTGAAGAGTAAATGGTAACATTAACTAATAGTGTAATTGTAAAAGCACAGGGTTTATAGTTAGGAAGACTAGTGTTCTAGTCCCAGTGGTGTGATTTCTGTTTTTGCGGTCTTTCTGTGTTTTTTGGCAAGTGCCTGAGTCTCTCAATCTAATTTTCTCATCTATAAAACTCACAATTCTAACAGAAAGGATTGCTTTGAGAGTTAAGTAATATATATGAAGTACCTACCTGCATAGTTAGCATGCAATAAAAGATGTACCTTTAGATTGTTATAAGAAGTTAGCTATGTATTTCAGTGTTTGTTGGAAATTTTATAATGCAGCAAGCATGCTAAACAACCTGGAGATTCAAAATTCTTTTACCTGTGTTCATTATATTTATTGCAAAATCTAAAAAAATATGATAAGATTTTTTTCTTCATTAAGAAGATACGCAGTGTAATCAAATGGAATTATGAAACCCCATGAATGCATAAATATGGAACTTGCACAGTTGTCTTCCACAAATAAGAAATGTTTACTCTTAATCTCCTTGAGAATGCAGTGTCTAACACATTGTCAGGATACTGTAAGATGTATTAATAATAACTCCACCTATTAAAATTATTAGCTCTAAAGTAAAATTCTAAAAGTGTCTTTCTTCACATAGATCTAGAATTATTTAGTGTGAAAGGAATAATAATGTAGATTGTCTTTAAGTTAAAACCTGTTCGTTGATACAAGCATGTTCCTTCAAGTTGGAGCAAGACATCCTTGTCTGCTCTGGTCATTTTTCTTTGATATTTTTAGTTTTTATTTTATACTGGGACATAGTAGGTTAACAAAGCTGTGTTAGTTTCATGTGTACAGCAAAGTGGCTCAATTATGTATTTAATGTATCCTTTTTAAAAGTTATTTTCCCATCTAGGTTGTTACAGAATATTGAACAACATTCCCTGAGCTATACAGTACGTCTTTGTTTGTTCTCTATTTTAAATGTAGAGGTGTGTTCACTCCAGTGTTCTTGCCTGGAGAATCCAAGGGACGGGGGAGCCTGGTGGGCTGCTGTCTATGGGGTTGCACAGAGTCGGACACGACTGAAGCAACTTGGCAGCAACAGCAGCGTGCACATGGGCCTCCCTGGTGGCTCAGACGGTAAGAGTCTGGAAGATCCCCTGGAGAAAGAAATGCCAACCCACCCAATATTCGTGCCTGGAAAATCCCATGGACACAGGAGTCTGGCAGGCTATAGTCCATGGGGTCGCAAAGAGTCAGACCCAACGGAGCAAATATGTCCACCCCACACTTTTTCTTAAACTCTTCTCTCTTTTGGTCTCTCTTGCTATTTCTCTGACTCTCATTTACACCTTTCCTCTTTCAGTTCTTCCTCAAACATTCTCTTACCTTATCCCAAAAAGATGTTGAAGAGTATCCCAAAGAGATGATACAACTGAATTATGACATTTGACGAGTTTAATATAAAAGGTCTCTCCATGAAAGCATGGGCAAAATGGAAGGAAACTGCAAATTTAGGGCAGTTCCCTGGGCTAGTGAAGGGGCCAAAGTGGGGTGTTGGAAAGGGAGTGAAGGGGGGCAGAGTGGGTATACTGGAAACAGAGGAGACCGTGGGGAGAGAACTGGCTTAACTGAGCGGAGATTCTCAGCAGAGCTTGAGGACCAAGGAATCCCCACTACAGAGGAAGAACCAGAGAACAAATAGTCAGACTCAGTATCAGTGCCCTCCTTGTGTCCTGCTGGAGACACCCCATTGCCAAGGCTCAGATGTACACCAGAGGGCAAGGGCCTATTGATCATTCCATATAGGCGAGCCTCCCTGGACACAGAGCAGGTGAACAAGGGTGGAGGTTGAACCTGATGGAGAAGTGGAAGTCATCTAGACAGTGGTTTTAGCCTCAGCTCAGTTCAGTCACTCATTCATGTCTGACTCTGTGCGATCCCATGGATTGCAGACCTCCAGGCCTCCCTGTCCATCACCAACTCCTGGAGTTTACTGAACGAAACTCATGTCCATTGAGTCAGTGACACACACACAATATTACACTCCAAATGCATTTAAAGTAATTATTAAAGGAGAGTCAGTATTCTACGACTGGGACTGGAAATATACAAGATGTTGTTGCTGAGTCACTCAGTTGTGTCCAACTCTTTGTGACTCCATGTACTGCAACACATGAGCCTTCCCTGTCCTTCACTGTCTCCCAGAGTTTGCTCGAACTCCTGTCCATTGAGTCGGTGATGCTATTTAATCATTTCATCTTCTGCCATCCTTCTTTTCCTCCTGCCCTCAATCTTTCACAGCATCAGGGTCTTTTTCTATGAGTTGGCTCTTCTTATCAGGTGGCTGAAGTATTGGAGCTCCAACTTCAGCATCAGTCTTCCCAATGAATATTCCAGGTTAATTTCATTTAGGGTAACTGATTTGATCTCTTTGCCATCCAAGGGACTCTTAAGAGTCTTCTCCAGCACAATTCAAAAGCATCACCTCTTTGGCACTCAGTCTTCCTTATGGTCCAATTCTCACATCCAAATGAATCACGTGAACAGTATACAAAATGAACTTGCAGTAATCTTTATTTTCAGAAAGTTAGGAAATGCCCAAAATAACAACTATGACAAAAACCTACGATGGGGATTATGTCCAAGGCACATGAGAGCCAACTGTAAAAAAATGCCTAAGACCAAAGCTGGAACAATTGGAGCTGTAAAATAAAGTATTACTGGATTACAACCCAAAGCACCAAATAAATATCAAGTCCATACTGATATAAAAATGACTGAATAAATAATACACAAATTTAAAAAAGGGAGAAGAGACAAATTTCCTCTGTAGAAGAATTTCAAATCATTTGTAGATTCCCCACTTTCAAAAAGATAAATGGTGGACTTCCCTGGTGGTCCAGGAGTTAAGACTCTGAGCTTCCAATGCAAGGTGCTTGGGTTCTATCCCCGGTTGCGGGACTAAGATCCCACATGCTGTGTGGTGCAGCTAAAATAAATAAATACACATTAAAACTAAGTACATAAATGCAATCTACCCATTTTAAAAAGTATTTTTTTAAAAATGATAGAGGGTGACTTACCCCACTCCTTAAATGTGGACAACCCATGGGAACTTCCTTCCAGACAGGATGATACAGAAAGGGAGGGGGGAAGGGTAACTTACAGAGGAGGTATCCAACACCTCTGCCAGGCAATCAAGGTGCCCCGATAAGATGTGACAAGAGTGGTGCTCCCCCTCTGTCATCTTCCTCCGCCAAACCCATGACCTGTAGCCCACCAGGCTCCACTGTCCTTTGGATTTCCCAGGAAAGAATACTGGAGTGGGTTGCCATTTCCTATTCCAGGGGAACTTTCCGACCCAGGGATCAAACCTACATTTGCTGCACCGCAGGCAGGTTCTGTACCACCTTGCCAACTGAGAAGCCCAGGTAAAAATAAAGGAATGGAGTTTAACAATTGACTGTTTTTAATACGAATGCATCCGTATAGGCTCATTGAGTGTAAGGAACGAGCCATAGTCATCCAAGATGTTAATAACAGGGGGATCTGGATGTAAAATACATGGGAAATCTGCATCACCTTTGCACTTGTTCTGTAAATCTAAAATTGCCCTAAAGAATACAGTTAAAAAGTGAGCTGGTGGAAATAAAGAAAAGGAAGCTGAACCAGAAGTGAGGCCAATGGCTTTGATGAATGCCGAAATAAAGCCGATGGCCTCTGCTGTTACTTCTGCTCATTCAGTCTGGGAAACTGGCCCCTCATTACTAATTGCAGATGTTATCACTATAGTTGCTAAAAAAAAAAAAAAAAAAAAAAAAACCCAGCAGAATGTTGAGTTCACTTGTAAGAATTTGGAAGCGTTTGCTAAAACTCTCTTCTCTCAGCCACATTTGAACTGTACCCACAGATCTTCCTTCACCTGCACACCTGTAACAGTCACACACAATTGCATCCTGAATCACCTTGACCTTGGACACACTGTAGCAACCTCTGCAGAGATGAGAAGCAGCATTCAAGGGTATAGTTTGACCATAAATCTCCCACACAGTCCCCAAAGTCCAGGGTAGCACAGCTGCCTACGGGCAGTCTCAGGAGAATGTGGGCAAACTGAGAACGTGGGGCTGTGGCATGGTCATTTGGGCCAGAACACAACGATGAGCGGAGAGTGGAGAGGGCAGCAGAGCTGCAGCTGCTGGTCAAGCCCAGGGACTGTACAGCCAGCCTGCCAGGCTCCGCTGCCCATGCAGTTTCCCAGGCAAGGATGCTGGAGTGGCTTGCCATTTCCTTCTCCAGGGGATCTTCCTGACCAGGGATCGAAACTGCTTCTCTTGCATCTCCTGCATTGGCAGGCTGGTTCTTTACCACTGGATGTAGACCAAGGCCAGTCTATGTTACACACCTAAGAAGGGGCTTTTGCTTTGCACTTTTGCAGCAAGGCCCTTGGACCACCCATTTACATTACCAGCTCTGTGCTGCTTGCAGTCCCAGACACCAGCCTTAAACCATTGGATGGTTCCCTTTGCCATCTCTCTGGTACAAGGCAATCTTGGCTCACCTCATCTGATTGTAATCCAAGTTTAGATACATTCTCTCAAAATAATTGGCTGCCTGCATAAAAATTTGAAATGACACTGTGTAATGTGTTTTCACCAGCTTCCTTATTTGCTCAGACAGTAAAGAATCCACCTGCAAAGAGGGAGACCTAGGTTTGATCCCTGTGTTGGGAAGATCCCCTGGAGGAGGGCAGGCACCCCACTCCAGTATTCTTGCCTGGAGAATCCCATGGACAGAGGAGCCTGGTGGGCTACGGTCCATGGGGTCAAAGAGTCAGACACGACCGAGCGATTTTCACTTCACTTCACTTCAAACATAAATACTCAATTACAACAAACTCAAAAGTACCCAAATTTTAATTTCTGATTAAAATAAAATTCTGAATAGATTTCTGGCGAAGAACTCATATGTGCATTCTTATTCTGTCATTCAGTCATATCCAACTCTTTGTGACCCCACAGATTGTAGCCCACCCGACTTCTCTGTCCATGTAATTCTCCAGGCAAAAATACTGCAGTGGGTTGTCATGCCCTCCTCCAGGGGAACTCATATAAATAATGCAAAGTCTTTTAATATCATCAATGTCATAAATATTTTTTCTGATAAGCCGTTTACTCTAAATTAAGATCCAAATAAATATTTTCATAATAAAAGTGAATACAGCATATACTTTTTAATTGGCTTTTGTCGTTGATTAAGAATTTAAATATCAAATTACATGAAATGAATTTCATTTCTTAAAATGTATATTGAGTACCTACCATGTAGAGATTGCCCACTTAGCTGCTGGAATAGAATTGGTCAAGCTGGAGTCACATATAAAATGACTTTTTTCCATAAGGCTATGATTAAAAATAAAACTAACTTTCTCTTTTAGAGTTATATCAGATCTGATTTAAAATATGCTGTTTTAAGATGAATTATAAACTGTCAGAATTCATGGTTATAAAAAGGGATTTCCAGATACTTCTAATGACTTGGAATTTGTGTTTAATCTAACAAACCACACTGACTATTGAATTTGTGTGTCCGTGAATATAAAGATTTATTGTCCCTGGAGGTAATTATTGACCTCAACATCTTATCAGTCAATATTTACCTCTCAGGCCAATAAATCTTGATATAACCTCATGAAAGTCAATATCTGTTTAATAGTATACATGGAAATCTGTAATAGTTTGATTACAGGCTTCAATGTCATGCTGGCTAGTGCCTCTCTTCGCATCGAAGGCAGAGTGAATCATTTTATTTTCTTTCGAGACAGAGCTCCTCTGATGGCTGGGGTTCACTTGTCTTCAGTCTAATGTTAGATTGAAATATGCACATCATTCTTTGATTCTCTTTGCTTAGAAGTCTTGCTTCTTTAGAGCTTCCGAAGGCGATGGCACCCCACTCCAGTACTCTTGCCTGGAAAGTCCCATGGAGGGAGGAGCCTGGTAGGCTGCAGTCCATGGGGTCACTGAGGGTTGGACACAACTGAGCGACTTCCCTTTCACTTTTCACTTTCATGCATTGGAGAAGGAAATGGCAACCCACTCCAGTGTTCTTGCCTGGAGAATCCCAGGGACGGGGGAGCCTGGTGGGCTGCCGTCTATGGGGTCACACAGAGTTGGACACGACTGAAGGGATTTGGCAGCAGCAGCAGTGGCTCACCAGTATGAGAACCCACCTGCCAATGCAGGAGAAGTGGATTTGATCCCTGGGTCAGGAGGATCCCCTAGAGGAGGAAATGGCAACCCACTCCAGTATTCTTGCCGGGAGAATCCCATGAACAGAGGAGCCTGGCGGGCTACAGTTTACAGAGTTACAAAAAGTCGGACACAACTTAACGACTAAACAACAGCACAACAGCAACAACACTTGCCTCTTCAATCCACTTGTAAAGCCCTGTAAACCTAGGACTCAGTCAATGCTTCTGTGATTTTGCGCTTTACTCTAAGCACAACCAGTTCTTCATCATTACAAACGAAACCATTCCTGTGGCCGGACACGTCTTCCAACACACAGTTCCCCAGGGGTTATTAAGTAAGTCATCACATTTCAGGAGGCCCTCCAGGCCCAAGGATTCAGTGCTATCAGATGCCAAGACCACAGAAATGAGTATCTAACAGTAAGTATGTTTCTCATTCTGCAAAGTCAGAAAGCTGAGGGTTTGCGGTGACGCAGAGCTAACGGGTCATCCCGTAACATTTGAACGTCCAGCTGACAAGGCACGCTAGTTCCTTTGTGCTCATTACGTATGGGTTGGCCTGGCCCTCAAATGGGAAGATAATGCAGTCATTTTGCTATTTCATAGGCAGGTTCTGAAACATTAAGAATGTGATGCAGGGACTTCCCTGGTGGTCCAGGGGTTAAGAATCTGCCTTGCAATGGTGCAGGGGACACGGGTTTGATTGCTGCTCTGGGAAAACCCCCACATACTGCAGGGCAACTAAACCCATGCACAACTACTGAGCCTGTCATCCCGAGCCTCTGCTCTGCTACCACCACAATGAGAAACCACCACAGTGAGACGCCTGTACACTACAACTGGAGAGTAGCCCCCACTCACCGCAACTAGAGAAAGCCCACGTATAGCAACAAAGACCCAGCACAGCAAAAAATAAATAAATGTCTTTAAAAGAGTGCAGTGCAAAGAACAGTTAGGAAACTTCAGAGAGTCCTTTCTGTTGATCAAGCAAAGATGTAGGCCAACAATTAAGCTGGATGTGGGGGCTACATCTTCAGTGGCTGAAGATGTCCCCAGCAGGGTTTCTGTCCTTAGAGTGTGGACAGCACCACTGAGCTCCTGGTGACCTGAGGCAAGAAGCTCCAGTAGGTTTCAGAGCCTGGCTGGGTTTCCACATTAATACGGGCTTGTCTTTGTAAAGCTGCCTGCAGTGGCAGTTGTTAGGAAACCAAATGCATTACATTGCCCAGAAACAGCCAACCAAGACCTGCCGGGGCAGCAGATGCTGGGGAGACTCGTGCGGACAGGACCAGCAGCAGGTGAGACTTTTCATCGCCCATTTGTGCAAGGACAGCCCAGAGATCCAGCAGAACTAATGTCATCACTGAGAAAGGCACTTAACCCTGACTGTGCAGCTTTTATGATGTGGAATCAGGAAAGTGCCACCATTTTCATGATACAGCCAGGGACCAGGATCCAAAAGTAATAGGACATGACAGAACCTTGGCACCTGTGTTCCTCTGCCAGCTCTGTGGCTGGAGTGAGGAGCAGCGGGAACTCCTTCTCTGGCATTGCGTGCGGTGATCAGGCATGGAGGGAAGAGCCCAGGTCCAAACCTTGCAGTAGGCTAGGGTTGGTTGCCATATGCACCAGACTGGAGCCAGATTGCATGGAGATCTGCAAGAGGTCAGCTCTTCTCTGAGATCAGTCTTAGGTAAGATACATTTTACCCCTCTGTCTAGGCTGCAAACCCAAAGGATGTTTAGCCAACATTCTCTCAAAATAATTGATTGCCTGCATAAAAACTGGTTCTTTGAAATGACAGTATGTAATGTACTTTCATGTTTTTTAAAGTTCAATACTCACAGTAAACTTAAAAGCACTAAAATTTTAAGTTCTGATTACAATAAAACGTTGAGTCAATTACAGGCAAAGAAGCAAAGACAGAGCTGAGCCACCCACTTCTAGCACATTTATCTGCCTCCGCAGGAAGCCCATGCTCAAGAGCTACGATACCTTTCTACAGATAAATAGCATATCACTTATATCTAAAAACAGATGATACAAATTAACTCACTTACAAAAACAGAAGTAGACTCAGACACAGAAAACGAACTTGTGGTTATCAAAGGGGAAACACAGGGGGAGGATTAATTAGGTATTTGGGGTTAACATATTATACACACTACTGTGTGTGATAGCACTCAGCAGCTAAACAATAGCAACACGTGCGTGCATGCCTGCTAAACTGCTTCAGTCAGTGTTCCCAACTCAGGCTTCGAACCAAAGTCTTCTGTATTGCAGGCAGATTCTTTACCATCTGAGCCACCGAAGAAGCCTTTGTATACATATTTCTTCTTTTTTTTTTTTTTTGTATTTCCTTTCCATTCAGGTCACCACAGAACATGAAATAGAGTTTCCTGTGCTCCACACAAGATTCTTGTTAGTTATATATCTTACACCTTAAGTGGCATCTGCGTCACAAGAGCCATTGTGGGTTTTATGCACTGTGTCTTTCGCAGTGGCCTGTTAGCTCCATGCAGGCTGAGTTAGAACAGAAAGCCGTGGTGAATGAGAAGATCGGTGAGGTGATTTTAGTGACTCAGGTGACAAGTAATGAAGTCCTGGAAACTCAAGTTGTCAGCCAGGCTGTGTTCCTTTCTGGGGTCTCTAGGGGCGAATTTATTCCTTGCAGCTTCTCAAGGCAGTTTGTCAAGTCCTTTGACTCATGGCCCCTTCCTCTGTCTTCAAAACCAGCAGTGCCACATCTTCAAATCACTGACTCTGACCTTCCTGCTTCCTCTGTCCCTTACAAGGACCCTTGTGATCCCATTGGCCCACCTGGATAATACAAGATAGATTTCTCCATCTCAAGATCTTTAGCTCATTCACACCTGATTAAGTCCCTTCCGCCTCATAAGGTGACATATTCACAGGCTCTAGAGAATTAAGATGTGGATATAGGGTCGTTCCTGGAGGTCCAGTGGCTAAGACTTCACATCCCAGTGCAGGGAGTATGGGTTTGAACCCTGATGGGGAACTAAGATCAAACATGCCATGGGGCCAAAAAACCAAAACAAAAAAACAGAAGCAATATCATAACAAATTCAACAAAGACATTAAAAATGGCCCACATCAGAAGGTCAAAAACAACAAACAAACAAAATTTGTTTAAAAGAGAAGATGTGGCCATCTTTAAGGGTCCTTCTTCTGTCCATGCTACCATCCTTTTCCCTTCTGGGGACCTTTGGAGGAACCATGGTGTAGAATGAGGGGTGAGGAAGCTGGGGTATTTATCCATTGATTTCCATTCCTGATCGATTGAGGGCTGTCTTCAGGGCATTAAAACTCAGGCATTTCCTGACTGCCCTGTACGTTTATATCACCATACGTTATATCATTGTACATTCTTTATTTCCAGCTACAGGAGTGGTGCTCAGTGGATGGTTGGTGACCAAGGACTGGGAATGATGAAGGTTGAGTTAGGTCAGGAGTCACTCTAGGACTAGAGGAGAGGTTTGCCCAGTTGGTTAGCAATGATTTTTCCGCAATGAGTGGCACTCGTGGTTGGTTTGGGAATGACAGTGATGCAAGAGGTTTCATTTAAGACCTTCTTTCACCTTCTCTGCTTCTTTTCTTGTACCTAAACCTCAGACTTTACAGAAAGAAGAAAAAAAAAAACCATGGATTGGTAAACCAAAGATCATACATGCTTTGAGCACTGAGCGTAACTGGACCTAAAATTCTGCCCAAAATTTAACCACAAGAGGATGCTACCTTAACTGCCGGGTCACTCAGGGACCTTCCCAACCCAGAACACCACCATCTCAGCTGGGCTTTCGTCCTTGGAGCCACGTTCTTCTCCACATCAGTGGACTGGCCTCTGCCAGTGAAGTTGTGGGGAACCAGAGTTTTAGAGGCAAAGTAGGTAGGAGACCACAGGTGACTTCTCAGCCTATAATTATTTTTAAGAGGTAAAATAAATCCTTCCTTTTAAAGAGGCAAAAGAATGTGACAGCAGAGGGATGGGCTTTCGGAAAAGCATCAGCTCTGTTTTAAGCTATGGGCGGCACAACTTGGATGTCAGCAAGTTGGCTGTTTTTACTTAGGAAGACATTTTTGTAATGATTTCACATCTCATTATCTATTTATTTTAAAAAATGCACACTCATGATTTTATTGTTCACAGGAATTGCAAAGTTGGCTACTTAGAGTCTTTTCTTTTAAGACTCATGCATACTGGTCTTCATCTAATAAATTTAATAGTGCTCCAATGAGTTTAAATGAGATACATACATAATAGCCAGAAGGTGATGTTTATCATTTTTTTTTCTATCCTTTGATTTCATGTTCTCTATGTCAACTATATACTAACATGAAAGATTATTTTTGAGAGTAAGCAAAAGTGATGTGATGATCTGATTTAAGTCCAGACTGAAGGTGAGGTTCACTTTTCTTCTTATGTCAGGTTCTCTGATGGCAGATATTTGTTTATTCATTCATTCATGAATTCCCTTCAAGAAGCATTCATCATGTCTCCCTTCCCATTTTATATCACTCACTACATATGCACTCACAAAAAGTTGATATTGGCCATAGCATTGGATTAAAATGATCACTAGAGCAATGGTATAATGAATAAGAAATGTAATTATTAAATTACTTTGAGTTGTCTTCAATATGACTTTTTCTCCCCGAATGTAGCACAGTTATAAACACTATTAGGTTAGACTTGAGTCATGACTGAAGTGCAACTAGACAATATTGTTGGTATTTGAGAATTGCATTAAGGTAACCTGGCCTAGAGTACCAGGCTGCGACGGCACAGGAAGGCCCAAGAGGAGCTACCCCACGTCCGAGGTCAGTGGCGGCCGGGAGGAGACACCCCACGTCCGATGCCAGGGCCGGCGGCCGGGAGGAGCAACCCGAGGAGCGGTGGCTGCGCAGGCGCAGGAGGGCCTCTAGGAGCTATCTCACGTTGAAGGTCAGAAACGGCAGCGGTAAGAAGATACCCCTCGTCCAAGGTAAGGAGCAGTGGCTGTGCTTTGCTGGAGCATCCGTGAAGAGATACCCCACGCCCAAGGTAAGAGAAACCCAAGTAAGATGGTAGGTGTTGCAAGAGGGCATCAGAGGGTGGATAAACTGAAACCATACACAGAAAACTAGTCAATCAAATCACACTAGGACCACAGCCTTGTCTAACTCAATGAAACCNAGGCCTGGCGTGCTGCGATTCATGGGGTCGCAAAGAGTGGGACACGACTGAGTGACTGAACTGAACTGAGCCCTTGCTTCAATCAAAAATTGCCTTTATGTTGATTGGAGAAATGATCTCTCTGCTGGGCTATAATTCCTGCTTTCCTGTCTCCATATATTCATCACTTTCTTTTTCCTCACACTGCTAGTATATGCCTGATAAAGATTTTAATCTATGCTTTATGATTCAGAAAGCATGCTACTTATAATATGGTTTCAAATACCATGTATAATGTACAAACTTTTTGCAAATATAAAAATAATGCAAAATTTTAAATTAGCATAAATGAATTTGTCATTGTTCTCCCCACCAACTAGAGCAGACACCTTAGTGTCACCTTTGATTTTTTTCTCTCTCTTGTCCCATAGGTTCAGCCAAGCCTTGTACAGATTGATGTCACACAAGGCTGGACAACAAGACCATAGTCAAACTACTGATTTTACATTGCTGTAGACTTGATATTGCTTACTTTCAACTATACAGGGGCTTCCCAGGTGGTGCTAGTAGAAAAGAACCTGCCTGCCAATGCAGGAGACAAGAAACTCAAGTTCGATCCCTGGGTCAGGAAGATCCCTTGGAGGATGAAAGGGCAACCCACTCCAGTATTCTTGCCTGGAGAGTCCCATGGACAGAGGGGTCTGGAGGGCTGTAGTCCATGGGATGCCAAAGAGTTAGACATGACTGAGTGACTAACATTTAGTGGCTGGAACGCTGGGGGCATGCCACAAGTGCTAATTCTTCTAAACTAATTTCCTGTTTTTCTAACTTTGAAGCACAGAGAAATCTATCCTTTTATTCTGGGTTTCACATGTTAATTGGACAGATTTCTTTGAATTTATGTCAGACACTTCAGATCTTCCTCTAGTGATTGTGCCCAGGAGGAAGACCATCACACATTTACACAAGAAATCGGGGAAAAGGGAAACAGAACACAGGTGTTACCATCCAGGAAATTACTGAAAGTGACAGGATTTACCCTTAGTAGAACTCTCCAAATGAAACCACCCCTCAAAGGTTTGCAAATACAGAGTGAGTACTCCTTGAACTGTCCGTTACCAAATCCCTTGAACTGTATGTTCATGGGTCTGAATTTATTAGGAGACCTGGAGCTTCTGTCAATAACCCACCCTAAGTGGTTTCTCTGCTCCAAGCATCAATTCCATTCTATTCTATACCAATGACAGTTACAAAAATCACTAGAGGAGCTTTCAAGGAATACAGAAGCTCAGCCTCCACCAAAGTAGGTTCTCATCTAAGTTAGCCTCAGTGAGTCCGGGGCATCTGTGTGTTTAAAAAACTCCAGAGAGTTCCACTGTGCAGCCAGGTTTGAGAACAAGTGATCTCTAGGGAAAAAATAATCTTCCCAAATGCAGTATGATCCTGTTTGTCACTTGGACAAACCTAGGTAATGACTCCTCTGCACCTCCCTGGTTCCTAGACTGGGGTATGTGACAGATTCATTTCTGCAGATTTGTAAAAATGCAAATTTTCTGTTCCAGAGCTACCAAATGTAAATCAGAGGGCATCATTTAAAAGCTTCATAAATACCTAAAGTGTTCATCCTGGCTGAGAACCATTGATGTTAGAACCTAAAATCTAAGCTGTTTTGAAACTTCTCTGATGGCCCAGTGGCTAAGACTCCAAGCTCCCAATACAGGGGGCACAAGTTCAATCTCTGGTCAAGGAAATAGATCCCACACACCACAACTAAAGATCTCACATGCTACAATGATGATCTTAGATCCTCAGTGCCACAATTAAGACCCAGCACAGCAAAATAAATACTTTTTCTTTAAAAGCTGTTTCAACATATATTTCAAAAAAAAAACCAAAAAACAAAAAAACCCAACTTAAGTCTCCTCAATCATTGCCTTGTGTGCAAGTCTATTTCCCACCTGGTGAAAGGAATTGCACATGCATGTCATATCCAATTCTTTGCAATCCTATAAGCTATAGCCCACCAGGCTCCACTGTCCATGGAATTCTCCAGGCAAGAATACTGGAGTGGGTTGCCATTATTTTCTCCGGGGGATCTTCCCGACCCCGGGATTAAACCTGAACCTCTTCTGTCTCCTGCATTGCAGGTGGGTTCATCTGCACCATCTGAGAAGCCTGCAAAATGAGCTGCATTTTCTCTAGACTGAAGTCTTGTCTTCCCTGGATTCCAAAGAGGCCTCAACCTCCTTGCTTCCTCTGCCCGTCAGGCTACTCCCTTTCTGTTTCTTCCACAGCCTCCTATTCCTCTGGCAAGGAATTAAATGAATACTCATGGCTCTGAGTCATAGCGTGCAATTCAACGTTTATTTAGAATGAATTAATAAATAAACACGTGTATTTCCACAGCTTTATGCTTTGCTGTATGTTTTCCTCTAGGAGCACCTTTTCTTCTACCTTTTCCAACTTTTAAACTCCTATTGATTATTTAAAAGTCAATTTAAAAAAAAAAAAAAAACTTCTTTATTAAGTAGGTCATGAGGTTTGGAATCCAATCCATCAAGTGCTCTTGGTAGAGGCTTTATTGCAGAGTCTGTTATAAATGATCCCTTGCTTATCTCTCTGTCTCCACCTAGGAAACAGGAAATCTTCAAGGATGGGGGAATGAAACAAGTCTTGAAACTGTGACTGAAGAACTATTTGGCCAGTGACTGAATTTAACAAATATTATTTTGGACCAACTATGTGTATAAGTCCATGTTACTTAGCTATTTTACTTAACTTCTGGTGCTGTTGCAATTAAAATGTGATTCGATTTTTTCCCAGATTTTAAAGAGAAAGAGTAAAAATATTTATTCACCAATGTCCTCTCAGTGATGTAGGAGAGTTAAGTGAATGGCTATGGTGTATGTTTAAAGCTTTAGAAATCTCCTTGAAGGAAGGTGATGCTGAAAATTGATATGAAATGGCAAATGAGTTCATCCAGCTGAGAAAATAAGTGAAATATTTAGTAGCAGAATAACCTGGGTTTGTTGAAAATAGTAGTCTGAAGCTTTGTTGTTTGGGATTTAACCATTTGTGACAAATTTCTCAGTGTTCTTGTGGATTCATCTAGATAGCATTAAAAATCTAACTGCCATGAGATTACCAGAAAGGCCAGTAGTCATGTATGGATGTAAGAGTTGGACAATAAAGAAGGCTGAGCACCAAAGAATTGATGCTTTCAAATTGCGGTGCTGGAGAAGATTCTTGAGAATCCCTTAAACAACAGGGAGATCAAACCAGTCAATCCTAAAGGAAATCCACCCTGAACACTTATTAGAAGGATTGCTGCTGAAACTGAAGATCCAATACTTCAGCCACCTGATGTGAAGAGCTGACTTATTGGAAAAGACCCTTTTGACAGAAAAGAGTAAAGACAGGAGGAGAAAGGGGCAACAGAGGATGAGATGGTTAGATAGCATCACCAACTCAATGGGAATGAGTTTGAGCAAGCTCAAGGAGATACTTAGGACAGGAAAGCCTGATGTGCTGCAGTCCAGGGGGTCACAAAGAGTGGGACACAACTGAGCAACTGAACAACAACAATGAGAATCATAGCTTCGATGCACTTTTTTTATATTAAACTTTTTATTTTTTATTGGGGTATAACCAATTAACAATGTTTTGATAGATTCAGGTACACAGCAAAGGAACGCAGCCATACGTACACATGTATCCATGCCCCCCAAACTCCCCTCCCATCCAGGCTGCCACATAACATTGAGCAGAGTTCTCTGTGCTATACAGCAGTAGATCCTTTTTGGTCATTCGTTTTAAATATAGCAGTGTGTACATGTGATCCCAAACTCCCAAAGTATCCTTTCTCTCCATCCTTCCCCCTACCTTTTAAATATTAAAAGCCAGAGATAAAAGTCAACCTAGCGTGTGTATTGCTGTAAGAAAAGATGTACCCTGTAGGATTACATATTTAAAGACTAAAGGAAATATCGTTGGCATTTAGTGAAAGAAAATATAATGACAAAAGCACTTCAGGTAATAACCGAGACTCCAAGATTCACACTCAAACTGTTCTTCTTCACCAATATCAGAGATGGTCACACGTCCCTACCAACAACAAAAACAACTAACTTAACTGCAGGAGAAAAGAAAGCTATACAAATTCACCAGATTCCAAAATCAGAGACCGCGTCCTAAAGGACAAAAGAGCACACACACACAAAATCAACAATCTAGATTTATCCCAGGTCTGTAGACCTGTTACATTAAACAAAAAGGGTCAGGGTCTCTTGTTCCACCAGCAATTGTTTTCCTGGTTTGATCATTGCAAGATCCTGCACTAGGAGCTCTAAGTGTTTAACACCAAATAAAAGCTAGGTCTGCCCTCGAGGAGTGTGAAGCGTAAACAATACACAAGAGGTTTGAATACAAACAAAGGATGTGGGTGGTCAAAGACAGCTGCCATTTCTTCAAGAAAAGGCTTTGTGAGGTCAGTACCATTTGGGCCGGATAACTTGAGTGGTTAGAGGGCAAGTTCGGCAGAACAAATGCCAGGGAGAGGAAGGATAGGGTGAGTGCTGTATTTTGGATAATGGTAAAAGAAGAAGCTGGAGAAGGGGGTGATACGGTTCATGCCTAGATGTGTCTGACTCTTTGCCACCATTTGCAGTGTAGTCTGCCAAGCTTCTCTGACCTTGGATTTTCCAGGTGAGAATCCTGGAGTGGGTTACCATTTCCTTCTCCAAAGAGATCTTCTCAATCCAGGTATCAAATTCGAGTCTCCTTTGTCTCCTGCTTTGAAGGTGGGTTCTTTACCCACTGAGCCATCAGGAAAGCCTAAACAAAGGGGTAAAATCTTAAAACAAGTTGCTTAAAGATGTTGTGCCCCGAGTCCGAGTTCCCAAAACTGAGAGAACAAAAATGTCTACAGCAATGCAAAAGCAAAAAGGGGTTTATTGCTAGCTCGAGCTAGGGCCCAAACCACATCCAATGCAGTGGAGTCGGGTAAGAGCCCCAAGCCCTGAATCTCAGTATTATTTATAAGTTTGGAACAAAGACAAAAAGTTGGCAAGGGCGGATTGGTTACAAGAGTCTCTAACATCTTTTAATTGGCTAAATTTTCACGTGCGTGGGCTTTTCTTAGGGGAGGTCCATTAAGTCCTGATTGGCTCAGACCAGGCTACAGGGACCATGCTGATTGGCCAAATCTTAGCCCCGGTGGAAGATGATCTCAGTTCCTCCGGGGCAACTATTCAGCTATTTGATAAGATGGAACCTAGGCCTTAAAACCTGCATGGCGAATGTTAGTTCCCAACAAAAGATTTTTAACAGTAGTTTCATAGGAAGACAGTAGATGGTTCTGGTCAGGAGTATGGGGGAATCAGAGGTATTCTGGTAGGAGAGGGATAATTAATCTGGTGAATATGTGTAGAATAGAACAGAATAGTCAGAAAGCTACTGAACAGATCAGAAAGAATCCTACGCTTTGGGGCAGAAGCTACCTAACTGGGACAACTTAAATATGGGGCATTGGCAGGAGCTTCATGGGAGGGAGAGACAGATGCAGCGAGAGAGAATCCTCCAGGACTGAGGAAGGCCAAAAGAAAGTATTAAGCTTTAACTCTAAATATGCCAGGAGAAATAACAACCTCAGATGTGCAGATGATACTGCTCTAATGGCAGAAAGTGAAGAAGAACTAAAGAGCCTTTTGATGAGGATGAAGGAAAAGGGTGAAAAAATCTGGCCTAAAACTTAACATTAAAAAAAAACAAAGATTATGGCATGCAGTCCATCACTTTATGGCAAATAGAAGGGAGAAAAGTGGAAGCAGTGACAGGTTTTATATTCTTGGGCTCCAAAACCACTGCAGATGGTGACTGCAGTCATGAAATTATAAAAGACACTTGCTCCTTGGAAGGAAAAACCTAGACAGCATATTAAAAAACAGAGATATCACTTTGCCAGCAAAGGTCTGCATAGTCAAAGCTAAGGTTTTTCCAGTAGTCATGTATGCATGTGAGAGTTGAACCATAAAGAAGGCTGAGCACTGAAGAATTGATGCTTTTGAACTGTGGTGCTGGAGAAGACTCTTGAGAGTCCCTTGAACAGCAAGGAGATCAAACCAGACAATTCTAAATGAAATCAGTCCTGAATATTCATTGGAAGGACTGATGCTGAAGCTGAAACTCCAACACTTTGGCACCTGATACGAAGAACTTGTCACGCGAGTGTATGTTCCTCGGTTCTTTGTCTCGTCACAACAAAGATTTGGAGTGATGGACATTAAAGCCCCCTTGGTGGGTCTTGGATAGACGGTGTTCTAGTTCTCAGGTCTCGAATGGACCATGTTATAGCTCTTAGACAAATCAGTGTTACAGCTCAGTGTTACAGCTCAGTGTTACAGCTCTATTTTATTTAGAAGACAGTAGGAAAATCCATCTTCAAGGCGTGAGAGCATGTCAATCTAAAGACACGAGGACAAGAGTGCCCCAGCCCGTGGGATAGAGAGAGAGAGAGCTGGCTCTGGCTCCTCTATTTATATGTTTATCTCTCGCTGGGCCTGCCCTATGTAAATTGGGCCAGCCTGGAGTGTTGTTTGTTTTACCTGAGATCCTCACTCTGGTCCCCGGACCTTCCTTTGTTTCATTTTCACGGGCTCTTCCCTTCCTCATCTTGTAGCCACCGCCAGTTTGGACTCCTTTTCCCTGTTCTACCTACCTAACAAACTGATTCATTGGAAAAAAAAAACCCTGATGCTGGGAAAGATTGAAGGCAGGAGGAGAAGGGGACAACAGAGGATGAGATGGTTGGATGGCATCACCAATTCAATGGACATGAGTTTGGGCAAGCTCCGGGAGTTGGTGCTGGACAGGGAAGCCTGGCGTGCTGCAGTCCATGGGGTCACAAAGAGTCGGACACAACTGAGCAACTGAACTGAACTGAACTGAACTGACGCTGAAGCTAAAGCTTCAATATTTTGGTCACCTGATGTGAAGAGCTGACTCATGGGAAAAGACCCTGATGCTGGGAAAGATTGAAGGCAAAAGGAGAAGGGGGCAGCAGAAGATGACTCAATGGGCATGAATCTGAAATTCTGGGAGATAGTAGAGGACAGACAGGCCAGGTGTGCTGCTTATTTTTTTAGCGACTAAAAAAATAACAGTAGAAACTAACACAAATTTGTAAATCAACTGTATTCCAATAATTTTTTTTAAATATATCTTTTTTTGGCATATGCTCTCATATCCTGACTTCGATCAAAAAGTACCCATATCATTTCTCACCTGAACTTCTTTTAAGCTACTTCTTTCTCCTTTTTCTGTTTGAATTTGATTAACATTCTATCCTAGTCCCAAGGCAACAAGGAAGGAGGTATGAGCTTGCCCTAAAGGTAAACCTTTTTTTAGAAAAAGGTTAGGCAATATGTATTAAGATAGCAACACATACCCACACTGTGCTAATTTATAGTGAATCAGAAATTGTCTGCAATAGTTTAAATATTTCAAGGCTCCTCACTGTTGTTGGGTTTGATGCTGAGAAAATACTTTTTAAGGTAAATATTCTAACTCCTTTATTAATCCCAAGTATTCCACACAGGCTATAAACTAGATGGTTTTCTCAAATATTCCATAAAATGCTGATAAAACTATTTACCCTTGCCATTTAGCTTTATTTCCTTTTTCTACAAGCCTACCCCTGAAAGTGCGGTGTTCTAGAAATGTGAATTCCTTGTCATTGTTCAGTTGCTAAGTTGTGTCCGATGCTTTGCAACCCCATAGACTGCAGCACGCCAGCCTCCTCTGTCCTCAGCTATCTCCTGGAGTTTTCTCAAATTCATATTTATTGAGTTGGTGATGCTATCTAACCAGTTTGTCATTAAATGCATTATTCTATAAGGTTTTAAATATGATCTCTATATAATGTGATTTAATTATTTCACCTTTAGTAATTTATCCATAAGAATTATTAGCAAAGATTTGCTTGCATGAATTTTTATTGCAGCCTTTTTTAAGACAGGAAAATAACCTAAATATCCATCAATAGACTGTTAAATTATTTATTGCACAAAACATTAGTTGGAATGTAATGCAACCATTTAAGTGCAAAGTAATAAACCTATTTAATTCTGTAGAATATGTTCATGATATTAGTTATTAACAAACGTGTCTAGATATACAAGCATGGTAAAAATGAAAGTTTTGCACATTCTTCCCTTTTCTTTAAGTTTTCTAAAATTGAAATAAATTACTTTTGTAATGAAAAAAAAAAAAGGCTTTATCTGATACATCTTTTCAGGCTTTCTTTACATATGAGGGTCACAAAATGTTTTCTGATTTCCCAAAGTAGATGTTCCTTCTTATGAAGCCCTATAGCATCCATTGTCTATAAAATTCATAAAATATTTACAGAAGTCCTCCTTGTGCTGTAGGTTTTGGTGTGTTGCTACCGTTCAGTTCCCAAAAGGCCAGAATTTGACACTTGTGATTTAGAATTGTCTATAAAATACTTAAGGATTAATATGTATTCGGGAAACTGAACCATTTTAATGAAGTTTCACCTTTTCATAAAGTTTTCTGAGAAATTTCAGGACAACAAATCTTACAAATATAACAGGAGCAATGTGATCATGTTGCTTCACCTGGGAGGGAAACTGAAACCTAAGGTAATTGAGGTCATTGCCAAGAGTGAACCCAGGGCTTCCGGGGTGGCTCAGTGGTGAGGAATCTGCCTACCAATGCAGGAGACTCGGGTTTGATCCCCAGTCTGGGAAGATCTCACATGCCACAGAGCAACTAAGCCTGTGTGCCCAAAAAGAAAATGTGTGTGTGTGTGTGTGTGTGTGTAGAAAGAAAGAGAAAGAGAGAGAGACTGAACCCAGCTTTAGAAACCCCTGAACTGCATTTTCCCCCCCAGGTATCAGAAATCACAGCTGCACTGTGTGCTGGGGGGGGGGGGGAGACGGTATTAGAGAAGGGCTACCCAGTGGCTCATCTCTCCCAGTCACCGTGGTTTTGAACAGCCTGCCCTACTGACATTGACTCTGGGCTCAGCCTCATGAGTTGCCATCATCAATGGGGCCTCAGAAAGGGAGATACCAGCAAGAGCTTGATGAGTCTTTGTAAGTGAGACTAGCTTTCTTGGAGCACTGCCTGTATCGTTTTTAAAAATGATAATCCATGCCATCCAACTGAAGATGTCTCAAGAAGCCAAGCAAGTTGTTCTAGAGAGAACCTGCACTAACTGCCAGCATGTGAACAAGGCCCATCTTGAATCATCCAGCCCTAGCTGCGACACTGGTTGAAGGCAGTTGATAAGCAGCCCCAGGCCAAGGCCAGAACTGCCCAGCTCAGCTCAAACCAAAGTACAGATCAGAAGCAAACCAGTGGTTGTGTTTAAAGCCATGGAGTTTCAGAGCAGTTTTTATAACTGATACACATACCTCTTACCACCTCTTGTCCCTCCTTGCTGCTTTTGTGGTCCTGGGTCCCACACTGAGGGGTCCTGATGTCACAGCCCTCCTGTCACTTTGGGTTCCACTGGATTTCAGAATCCTCTTCAACCAGGGCTCTGGTCCACTCCTTCCAGTCATAGGATTTATAAAGACATAGATTTACAATTCTTTCTAATCCCTAAATTAGATGATATTCTCTCTCTCTCTTTTAAATACATGAATGCACTCTTTAAGATTCTTTTCCCATAAACATCATTACAGAGTACTGAATAGAGTTCCCTGTGCAATGCAGTAGGTTATTAGTTATTAATATGGATTCTGTTATTAATATATGGTGGGGCTTCCCAGGTGGCTCAGTGGTAAAGAATCCACCTGCCAATGCAAGAGATGCATGAGATTAGGGTTTGATCCCTGCGTTGGGAAGATCCCCTGAAGGAGGGCATGGTAACCCACTCCAGTATTCTTGCCTGGAGAATCCCCATGGACAGAGGAGTCTGATGGATTACATTCCGTGGGGTCACAAAGACTCGGACATGATTTAACAACTAAACAGCAACAACAATATACATATATCTCAATACCAATCTCCCAGTTTATCCCTCTCCTCCCGCTTTCCCCCTGCTCATAGCCAGAAGTTCATTTTCTACATCTGTGCCTGTATCTCCTCTCTAATGGGGCAAATTGAGAGAGACAAGGTTTTGCAGAAGATGGCAAACCTATGCCAGAAGCTATGACAACTTAGTCTGATTTGGATTATGTTTTACCATCAAGGGTGTTCTCTTCCAAACCCACCCATCCAAAATTGTCCTGTAAGATAGATCAGACTTGCCTCCATGTCATGGATAGGCTGGTAAATGGTGACTTGCTGCTCTTGGTTTCTGAAGGAAATAAAGAAGATGTGGACTGAGCAACAATTTCCATTGTTTTGGTATGCTATACACCCTACCTTCCCATTGCAGCAAAGAATTCCACCAAAATCATAAAAGTTTCTGCAGAAGACAGCATGGTGGCCCAAGTTGACTTTAGGCAAAGTGGGCCATCTGTATCTCTCTTTCCACATCTGTAAATTGAAGACTGTTATATCTGTCCCCTGCAGGGACATTATAGTAACAAATGAGAGAAGATACACGAAAGCATATTCTTCAGAGAAAAGTAGTCATAATTATTCTAATTTAAGAAAACACAGAAATCAACTTGTGCTTAACAAAATGTGATACATCTTTTAATTGTTATCAATTTAATTCCTATGAGGTATGTGGATTTAAATTTTGTTGACAATGATTCCAATGAAACCATAATTTAGATATTTTAATATCCATCCAGCTGTTTTACTATCAGTAATTTTACATAGGGTAGAATTTTCTTCAGATAAATTATATCTGTATTGGAAACTAGTGATTGTAGTATTTCTCTAAGGAATCTTTTTGTTTTAGGCGCTAAAAGAAAAAAACAAATCTCTGAAGTCAATGATCGTTTGTAAAACAAGAGAGTTATCAATAAAATTTTGCAAATAAATTGCTTTTTTCTACAACTGAAACACGTTTGTTTTTTAGCCTAAATTATAATTTTAACTACTCTAATAGGTAAACTTTTCAGCTTCCTGTGACAACTGGAAACTTTTTCTTAAAATTAAAACTGAAATGTAAAAACATCACCGATGATTAAAAAACTTATTATAAATCATAGAGGTTTTGTCATCAAAAGTTTCTAACCGATCATTTCAAAAATTTCCAGTTTGCTCCTCTGACTAAAATACGAAAGAAAAGAAAAGACCTCCCTGTCGTTTCTCACCTTAAATGCTGAGTTTAATTTGTAGTCAGGAAAATATAATTCAGAGTTATAGTAACATATAAATAGTTCAATCCCAGCTCCTCTTTCTGTTTCCTCTCAGATGATTTGTCTTCATTCTGCACTTACGCCAATTTTCAAATTCCTTTTTATCCTGTGCAAATGTTGGCCCCAAACATATATTTTTAAGTACAATTGAACTCATGCAGCTTCATAGAAACTTTCTTTTTTTAACATACATTGCCTCTTTCCTCTTACTTAGCTCTCCAGCAGCCCTCATAAGTGCAACTGGGCAGATATTAATATTATTGACATTTTATGGATTAAGCATTTGAAATCTAGAAAAAATCACCATAATTGAATGAAAGTCAACAGAACCAAACCCAGCTCTCTGCACTTGTAATCTAGGTGAGGCCCGTTAGTCTAAGCCGCCTTCAGAAATGCCGAGTTACAAAACATGGAAGGAACAAAGAAATTTTCATTTTCAAAATGAAGTTAAAAGACTCTTGCTTCTTGGAAGAAAACTTACGACAAACCTAAAAGCATATTAAAAAGCAGGGAATCACTTTGCTGACAAAGGGTCCTATAGTGAAAGCTGTGATTTTTCCAGTAGTCATGTATGAACATGAGAGTTGGACCATAAAGAAGGCTGAGCACTGAACCATTGAGGCTTTCGAACTCTGGTGCTGGAGAAGACCCTTCAGAGTCCCTTGGACTGCAAAGAGATCAAGTCAGTCATTCCTAAGGGAAATCAACCCTGAATATTCATTGAAAGGAGTGAAACTGAAGTTCTAATAATTTGGCCACCTTATGGAATGAGCTGACTCACTGGAAAATGCTGGGAAAGATTGAGGATAGGAAGAGAAGTGGGCAACAGAGGATGAGATGGTTGGAAGGCATCAATGGACATGAGTTTGCTCAAACTCTGGGAGATCACNGAGGAGTCTGATGGATTACATTCCGTGGGGTCACAAAGACTCGGACATGATTTAACAACTAAACAGCAACAACAATATACATATATCTCAATACCAATCTCCCAGTTTATCCCTCTCCTCCCGCTTTCCCCCTGCTCATAGCCAGAAGTTCATTTTCTACATCTGTGCCTGTATCTCCTCTCTAATGGGGCAAATTGAGAGAGACAAGGTTTTGCAGAAGATGGCAAACCTATGCCAGAAGCTATGACAACTTAGTCTGATTTGGATTATGTTTTACCATCAAGGGTGTTCTCTTCCAAACCCACCCATCCAAAATTGTCCTGTAAGATAGATCAGACTTGCCTCCATGTCATGGATAGGCTGGTAAATGGTGACTTGCTGCTCTTGGTTTCTGAAGGAAATAAAGAAGATGTGGACTGAGCAACAATTTCCATTGTTTTGGTATGCTATACACCCTACCTTCCCATTGCAGCAAAGAATTCCACCAAAATCATAAAAGTTTCTGCAGAAGACAGCATGGTGGCCCAAGTTGACTTTAGGCAAAGTGGGCCATCTGTATCTCTCTTTCCACATCTGTAAATTGAAGACTGTTATATCTGTCCCCTGCAGGGACATTATAGTAACAAATGAGAGAAGATACACGAAAGCATATTCTTCAGAGAAAAGTAGTCATAATTATTCTAATTTAAGAAAACACAGAAATCAACTTGTGCTTAACAAAATGTGATACATCTTTTAATTGTTATCAATTTAATTCCTATGAGGTATGTGGATTTAAATTTTGTTGACAATGATTCCAATGAAACCATAATTTAGATATTTTAATATCCATCCAGCTGTTTTACTATCAGTAATTTTACATAGGGTAGAATTTTCTTCAGATAAATTATATCTGTATTGGAAACTAGTGATTGTAGTATTTCTCTAAGGAATCTTTTTGTTTTAGGCGCTAAAAGAAAAAAACAAATCTCTGAAGTCAATGATCGTTTGTAAAACAAGAGAGTTATCAATAAAATTTTGCAAATAAATTGCTTTTTTCTACAACTGAAACACGTTTGTTTTTTAACCTAAATTATAATTTTAACTACTCTAATAGGTAAACTTTTCAGCTTCCTGTGACAACTGGAAACTTTTTCTTAAAATTAAAACTGAAATGTAAAAACATCACCGATGATTAAAAAACTTATTATAAATCATAGAGGTTTTGTCATCAAAAGTTTCTAACCAATCATTTCAAAAATTTCCAGTTTGCTCCTCTGACTAAAATACGAAAGAAAAGAAAAGACCTCCCTGTCGTTTCTCACCTTAAATGCTGAGTTTAATTTGTAGTCAGGAAAATATAATTCAGAGTTATAGTAACATATAAATAGTTCAATCCCAGCTCCTCTTTCTGTTTCCTCTCAGATGATTTGTCTTCATTCTGCACTTACGCCAATTTTCAAATTCCTTTTTATCCTGTGCAAATGTTGGCCCCAAACATATATTTTTAAGTACAATTGAACTCATGCAGCTTCATAGAAACTTTCTTTTTTTAACATACATTGCCTCTTTCCTCTTACTTAGCTCTCCAGCAGCCCTCATAAGTGCAACTGGGCAGATATTAATATTATTGACATTTTATGGATTAAGCATTTGAAATCTAGAAAAAATCACCATAATTGAATGAAAGTCAACAGAACCAAACCCAGCTCTCTGCACTTGTAATCTAGGTGAGGCCCGTTAGTCTAAGCCGCCTTCAGAAATGCCGAGTTACAAAACATGGAAGGAACAAAGAAATTTTCATTTTCAAAATGAAGTTAAAAGACTCTTGCTTCTTGGAAGAAAACTTACGACAAACCTAAAAGCATATTAAAAAGCAGGGAATCACTTTGCTGACAAAGGGTCCTATAGTGAAAGCTGTGATTTTTCCAGTAGTCATGTATGAACATGAGAGTTGGACCATAAAGAAGGCTGAGCACTGAACCATTGAGGCTTTCGAACTCTGGTGCTGGAGAAGACCCTTCAGAGTCCCTTGGACTGCAAAGAGATCAAGTCAGTCATTCCTAAGGGAAATCAACCCTGAATATTCATTGAAAGGAGTGAAACTGAAGTTCTAATAATTTGGCCACCTTATGGAATGAGCTGACTCACTGGAAAATGCTGGGAAAGATTGAGGATAGGAAGAGAAGTGGGCAACAGAGGATGAGATGGTTGGAAGGCATCAATGGACATGAGTTTGCTCAAACTCTGGGAGATCACAGAAGATAGGGAAGCCTGGTGTGCCACAGTCCATGGGGTCTTAAACAGTTGCCATGACTTAGCGACTGAACAACAGCAGGGGTGAGCATGCAGCCTGTGCCCCCAGCCCTCCACTGGGCAGTACTGGCCACAGAACAGCTTCCTCTTGGGTCAGGGGCACCAGCTGTGCTCTGAGAGCCACTGCACATCTGAACTCACCTTCTCGGGCTTACTCTGTCCAGGCCCAGGGATCAGATACTGACCTTTGCTTCCCAGAAGCTATTTTCTGCATTCTGGCCACACTCTGTCCTTCTGAACTGTTGGGTTGAGCTTGGTCCAGAGAGAATCCATCAGGGGTTCAAGAGCCACTAAGAATGCCTCCCCTACTCCCCAATCTCCCAGTTTCCCAGGCACATGTCTGCTGGAATCAAAGCCACTGTCCCTTTGGACCAGCATGCAGTTGCAACCTCTATAATGTGCAAGGGTCATCCTGCACAGCCTGAGCTAGCAGAATAACTTGGGATGATCATGTCCATTCAGTAGGATGGAAAGACATTGTATAGGAGTGACCTAGTAACTACTCTATGTTGGTGCTGGATTTGACCAAGTGAGACTCTACTGAAGCAAGGAGGGAAGGAGGCCAGGAAGGGAATCCAGCAGAAATTATAGCCAGAGGGGGCAGTACAGGGTGGGACAGTGTCCAGGCAGGAGCATCCCTGTGCCCTGAGGATAAGCTTCCTTGTGGGGAAGAAAGAACATTTCAACTGACCACACCTTGGCTTGTCTGAAACCCTCCCCAAATACTGGTCTGACTCTGGATTCATCAGAACCTTCTGATTAAGCTTCTCTGGGTCACTGAAGCTCAGGCAAGCGTTCCCTAAACCTACAACTCTCACCTCTATTTAGTTACCAACTGGCCCACAGTATTCATTTTAAAACAAAATCAAGCCCCACAGCTAAGGAGAGGGTAGTCTGATGAATGCTTTACAGTCAAATACAGATGGCCAGTGGGTACACGAAGAGGTGCTCAACATCACTAATTATCAGAGAAGTGAAAATCAAAACTACAAGAGGTATCACCTCACACTAGTCATCATGGCCATAGTCAAACAAATCTACAAACAATAAATGCTGGAGATAACGTGGAGGAGACGCAGCTCTCCTACACTGTTGGTGGGAATGTTAAGTTGATGCAACCACTATGGAGAACAGTAGGTTCCTTGAGAAACTAAAAATAGATTTGCCATATGATCCAGCAATCCCACTCCTGAGCATAAATCAGCACAAAACCATAATTTACAAAGATAGATGCACCCCTATGTTCATAGCAGCACTATTCACGATAGCCAAGACATGGAAACAATCCAAATGTCCATCAGCAAACGGATGCATAAAGAAGATATGGTGCCTATTGCAGTGGAATGAATATTACTCAGCCCTAAAAAAGAACAAAATAATGCCATTTACATCAACATGGACTGACCTAGAGATGATCATACTAAGTGAAGTAAGTCAGAAAGAGAAAGACAAAGATCATGTGATATCACATATGTGGAATTTGAAACACATTGCAGATGAACTTATCTATGAAACAGAAACACTCATAGATATAGAACAGACTTGTGGTTGCCAGGGCGGAGGGAAGAGCGGGAGGGATGGATTGGGAGTTTGGGATTGGCAGATGCAAACTATTATCTATAGGTGGATAAACCACAAGGTCCTACCAACCCCATGGATTGTAGCCCTCCAGGTTCCTCTGTCCTTGGAATTCTCCAGGCAAGAATACTGGAGTGAATAGCCACTCCCTTCTCCAGGGGATTTTCCCAATCCAGGGATCAAACCTGGGTCTTCGGCATTGCAGGCAGATTCGTCACTGTCTGAGCCACTCAGCCAGTTCAGTCGCTCAGTCGTGTCTGACTCTGCGACCCCATGAACCGCAGCACGCCAGGCCTCCCTGTCCATCACCAACTCCCAGAGTTCACTCAGACTCACATCCATCGAATCAGTGATGCCATCTAGCCATCTCATCTTCAGTCGTCCCCTTCTTCTCCTGCCCCCAANTTCCTGGAACTCTCTTGTTTTTTCCATGATCCAGCAGATGTTGGCAATTTGATCTCTGGTTCCTCTGCCCTTTCTAAAACCAGGGAAGCTTCATAGCTTCATATCATATCCTGTGATAAACCATAATGGAAAAGACTATGAGAAAGAATGTATTTATATGTATAACCGAATCACTCTGCTGTACAGCAGAAACTAACATGACATTGTAAATCAACTCTACTTGAGTTTTTTGAAAAGTCTTATGGTCAGGAACATGTTGCCATGTACAGAGCCTATGAAGTTTGAAACATGGAGCAGAGGCTTGGTGCCTAGATGGAGAGGGAAAGTGGCATTGTCAGCCAAATGTGTGTGTTCCTGGAAAACTGTCAATCAACAGTTTTGAGCTCCTGCCTCTAAACTCACTGCTTATCCTCAAGTGTTGTGTTGAAAGCTGGAGAAAAAGCAGAAGAAAGAAACCATATAATTATCAATTATCATACCAAAAAATACAATGTTTGCTTTCTCATAAGGAAATTATCCTGTGGGTGGTGTGGGAGGAGATAAATATATCTCCGAGCTAGTCAACCATAACTGGTAACTGAGGTAGTAACTTTTTTTAATGGAAAATGATTACAGAAAACACAAACATTCACACAAACTAGGTCAGTCTCTGAGACCCTGGTTGGAAAAATTACTATGGCACAATTTGGTATCACAAACTGTAATTTGTGGGGCCACATCTTCCCTGGGTACAGGTCTGTGTGTGTGCCTGGATGGCCTGGGGGAGAGCAGTTCATCAAAAGTGAGGAACAAAAATCTATGACAAAGGTCCGACCATCTGACGTCTTTGAGACAACTTAGACTCATGTCATCCTGAGGCCTAGGGGCCTGATGAATCAAACAAAAATTCAGCATTGAATAGCACAGAACTATACACGCACACAAAAGTTATTGCTCAGTCAATAAGTTGTGTTTGACTCTTTGTGACCCCATGCGACCCCATGGACTACAGCACATCAGGCTCCTCTGGCCTCCACATTCTCCCAAAGTTTGCGCAAGTCTGTTGAGTCAGTGATACTATCCATCCATCTCATCCTCTGCTGATCCCCTTTTCCTCCTTCCCTCAATCTTTCTCAGCATCAGTCTTTTCCAATGAGTCAGCTCTTCATATCAAGTGGTCAAAGTATTGGACTTTCAGCTTCAGCATCAGTCCTTCCAGGTAGATCTCATAAATCCTACTGATTGATTCTGGACTCAAGTACGCCAAACTTCAAGGGCCAAGGGCCTCAGGTTACAACACAAAATCAACCCCTCCAGCCTAATCTCACCCCCACAGAACACATACATATCTAACCTAGAACCAAGTACAATTTGCATTAACTTTATAACACGCATCTTGTTCCCTGCGGATTCTCCACACAGAAATAGGAAACTATTGCATGATTGTCAACGTTGCTTCAACCAGACTCTGCCAAATTCTCCTTTCGGGTTCTGTCATGTTCTGGGCATGCTATTGAACTCAAGTCCAAATTAGGACAGTCTTTTGTGTTTTAATTGGAGTATAGTTGCTTTAGAATGTCATGTTCGTTTTCTGCTATACAGCAAAGTGAATCAGCTATATGTATCTATTTATATATATACATATGGTAAATATATCATATACACATGTGGTAAAAATATACATATATGATATATATGTGACATATTTATATCATATATATGATATATGTGATGCATTTATATAGATCATATATGTATATGTGATATATACCCCTTCTTTTTTGGATTTCCTTCCCATTTAGGTCACCACAGAGTATCGAGTAGAGCTCCCTGTGCTGTACGGTAGGTTCTCATTTGTTACCTGTTTTATGCATGAGTGCTAAGTTGCTTAGCACTCTGTGTGTCCTACTCTGTGTGACCCTATGAACCATAGCCCCTCTGTCCATGGACTTCTCCAGGCAAGAATACTGGAGTGGGTTGCCATGCCCTCTAGCAAGGAATCTTCCCAACCCCACGATCAAACCCGAGTCTCAAATCTCTCCCGAGTCTCAAGTCTCCTGCATTGGCAGGTGGGTTCTTTACCACTAGCACCAGCTGGGAAGACCCATCTATCATATACATAGTATCAATAGTATACATGTGTCAATTCAACCTCCCAGGCCACCCCACTCCACCTTCCCTCCTTGGTAGCCTACCTTTATTCTTTATACTTGTGTCTCTATTTTTGCTTAGCAAGTAAGTTCATCTATACCATTTTTTCTAGATTCCACAGATATGTGTGAATATATGTTTGTTTTTCTCTTTCTGACCTCTTTCATTCTGTATGACAGTCTCTAGGTCCATCCATGTCTCTGCAAATGGCACAATTTTGTTCCTTTTTAAAGGAACAAAAGGCTGAGTAGTATTCTATCGTATCCATGTACCACATCTTCTTTATCCATTCCTCCGTTGATAGACACCTAGGTTGCTTCCATGTCCTGGCTGTTGTAGACAGTGCTGCTGGGAGCACTGGGGTACATGTGTCTCTTTGAATTATAGTTTCTCCAAGTATATGTCCAGGAGTGGGATTGCTGGGTCATACAGCAAGACAGTTTAAAATTCTGACTATACTGTTTTGCACAAAGCACCCCCACTCACTGCGGGTCCCTGAAAGTCTAGACTTTTCCAGGATAGGTCATGGAGTTGGGAGGCAATCAGTGCCCTTCCCCCTTCCCCTCTTCTGAGTGTGTTTTCCCTGGAGTTGGGCAGATGGAGACCCAGGAAATCTCTCTGGAGGGGGTGATGGCTGACATCTAGGTGAAGAAAGGCAGACAGCCAAGATCCAGAGGCATTATTTCATACATGGCGGGAGTGTAGGGTCCACGTGGGTCCCGCGTAGGAGAGGCAGGAACATCGCCAACTTCTCAGAGACTAGAAACATATTTAAATGGTAAAAACCATGTGAAGTTTTCCATATAAATATTGAAATGTATCATGTTTCTATTTTTTTTCTTCTGAAGCTACAAAAATACACATGTTTCATACAAACAGAGATGGAAAGCAAAGGAAAACTGTGAGAGCTTAAGTAAAACTGGGCTCATGAGTACTCTCCAACTTTATCACTTCCTCTTAGTCGATTTCTGGTTCAGCCTCATCCACATACATTTCCGTTGGTGTTGATACTTGCAAAACTCTTTATCTTGTAATCACCTCCATTTGACCCATACTTCAAACTTGATTATCTGAGGTTTATGATTTTCCTATTTCTATTATTTGAAAACTTTTTTCGAATAAAAGTGGATATCATCTCATTTTTCCACACATATCTCTAATAATTTACCAAGATAGTCAAGATATGTGGGTAATGAAAGTAGTGTAGAAACAACAGCATTTTATCATCATAATTAACCCATGTGATATGGAAATACAATTAGAGAATGGAGTATATCCTGGGCATAATTGGGATTATGGACATGCATATAGGATTTCATAAAAATTTATGTCCAGGAAAATGTAATTTTGAAGTAAGAAAGTTTAAGGCAAATCTCTTAAATTTTCTTTTTTGCTTTTTGAAGTTTGAAAGAATTCTGCTGTTTCTGACTTTGTGATTGGTTTAAAGTTTTATAAAGATTTTATGTGCTATTACCAGGCAGATTCTAACCCCCAAAAACATGTAGGAAAGGGCTACTTATTGCATAAGGCATTTCTGATTAGAAAACAGCTCTGGAACTTTTCAGAAAACGTAATGAGTAAAATTCACTTGAAACATTGTAACTGTGGAGCCAACATTATTTTTTATGATATAAATATTTCAGACAAATTATTGTCTGCTGGGTTAAGTCATGATGAGAAAAGTAGATTTATCTTGAAATTGCTGTTCAGTATTTCAGTCGCTAAGTCATGTCTGATTTTTTGCGACCCCATGGACTGAAGCACGTCAGGCTTCCCTGTCCTTTGTTATCTCTTTGAATTTGCTCAAAATTACTTTTTAGGAAAAAGAATTTCTGGTTTAGATGACAGGATAAGGGGATCACAGTTCTTGAGGTGCTAGCCTACCATGATCCCCCTTTGTCTGGCAAATTAATAAAGCCACTCTTTCACCTCGCCCCCCCCCCAAAAATAAGAAACCATGACAAGTAAAATTTTGCCTATGTTGTAGTGTCTTTAATGTTGCTAGAAATCACCAGGAAAGTTAAAGAAGACATATGTCTTCTTATTATTATTAATTATTAAACTATACTTGATTTACAGTTGGAAGTGTTTCAATGTGTGAGTTCCAAAAATCAGCTTATCAAGTTGTGCAAAGTCAAAATCAAATTATTTAAACAATAAGGATTTAGAAATCTCAAGATGAGATTATGAGATCAGTGTTTATTCAAAGTGTTCAATAAACTAAGATGTTTGAAGAGCCATCACAGAGTATTTTAATTAAAAAGAAAGACCAGTTTCAACAGTGCTGAATAGGGTCCACAACATCTTACACAATACAAAATTTATCTGTCATAAATCAAGGTTCACAATATCAGTACTGTGGCTGGGCTAAATAAAGTGTGAGTGCAAATTTTAATGGGTTTGTAACAAACTAAGAGAGGAAGTGTGTGTGTGTGTGTGTGTGTGTGTGCACGCACTTGCACGCGCATGCACTCAGTCATGTCCGATGCTTTGTGACTCCATGGACTGTAGTGTGTCAAGCTTCTCTGTCCGTGGGACTTCCCAGGCATGAATGCTGGAGTGAATTGCCATTTCCTACTCCAGAAGATCTTCCTGACCCAGGGATTGAGCCCTTGTCTCTTGCATCGCCTGCATTGGCAGGGAGATTCTTTACCACTAATGCCACCTGGGGACGTGAAAATGAAAGCTGCTCAGTCGTGTCTGACTCTTTGCGACATGGAATTCTCCAGATAAGAATATTGGAATGGGTCACCTTTCCCTTCTCCAAGGGATCTTCCCAGCCCAGGGATCGAACCCAGGTCTCCCTGGGTTCAATTTAGCAGGCAAATTCTTTACTAGCTGAGCCACAAGGGAAGCCCAATGCCACTTAGGAAAGAGGAAGAGTCAAAAGTATTTACACATACTTTCATCACTATCTTTCAGACTCAGTACTAATGATGTCTTACAGGTAAAATAAAGAACAACAGAATACTTTCAAACTGCTAATTCTTCGTACAGTATTCCTAGTCCTCACATTGTGTGTGTCTATGGAGAGGGGATTATCAAATGTTTTTAAGGAAAAGGAAGAAATATCATACAGGTTGTTTTGTACTTCTTCAAACACACAACATTGGCACCATAGTATGAAGAATCATCCTCCTTGTTCATTTAACTGAACAAACATGGATTATTGTCACATTCCAGGTATTCTAGCCTCTATGGACAGATTTTCATTTTTTTTTTCTTCAAAATAGGAAAGAATATATCATTTTTCATTACCTGAGAAGAATAATAAACACAGAAAAATAAATTGGAGTCAAGAATAGCAATTATGCCAAAGTAATCTCAGAGAGCTTCAAAGTTGAGAGTTTTTTTTTTGAAAAAGAACAGGAAGATTTTGAAAGAAAAATACATCATGGCAATTAAGGTAGTGCTTTTTCCCCTGACACCATCAGAAAAAGAGCAGAAAATGTAAAGGTTTTTGCCAAAGATTGAAGGCTATGTGACTGAATTGAAATATATGATTCTGGGAGAACAAATTCAGCAAAAGAAAACAAAGTTTAGAACTCTTGTTTTAAAATATAGAATGAACCATTAAATAAAGCAGTGTTCAAACTAGCCAACAAATTCTATGCAAACCCTAGAACTCTGATTTTCCTTTCAACTTGAAAAGCTCATTCAGATGATTGTGACTATTTATTTATTTGATATGCCTTTCACAGTCAAGCCACCATTCCTCCAAGTTTCCAAATATTGCATTGGGGTAACCAATAAAGATGATACATTGTTTTGTTTGGTGCTTCCCAAAAATATATTGGGTTACCCAAAAAGTTAATTTGGGTTTTTCTGCAAGATCTTATAGAAAATCTTAAATGAAATTTTTGGCCAATCCAATACTTACAAACTGAATATTCATTGGAAGGACTGAGGTTGAAGCTCTGATACTTTGGTCACCTGATGCAAAGAGCCAACTCATTGGAAAAGACGCTGATGCTGGGAAAAATTGAAGGCAAAAGGAGAAAGGGGTAGCAGAGGATGAGATGGTCAGATGGCATCACCAACTCAATGAACATGAATCTGAACAAACTCTGGGAGACAGCAAAAGACAGGGGAACCTGGTGTGTTGCAGTCCAGGGGGTCACAAAGAGTAGGACATGACTGAGTGACTGAACAATAACACCGCTGACACAGTACTAAAAGATGAGAGACTCAATAGCTGGGTGCTAATGGTTGTGGACAGGAGGGGGTTTGTGCTTGTATGGACATGCGGGCAGGCACACACACATACATACACACACTGATCAGGACTGAATGACCTCAGTCTTGTGAAAACACTGGCATAGCACCATGCCTCACCTTTGGAGACAAGGACGACGCCTTACAACTTGAATCTTACCTCTAAGAACTTTGCACATTGCTCAAAATGCTGTCACTCTTTCAGTTCCAAACCTTAATTTCAGGCCTAAAAATGTTTGGAGCTGACCATGCAGTCTTGGCACGAGAACCAAGTCTTGCTGGCACATCCTGGTGAGCCGTGAGCAGTGGCGTGAGAGCTGTGAAAATGTCTGCGTGTTATTCCAAGGGAAACATCAAGAGAACAGTGGTACCTGCAGCCTGTTTATAAAGCTGTTCACTTGCTTAATGAGTTCTTTCTTGTCCAGAGAGGGATCTTTGGGACCCGCCAGCAAAAGGCAATCCTTAGGGTCCTCCCTCTGCTTAATGATACGGTGAATTAAAAGGTGTGTATGGAGCTGTAAAGGTGATCAGAAATGCAGTCCAGGAATGTATGCTTTGTCATCAAAATTAAAATTTCTTTCATAAAAGCTAATTTAGTGATATATTAGTATAATCTGGCAGGAGTTGTTTTTTTTTTTTTTTCCTTCCATCACACTAGAAGATCAAGGGATAGTTATGATTCTCATAGGTGTTCTCCTTGGCTTCTTTTTAAAATACTTTCCATTTCTCCACTGCCCACTAAGCAACTATTAGACCTGTTAGGAGCTATAATGATAAGTGAGTTTCAAACTGTGATCCCACAGGAGAAGGACAAGTACTGGGGAGAGGTAAGGGTCCAAATAATTTGAGTGACATATTAGTGCAACGACATAAAGCAAAGAGCCACAGAAATGCACCAGAGAAAGAAAATGATCAACCAGGAAGAACCAAAATGGTACCCTGCAGGTGCCCTGTGATGGGTAGATGAGGAAAAGTGCAGGTATGGAGTGGGCATCTCACTTGGAAGGAGCTGTGGGAGCAGCAGAAACATTGAAACTTACCTGGGGACCTATTTAGGCAGGAGTAAGCAGAATAAAATATGAGAAGCCTGCAAATATAATTTCTAGTTGTGTACAGATGAGCGAAAAGCAGTCTGTTCTCTGGGTGAACGTTCTGACACTCTTGCCACCTCGTAGCTCCAACTCTGCCCTTAACAACTCTGTGGACCACAAGGTGTCCGGGTCCCCAATGGTTAGGGCTAACCCTAGCCCTAACCATAATCCTAACCCCGACTCCACAGAAGGGGGCCCTGGTGTTCCTGACAGTTCCTTAGGTTCAGTTTTTCAGCATGAAACATCCATGACACTCTATCATCAACATTTCAAGAAGTAGTATTTGTAACTTAAAGTTATAGACAGCCATCCCCCCACCCTCATCATCAGCTTGGCATTCATGATTTCAAATTTCCTAAGACCTGGCTGACATCTCTTTACTTCAGACTGATGACTGCTTTTATTTTTCATCCCCTGCTCGTTCCTATGAGTCTCCTCACTGTGTCAGTGAAGCCCTTCTGTGTTCTCACTTGTTTCATCTTTCTTTTGAGTGGGTTTCCGGTTGTATGACTGCATCAGGGAAATCTGACCTAAATAAAGTGCCTATTTGGAAAAGAAACATGAGAAAAAGGGAACGATGGTGACAGTCACAAATAATAGTGAGCAAACGCAATGTTGGGGGAAATTGTTGTTCAGTGTCGGTTCTAACTGAGCTGCCCAAAGGGAAACAGCTAGTGGTGAGACGCTCCAGTGTCTCCCTTTAAAGCTCATACATGGATGGACCTGAGGGCACTATGTTAAATGAAGTCAGGGAAGGAAACACATGTATGATCTCACTTCTATGTGGAATCAGAAAACGCTGATCTTACAGAAGTAGAGAGCAAAATGGTGGCCAACAGAGGCTTGAGAGTGGGGAGAGAAGTGAGCAGATGTTGGTCAAAGAGTATGGACTTCTAGCCAAGAAAAGAAATAGGTTTGGGGGATTTAACGTACAGCATATGTCTTCCCAGGTGGTGCTAGTTGTGAGGAACCCGCCTCCCAAAGCAGGAGACACACGAGATGCAGTTTCGATCCCTGGCTTGGGAAGATCCCCTGGGGAGGAAATGGCAATCCACTCCAGTTTTCTTGCCTGGAAAGTCCCATGGACAGAGGAGACAGATGGGCTATAGTCCATGGGGTCACAAAGAGTCAGACATGACTTAACGACAACTGAACAACAACAACATGATTAACTCTACTCAGTACTATGAAGTTACCTATGCAGGAAAAGAATCTAAAAAGAAAAGAGTGGATACAAGCATATATAACTATATGCTTGTACAACTATTTCACTTTGTTGTACACCTGAAACTCACACAACATTGTACATGAACTGCGCTCCACTAAAATTTTTTTAATGGACTTCCCTGTGACCCAGTGGTTAAGATTTCACCTTCCGAAGGCAGGGCGTGCATGTTCAATCCCACATACCTCATGGCCAAAAAACCAAAACAGAAGCAGCACTGTAACGATTTCAATGAAGACTTTGAAAATGGTCCACATCAAAAAAATCTTTTAATTATTTTTTAAATAGAGTGTGATTCAGCAAAGCCACTTCCGGGTACATAACCCAAAGAACTGAAAGCAAGGTATCAGACAGACACGTGTACACCCACAGTTACAGCAGCATTATTCACAGTAGCCAAACGTAAGAAGCAACCCAGTGCTCACAGACAGACAAATACATAAACAAAATGCGTTCTGTGCACACCACAGAATCCGGGGCAGCTTTGAAAAGGGAGGGCATTCTGACGCCTGCTACAGTGTGGATGAGCCTTCTGCTCTGTGAAATAAGCCGGTCACCAGAAGACAAATACTCTATGACTCTACTTATGGGAGAAACTTGAACAGTCAAATTCACAGGAAGGCCAAAAAGTGGTCTCCCAGGGCTGGGGAAAAATGGAGAGTTGTTGCTGACTGGGGCAGAATTTCAACTTGGGGAGATGAAAAGCTACTGGAGCCAGAGTGAGGGTTGTGCAATGATGAGCTTAATGCTGCTGAATTTCACAGTGAAGGCNAACGATTTCAATGAAGACTTTGAAAATGGTCCACATCAAAAAAATCTTTTAATTATTTTTTAAATAGAGTGTGATTCAGCAAAGCCACTTCCGGGTACCTAACCCAAAGAATTGAAAGCAAGGTATCAAACAGACACGTGTACACCCACAGTTACAGCAGCATTATTCACAGTAGCCAAACGTAAGAAGCAACCCAGTGCTCACCGACAGACAAATACATAAATAAAATGCGTTCTGTGCACACCACAGAATCCGGGGCAGCTTTGAAAAGGGAGGGCATTCTGACGCCTGCTACAGTGTGGATGAGCCTTCTGCTCTGTGAAATAAGCCGGTCACCAGAAGACAAATACTCTATGACTCTACTTATGGGAGAAACTTGAACAGTCAAATTCACAGGAAGGCCAAAAAGTGGTCTCCCAGGGCTGGGGAAAAATGGAGAGTTGTTGCTGACTGGGGCAGAATTTCAACTTGGGGAGATGAAAAGCTACTGGAGCCAGAGTGAGGGTTGTGCAATGATGAGCTTAATGCTGCTGAATTTCACAGTGAAGGATAGTTAACATGGCCCTCCTGGGTTTGGTATGCGCTAAGTTGCTCGGTCATGTACTCTTTGTGACCCCATGGATTGTAGCCCATCAGACGCCTCTGTCCTTGGGATTCTCCAGGCAAGAATACTGGAGTGGTTTACCATGCCCTTCTCCAGGGGTTCTCCCCAATCCAGGGATCTCTTATGTCTCCTGCATTGGTAGGTGGGTTCTTTACCACCAGTGCCACCTGGAAAGCCATCTTGGGTCTATATACTCACCACCATCAGTTCACTTCAGTTCAGTCACTCAGTCGTGTCCGACTCTTTGCAGCACGCCAGGCCTCCCTGTCCATCACCAATTCCCGGAGTTCACTTAAGCATACAAAAAGTAGAAAGTGTGTTCCTAGAAGAAGACAGAGTTCCTGGTTTGCCAGTCACTTCCCATGCTATCCTGAGGCCGTGACGTTCTGATGACTAGACTGGAGAAAGCACATGTTGGGCAGCACTTAGCTAGAGCTGTGTCAGGTGGAATACTCCAGGCCCATTTCTGGCTGCAGAGAAGCTCCATCCCGGATGTTTTGACTCATTACCCTGAGCCTTCATCTGTGGATGGAACTAAATTTTTTTCATCAGCTGATTAAGATTCAAGATAATGAGTCAAAACATGCCAGGAGTAATTCCCAACAGCCACGAAGACAGGATGTTAGCTTTTCCACGCACATAGACGCTTCCAGCCAGACGCGAAATAAACCAGCATGCTTCCCAGAGTGGGGAAAGGTTCATTTCATCAAGGAAAGATGACAATCACCATACACACCTGAAGAAGAGAAACATCTTAAAAAAAAAAAAAGAGCCAACCAAACCGTTGAATGGATTGCTAATAATTAGTTTTAATTTTATTTCTTCATTATTTTTGGCTGTGGTGGATCTTTGTTGTTGCGTGGGCTTTTCTTTAGTAGTGCTGAGTGGGGGCTACTCTCTAGCTGTGGTTTACTGTCTTCTCATTGTGGTGGCTTCTCTTGTTGAGAAGCACGGGCTCTAGGGCACGTGGACTTCAGTAGTTGAGGCTCAAGAGCACAGGCTCGGTAGCTGTGGCACATGGGCTTATTTGCCCTGAGGCATCTCGGACCTTCCCGGACCAGGGATCAAACCTGTGTCTCCTACATTGCTAGGCAGATTCTTTATCACTGAGTCACCAGGGAAGTCCTAGGATTGCTAATTATGTTAATAAGTGACTAAATGCATGAAATGAATTCATGAGCAAACACAACTGGAAGAAAGAAAATAAAACTCGCACAGGAAATGGCCATTCACAAATCTGAATGAATTCTAGGAAAATAAAAATTTCCAAATGCTTTGCACATCCTTATGAATCCACAAACGTTCAGAATGTTCTTGATGGCCATGATACCTGAGCTTCAGTTTCCAGGAAGAGTATTACACAACTGTTCGGCATTCTGTGGGCCTTCTGTCTGACTACAGAATCCTGAGTTTTATCAACAAAAGCATTTGACTGAATACTATGCCCCTTAATATCAGATATAAGTATTTTAAATTCTATCAGGCATCCATCAAGAAAGTGCCTAATATTCAGAATGCATTGTTCAGTGTGCTAACTGATCTTATTTGTGAGTGGGGTGGGCAGTCAGCATCAGAAAGACCAAATGCTCAGGGAGAGTTTTTGCTTAGAAAGGTTGCTATGAGGGATGTGAGCAGAATAGTTAATGGGCCAAAAGTCAAGGGAGTTCAGTATTTCCTAAATCTTGTAAGAGTCCAAAGTTCCAAAAATTGAGGAAAATTAGACACAAAATCTTATAGGTATCCGCCTTGGTTTCCATCTTTCAGTGTTACGAGTAAATCAGCTTATAAGAGCGGCTAAGAAAAGTTTCCCCCCTAGAAATATAATAAATGCTGAAACAGGGCTTGAGATTGTCTCAGTGGTAAACTGAAAGCAAACAGCTTATTCTGGGGACAAACAAAGGCTGTGATCCTAATTCTTTGATTTACAACAATGGAATATGAAACGCTTTTAGAAGCAAGACTCAGAGCAGCAAACAGAGCATGTTCTACCATATATGATTAAGGAAAACTTCTACCTCCAGCTCACTGCCAATCAGCAGGCTCTAGGAACGCCTTCTTACAGGAGCACTTTGTTAGAATTTTGTCTGAGGTTTTGAGGGAGGAGGGAGAAGCATAGGGTTAAAAAGATGAAAACAGTCTCCTTCCTTTTTTGCTGTTTTTTTTTTCTTTCTTTCTTCCCTGACTGCTACATTTCCGCTTTATCAGCGCCTGTCACTTGCAGGAGACACAATTACTCAGCTTATTATCGCTCTCACTAGTGTTCAATTTAAAATGTGCTACTTAGAGACCTCCCTGGCAGCCCAGTGCTTGAGAATCTGTCCTGCAATGCAGGCTATGAGGGTTCAATCCCTGGTGGAGGAACAAAGATTCCACATGCTGCGGGGCAACTAATCCAGGCGCTGCAACTACTGGGCNACACCATTACTCAGCTTATTATCGCTCTCACTAGTGTTCAATTTAAAATGTGCTACTTAGAGACCTCCCTGGCAGCCCAGTGCTTGAGAATCTGTCCTGCAATGCAGGCTATGAGGGTTCAATCCCTGGTGGAGGAACAAAGATTCCACATGCTGCGGGGCAACTAATCCAGGCGCTGCAACTACTGGGCCTCCGTGCTCTGGAGCTCAGACCCTCTGGAGCCCACATGCCACTTTGAAAGAAGCCCGCATGCTGCAACAAAAGATCCTGCATGCCACAACTTAAACCCGGCGCAGCCAAATAAATCAATAAAAATAAATTTTTAAAAATGTGCTCACCTCTAAGAGGTACCACCTCTAAAAGACTAGCTTAGGTATATGTTCAGAGAGGGTCTTGGTTGAGGCCCCAAATTTTCGGCACGATCGAAAACTTTGCTTGGATACGCTGAGAGGAAGAACGTGTTGAGGAAAAAGCCCATTGTATGGTTTTATGGGCTCATCTTCTTGCTGGGAGCCTACATTTACTAACTGTATAATTGGTGGCACAGTTCTTCCATCATAAACATTGTTATCAGTTAATTAAACTTGAAACGCAGCTTTGTACCCCAACATGTTTTGTCAGATTGTTTTCCTTATTTATTTATCATCATAAAATGTTACTCAGTGACTGGCAGCTTCTCAGCCCTCCAATAATAATATAAATCAAAACATAAGATTTGAGTCTTCATGCAATTTCCTTTTGGTCTGAAAATATGAAACCAGATGTTTTTGGCATGCTAAAGATGCTTTTCATCTTTTTTTAGATTCTTTCAGTGCAGTCAAAGTAAATGCATTTTTAAAACCAACTTATGAAAGTTAAATTCCCTTTGTTCATCTCAGTGTGGTCTGGTTTGCATTGATGCAGCGCCATTGAGAGACCTTTCAGATAACATACTGAATTTCTCAGAGGAATCACACATGTGGGGCTAAAAGCTCAAAGGGCAACAGAAATTGTATTAATAGCAGATCAGTAGACCATGAACTGTGATTCACCAAAGGGTCTGACCAAGCGGGATGCCGAAAGTGGAGGTTCAGGTTGGACAAGGACCAATATGATCTTGACTGTCTCGATATCACTGGGGTGATGTGCCTAATTTGTTAACGTAGTTATCACATGCTTGTTCCAGCTTGAAAATGTGGGGCCCATGAAAACTTGGCCTTGGAATTTCCTGCGACGGTGAATCTCATTTCGGGGGATATTACCATCTATCTCAGCCTAAGGCCATCACTAAAGCGTCTAAACATTCCCAGATGGAACTTACTTCACTGATATTACAAGGATTTGATGTTACTGGAGAGACCTGGGGTCAGCCAGCAGGAGCAGGAATAGAGTGGCACATGGGCTAATCTCATTTGTATGTGGTCTCAGATTGCCATTACGTCCCTGGGCTATTTTGTGGTTTGGGTATTGGAACTCTTAGGACAGACTGAAATACTTTGGGATCTTGGTGGGGTGGTGTATGGAATTATTTATAATCAGCTTTGCTATCTAAGCTTTGATGTGGTTTCCCCAGCCTCAGCCCCCAGGTTCTTTGCACAAATTCCATGGCCCAGTGGACACATCTACACTGCCCCCAACAATCATGGTAACCCCTACATTTAAGAAGAGCAGAATGCCCCCACACCTTACTCTGCTTGATTTCTCAAGCAAGTTTCCTTATTCCACCAGCACCCCTTGCAACTGACTTTCCATTTCTCATCTTTCAATGAATGGCTGTCAGAAATCACCAGTAGTCCCTTAGTGGCCAAATCCAATCCACTGCTCCATTTCCTTTTTTCTAATGTATCCTCTCTTGGCTCATACAAACTAAGTTCTCTCAGCGTTCTGTTCTGAACTTCTTTGCTGTTATTTTTTGCTCCTTCCTCTTTCTCTGCCTCAATCAAAAGCACTATCATCCATAAACTTCTGTCTTCAGTCCTCGTTCACCTTCACTCACACTCATCTGAGTTGACCACCCCCCCACCATGGTTACCTACATGCGGATGCTGCCCAGAAACCTGTCTCCCATTCAAGTCCTGCTCCTGTGCTGAAGAACCCAGGATCCACACACAAATTCAGTAAAAGAAACCCATGTCTACCCCCAAATTACTACTTTTCCTGAAGGTTGCTGTTCAGTCCCCAAGTCGTGTCGAACTCTTTTCGACCGCATGGACTGTAGCCTACCAGGCTTCTTTGTCCACGAGATTTCCCAGGCAAGAATCCTGGAGCAGGTTGCCATTGCCTTCTCCAGGGGATCTTCCACCCAGGGGTCAAACCTGCATCTCTTGCACTTCCTGCCTTGGCAGGTGGGTTCTTTAGCGCTGGTACCACTTGGGAAGCCCATAGTATTTCCACCCCACTTCTGTTTCCAAAGGCTTCTCCAGCAGCAGCTTCCTCTCTCCTAGAAGTCTCTCGACAAAGAAGACTTGCCCTCCAAGTCTCCAACCGCACTTACCCCGGCCCCTCCAGTCCTTGAGTAGGCAGCCACTTTTTGCAGCTGCTGACTTCTAGATTGTCCCACTTCTCTCTGTTTTAGTCTCTTCCAATATCTCTGTAGTCTGCTTTTGTGTTTGACAACCATAATAAGCCACCTTGGCAGGGGCTGTTTTCCCAAAGTCCCCTGCACAGACCCTGTGACCAGCCCAGAAACCTCTTCTCAGTGGGTACTTCTGGGACAAGCTACCTGTTCCAAGCTCTTCAGAAAAAAGTGAAAGTGTGAGTCACCCAGTTGGGTCTGACTCTTTGTGACCCTATGGACTGTAGCTTGTTAGGTTCCTCTGTTCATGGAATTTTTAAGGAAAGTATACTGGATTGGGTAGCCATGCCCTTCTCCAGGGCATCTTCCCAACGCAGGGATCGAACCTGGATCTCCCACATTGCAGGTAGATTCTTTACCATCTGAGCCACAAGGGAAGCCCAAACTTTTCAGGGTCCCACTGAGCTAAGCTGGAGGGCATCAGAGCCAAGAACAGGCTGCCTGAGCCTTGGCTTCCAGGGGTCTCTCTGTGATGAAACATTGTTTGGAATGTGATCATCTCTTGGAAAAATCCTGTTGTCATCATCTGCCTAAGCTTTCTTTAGCAGCATTGCTGAGGAGCATTCAGCACTTTTAGGAAGGAAAAAAAAAATCCTGAAAGAATACACACACGTTTGGGCAAAACCTCCAGATACCAAGATCTGGATCACTGATGGAGGCGAGTCTACACTGCTCATGGGTGGTGAGTTATAAATGGGTTTTAGTCATTAATCACCTTGTCTTCAGTCTTACCTACACCCAACCCATGTTTAATGCTGCTGAAAGAACATATACTGCAAAAATCAAATTTGATTTGATTAAGGCACTTAAAGCCTTTATGGAATTTGCATAGCTTTGAAGATGAACACCAAATACTTTAGCATGAAATTGTACCTGGTCCTTCTAATGGGTGGTTTTTACCTTTCTCTTTGGTCACATTCCTGCTACTTGTCCTTCCTCTGATTCTACTGTTACCAGAAGCATCCCAGGTCAGCCGTCATCTTTCACAGATCTACACTTCAAGTCTGCTCTTCTGCTGACTTCATAGTTTTCCTTCTCCTTTCTTTCCCTGGCTCACACCTGATCTTCTCTGGCTTAGCTGATAAACCACCCAAAATCTCCTGTCTCTTCTACTGCCTGCCCTATTTGGTTAAGGTTCTTGGATCCGGAAGATGCCCTGGAGGAGGGCAAGGCAACCCACTCCAGTAATCTGCCTGGAGAATCCCATTGACAGAGGACTCTGGTGGGCCATGAGTTGCACAGAGTCAGATATTACTGAAGCAGCTTAGCACACACAGGCAGGCACACACCACCCCATGGGCTCCTAGAGTGCCTCTTGCATCCCAATATTTGATCCAGGGTGGTGATCACTTGCCCACCTGATCAGCGCCCTCACCAGACCAGCCATCTCACAGGCAGGGCCACCCTCTTACATCAGTACTTCCTCACTTTTGTTTGTCTCTAATTTAGGGCTTGGTGAAGTCGCTCAGTCGTGTCCGACTCTTTGCTACCCCGTGGAGTATAGCCCACCAGGCTCCTCTGTCCATGGGATTTTCCAGGCAATAATACTGGAGTCGGTTGCCATTTCCTTCATCCAGGGGATCTTCCCAATCCAGGGATTGAACCCGGCTCTCCTGCATTGCAGGCAGATGCTTTAACCTCTGAGCTACCAGGGAAGCCCATATATTAGTCAGGGCTTCCCAGGTAGCTCAGTGGTAAAGAATCCACCTGCCAATGCAGGAGATGCCCGAGATGCAGGTTTTATCCCTGGGTCAGAAAGGACAGGGGAGCCTGGCGGGCTACAGTCCAGAGGGTAGCAAAGTCCATTAGACATTTAACACATGTTCTTATCCTCAGTGCATAAGAGTTCTAGGTGGTCCACATTTTTACCAGATCTTAGTATTTTAAGGCACTCTAAATTTCAACCGTATTAATAGATTTACTATAATATTCCATTGTTATTTTAATTTGTGTTTCCTTGGAAATGAACGGTGTAATATCTTTTCACATACTTACTAGTCACTTACATATTTTCTTTTATTGGGTTTCCCAGATGGCAGTGATAAAGAATCCACCTGGCAATGCAGGAGCCACAGGATGTGCAGATCCAATCCCTGGGTTAGGAAGATTCCCTAGAGTAAGAAAGAGCAACCCACTCCAGTATTCTTGCCAGAATAATCCTATGTACAGAGGAGCCTGGTGGGCTACAGTCCATGGGGTCACAAAAAGTTGGACACAAGTGAGCAGCTGAGCACACACTCGTTTTCTTTTATCAAAGATTCAGTCAGGTCTTTTGCCCATTTTAATTTATTTTTAAATTTTTGTTATTGATTTGTAAGAGTGTAACAATTCTGATAATTTGAGAAACATAATTTATAGGTTGGCATTGCATTACATTTGTTAGAACTTCATGAGAACTTTCATCACAATGACTCTGAAATTCATTGATTTTAAATGTTTAAGTGAGATGTGCCATTATTTTGAATTACATAAATCTCCGACTTGAAAATAATCCTACATTTTACAGAAAGGGGAAGGACTTCCCAGGCAGTCCAGTGGTTAAGACTTCACCTTCTAATGCAGCAGGTGCAGGTTTGATCCCTGTTGGCTGAGCTAAGAGTCCACAATGCCTGGCAACCAAAATGTCAAAATAGGAAACAGAAAATGTATTGTAACAAGTTCAGGAACCACTTTAAAAAATGATCCACACCCAAAAATATCTTCAAAAAGGGGGAAATTCCAAAAAATACTTAACTACAAATTACTCTTTCACATTTAACATACATTTTATCATAGATACCTGACAAAATTTGTGGGCTTTTCTAGGAAGGCTCAAAATGGAAGTGAAAAGCACAGAATATTGTACTTCATCATAAAACAGAATCATAACAGCTTCATAACACAGCTTTAACTGGAAATGTTCCTCTCACATTTTAGCAACATGTACAATTTAGTACAGTACATGAGACTGACCATTTTCATTTGTTACAGTAAACACACACATCTATGAAAGGAATCTGGATCTAAAGTGTTTTTTATAGGGAATGGCTGTGTTTATCACAGATTCTGAACGCACCACGCAGATAACAGAATCAGTTCTTAATGTTTTGATCATTGCCAGAGCAAGCATATTTCCGGATTTATTTATTTTTTTTCCCCCGAAGGTTGAGTAAGACATAACAAACACTTCCTGCCACAGGCACAGCGTGGCGGTAGGTCGGATACCTGGGTTATATAAATCTTTATGCTGAGCATTTATGACATTTCAACTTAGAAGTTCATTCAGTTTGATGACTGAGGCAGCAGGCAATTATGACATTAAACAGTTCACAGACCTTTACCCCAGCCCCAAACGGTTTAATTTTTTTAATGGCTGACTTTGCCTCTCCCGGTGTGCACAGACCAACGCAGGGTGTAGAATACTTACCCATCTTAATTGCCCCTGCTTTGTTGCAAGCACTGCTGACTGCCTTCTAGTTCCAAATGTCTTCAGTTATTAAAAACTATCAATAGAAAGTAATAGAAAGTCATCCAGACTTACACTGGCGGTACAATTGGCCACATATGCCCTAGTGGAGCATAAAATAAGAAAGATCGTTACTATTACTACCCAAGTGTCATGGTGAAGAACATTCTTTAAAAGGGAATCACATTATGCCTGTTCAGTCAATTATTTCTACTTGCAAAGGCAGGGCTCCTTCCTGAAGATGACTTTCCTTTCTCAAGGAAAGACACTGTCTTAGATTCGAATACATATTTGAATCTAAAGATGCTACTCAATGAAATAACCAGATTGGGGGGAAATACTGCATTTAAATGAGAATCACATAGAATTTTATTGTCATAAGTATATTTGCACCCAATGTTTCCTTTGCTCCTGAGCTCTCTGCAATTAATAATTTGGTGTCATGCCGTGTATGTGTTAGTCATTCAGTCTTGTCTGATCTTTCTGACCACATGGACTGTAGCCTGCCAGGCTCCTCTGTCCATGGAATTCTCCTAGGAAGAATACTGGAGTGGTTTGCCTTTTCCTATTCCAAGGGATCTTCCTGACCCAGGGATCAAACCCAGATCTCTTGCATTGCAAGCAGATTCTTTACCGCCTGAGCCACCAGGGAAGTCCCTAGTGTCACACTCAACTTCTACAATTTTCTAATATGGAGTTGATTTTTCAGAACTGTTTAGTAAATAAGATCATTGCTGTTTGTGGAATCTAAGCAACAGCCATAGGATTCTAGAAAGAAAGTTTAAGAATTAGAGAAATGCTTACTGAGGTAGGGAGTACTAGAAAATGTTTAACATCTTAAGAAATGTCTCTTGCAACTATGAAAAATCCCTGAGTGGGAATGCTCACACTGAATTGCCACATTTGATTCTCAAACAATCAGTGTTGGACTATTTTGATCCTCCTTTCAAAACTGAGTCATCTGAATTCCAAAAGGTTCAGAGTCACACATCCTATGCATTCTTCTGGAGTGACCTTGGTGGCTTTTCCTACAAGACGCCTCTCTGACCTGGCAGACTCAGGGAGGCTGTCCTCCTCCCTTTGGCAGGTCACACATGTCACTATTTGTCATCTATGTGACTCAGGACTCTGACTCAACATTCAACATTCCTGAGGATGGGACCATGATTTCTGGAGAAGGTAATGGCACCCCACTCCAGTACTCTTGCCTGGAAAATCCCATGGATGGAGGAGTCTGGTAGGCTGAAGTCCATGGGGTCGTTAAGAGTCAGACACAACTGAGTGACTTGACTTTCATGTTTCACTTTCATGCATTGGAAAAGGAAATGGCAACCCACTCCAGTGTTCTTGCCTGGAGAATCCCAGGGACGGCGGAGCCAGGTGGGCTACCGTCTATGGGGTGGCACAGAGTCAGACACGACTGAAGTGACTTAGCAGTAGCAGTAGCAGTAGCAGCATCCCTGGGGCCACTAACTGTATCTGGAACTTGGCAGGGGATCAGTAATTGTTTTCATTTGATTTGGGATTTGATTAACGTTGTTGTTTAGTCTCTAAGTTGTGTCTGACTCTTTGAGACCCCATGGGCTACAGCACACCAGGCTTCACTATCCTTCAGTATCTCCCAGAGTTTGCTCAAACTCATGTCCAGTGAGTCAGTGATGCCATCCAGCCATCTCATCCTCTGGCATCCCCTTCTCCTCCTGCCTTCAGTCTTTGCCAGCATCAGGGTCTCTTCCAGTGAGTTAGCTCTTTGCACCAGGTGGCCAAAGTTTGGGAGCTTCAGCTTCAACATGAGTCCTTCCAATGAATATTCAGGACTGTTTTCCTTTAGAACTGACTGGTTTGATCTCCTTGCAGTCCAAGCGACTCTCAAGAGTCTTCTCCGGCACCACAGTTCGAAAGCATCAGTTCTTCAGTGCTCAGCCTTCTTTACGGTCCAACTCTCACATCTGTACATGACTACTAGAAAAACCATAGCTTTGACTGTAGTGACCTTTGTCAGCAGAGTGATATCTCTGCTTTTCAATACACTGTCTAGGTTTGTCATAGCTGGATTGTTTAAACGACAACTAACTCTTGGCTTTTGACTCACGGTCTTCCTCTACACTCTGCATCTTTTGGACCAGTCTAAATGAGAGACTAAATGAGAGAACCAGTCGAACACTAAGATCTCACCCAAGAAGTGCATCACCTTTGCTCACACCATCAATCCATTTGCCGTTTCTCCTGGTACTACCAGATGACAAACGGTGCTAAAGAAACACCTTACTTATGTCCCTTTCTAGTCCATACCCATATACAGACAGACATGTGGCATGAGTTCATATTCCAGCCTTGCTACTTACAGGCCAGTGATGCTAGGTCACTCATCACCTCTAAGAGGGAAGGTGATGAAGGATGCTTAGTACCTATTTTTTCAGTGAATAAATTAAATGTAAAAACTAGACAATAAAATAAAACATTCCCTAAATCTTAGGGGGAAAAAAACACCTGTGTTTAAAAGCTATGACCTTTGGGGGGAAAAAATACAAGCAGAGAAACCATAAGCAAAAGTAACGGTTCTAAAGTAAAACAGTGTTTGAGTGAATTAGGTATTAAGTTGCTATGGGAAAAAAATTAATTCATTTGAGGAAAGATGAGAAGGGTATAACAGAGATTAATTAAAATTTAGTTTATCAGATTTTTCTCAGGAGATTGGCAATTTAGTCAGAGGAAAATCTTATTTAAGTGCGTAAGTATGTTTTAACGTCTAAGTGTGTTGCATGAGAATATGAAAACAGAGAACGGTCGTGAATGTTCAGTAATTACCGCTTTGGAATTTGATACTCCCTAAAATTCTAAATCTAGAGAAATCCCACGGACAGAGGAGCCTGGAGGGCTACAGGCCATGGGTTCACAAACAGTAAGATGTGACGGAGTGAGGGAGCACTCAAGAAGAGAGGAAGGATATATAGAGATATAGACGTGAAAAAAAGAGGAGTTTCTCTATGATAAGCAGCAACTACAGTGAATGAGCTCTAGGTTCTCTCCGTTGTTTTTGGTTGAATGCCTTGGTCACCCTAGAGGCTGTCCCTTGGCTAGTCATCTTCTCTTCCCGAGGAATTTTTTTTTTTTTAACTGGAAATTCAAGTTCTTGAAAGCTGTGATTACCCCGTTTCACCCCCATCAGCAACGGGAAGCTTTTCTAACTCCTACAGATCATCTAGACAATTAGATGAATAGACACACCGCCTTGCAACATTCCCTTCATCAATCTGTCAGCCAGAAAGCCTTCATTGAACACAAAACGGCATACATTACATCAACAACCTCCAACACACCCAAGACCTGGAAGATTGGAGAGGACATATATATTCAATGTGGAACTACTTTCTGCAGCTTGAAGCTGAAAAGGAGATCGCAATTTGAATTTTATACTACAGATATTTTCCTCAGCCTCTCTAAAATGTACCCCGGAATGGTATTTTTAGCACTTCACAGAAAAGATGCCAAGTACATGAATGCAGTGGGGGAAGAATATTATTTTCTCATTAACTAAACCTGGAGAACACATTATAAAAATGCCCAACTATGTCATGATCGCTACACAAACCTTGAAAACTAATAACAACAATGGACTCTTCATGCTAATTAAGAGCTAAATTGCGATGATTTGTGTTTGATTCTGGGTTACATTTTTAAATGTCTTCCATTGTACTCAGTTTTAATGGAAAGATAAGATATTTGTTTACATTCCTACATTAATAAACTCCACAAGTATTTATGGACCACTGGTTACACGTGGGACCCTGAGTTGAGCATGGAATGAGCTGTAAGACTGTATCTCAAATGCGCCCCTCTCTCTGATACGATTCAGAAATTGTCACTTGTTTAACCATCTCATCTCTTTATTTTTCAAGAAGATGATTCTACACAGTAACTCTTAATACGATGTGTGTCAGGATAAAAAGCAGCATGCAATTACCCAATTTTCATCTACTTAAATTTTAATGACTGTCCTTACTTGCCCATTCCATTTTGCAACTTTCAGCCCATGGGCACTTAAGTAGCAGTTTGAGACCTGAGATTCTCCCAGATTTAGTTCTACCGGACAGGACTCATCAGACCCTAATTATTGTGTTGTAGGTAGTTTTTACTCAAAGGCATCTTCCACTTAAACTGCCAGGATTCAGAATATCTCACAAGTATGTGATTTGCAATTTTGTATCTAGAGTGTAACACCCATGTTAAAAAAATCTAGAATGTTTTACTGCATGTTTCCCCTTAGGAGTCTGGCAAAATGAAAGAGTGGATGGTTTCCACCAGACATTTGGCTCAACTCGCAGGTAGTTCAGTTCAGGTCAGTCGCTCGGTCGTGTCCGACTCTCTGTGACCCCATGAATCGCAGCACTCCAGGCCTCCCTGTCCATCACCAACTCCCAGAGTTCACTCAGATTCATGCCCATCAAGTCAGTGATGCCATCCAGCCATCTCATCCTCGGTCATCCCCTTCTCCTCCTGTCCCCAATCCCTCCCTGCATCAGAGTCTTTTCCAATGAGTCAACTCTTCGCATGAGGTGGCCAAAGTACCAGAGCTTCAGCTTCAGATTCATTCCTTCCAAAGAAATCCCAGAGCTGATCTCCTTCAGAATGGAGTGGTTGGATCTCCTTGCAGTCCAAGGGACTCTCAAGAGTCTTCTCCAACACCACAGTTCAAAAGCATCAGTTCTTCAGCGCTCAGCCTTCTTCACAATCCAACTCTTGCATCCATACATGACTACTGGAAAAATCATAGCCTTGACTAGACGGACCTTAGTCGGCAAAGTAATAAGTTGAGCAATACTCTTAGACCTTGGGTATGAACCACGTGACCTGGTGCCCATCGAACCCTGTAGACCCTACCTGAGGATGTAGAACACAGGTGAACAGAGTACAACTTCCTTCTCTCCAGTGGGCTTTGAAAGATATAGCCATGCAATGGTTTTCATCACTTTTTTAAAGGGGAGAAGATTGTGACGCGAGGCAATGCCACACATAAGCGATCAGAGCTCTACTGATTGCCCCACATACGAACCTTCAAGCCACAAACTTCCCGAGATGAGAATGTGTGTTCACATGTCTGGCGTACACTGTCACATGCATGCTTATATAAGTATATACGTGCTTATATACAGGTGGTTATATAACCTGGCTGAAATTGGCAGAGAAAATGCCAGAGCTGATATCTACAACTGGTCTGGTAGCTTGGGGGAGGGAGGGGACAGGAGAGGACTGTTGGGGGAGCCTGTGGCAGCAGAGTAGACCTGACATAAATACTTCCCTAGCTCCTGGTCTCCCGCACTGTAGGCAGACGCTTTACCATCTGAGCCACCGGAGAAGCCCCCCTGGCCCCAGAGGCAGGAAAAGAGGACATGGGTCCATAGAAGGCGCTCAGAGATGAAGAGGAGGCTCCCTTCCCAGAGACAAAGCTGGGGCCGTGGACCACTGGAGGGACCCCAGGGGCTGCCTATCTTTGGAGGAGTCCTCAGCTGAGGCATAGGAGGGCCATGCCATGCAGACCTCACACCATCTATGCAGGGGCTCTGCCTGCCATGGCAGAAGACGCAAGAGATGTGGTTCGATTCCTGAGCTGGGAAGATAACCTGGAGGAGGAAAGGGCAAGCCACTCCAGTACTCTTTCCTAGGAAATGCCATGGACAGAGGAGCCTGACGGATTACAGTGCATGGGGTCAGAAAGGAGTCAGACTCGACTGAGAAAGCACGCACGCACACCATCTATTCAGGGGCCAGCACGTGGGCAGAAGAAACCATTAACATCAGAAATAAGACCAAGTGAGAAAGACCAAGGTAACTCCTCAACCCCAGTGGATAGCAGGTATATAAGAATACACTCTCATTCCCTGTTATTGCTGTTAGTTACTAAGTCATGTTCAACTCTTTGCAACCCCAGGCACTGTAGCCCACCAGGCTCCTCTGTCTATGATATTCTCCAGGCAAGAATACTGGAGTAGGTTGTCATTTCCTTCTCTAGGGGATCTTCCTGACCCAGGGATCGAACATTGCATTCATCTCCAATCAAACATCCAATCATTCCCTGCATTGTCAAACGGACTCTTTACCACTAAGTCACTAGGGAAGCCCTCTCCCTGACTCCATCCCAAACTTACATGGTCCAACCAAACCAGAGAAGTGAGGGACGGGGGCGTGGATAGCAGATCAGCACCCACTCCAAGAACTGCAGTGCTGGGGAGTGAAAAAACAACAGGTTTCTCTAAACTACTTTACCCCTCTTATTTTTTCACAATTCTTAATAAAACGTGATCATTCTGGGAGTATCAAATGTTACAGTAAAACACCCAGTCACATCCACTTATCTTTCACATCTACTAAGAGGCAAGATCTTTCCAGTTCAAAACCATTCCCTTGGCAAGTCTTTCAGCACCAGCCCTGGCACTAAGAAGCCTGTGAATGTGTTCTGCTTTTGTGGACTATGCATGCTTTAATTTTGTTTTAATCAAATTAACTCCTATCACATTACGTGAGCTCAAAATTATAGAGACAGCCTTCAACTGATTGTAAATGCAGATTTTGATTAATCTTTAAAAGGGCAAGTTCAACAGCTTTGCACAGAGCAAAGAGGTGAAGCAGAAAAATAACTGTAGCATTTCTGTTTATCATACACACAAAAAAATGCTTCACCAGAATTTCACATTCCTAGGAAGTAAAGACAAACGTTAATGTTTATTTACTGTGTAGAGTAAGTGGTGGGTATTTCTACGTTTTCTCCACTTTAAAATTTGGAAAGAGTGTGGAATCCTGGCTCACAAATACAGACTGAATTTTTAAGTTGTGAGTCATACAATCACGCATATGCTATTCAATTATTCCTCTATGAATTTTCAGCAGACAAACCAATACTAAAATGGTGCAACATTTTCAGTAAATGTCCAGGTGGTATCATCCTACTTGGTACACTTTGCAATTTGTCTTTTACACTGAAGGTTTCTTGATGTGTCAGAAGCAAAAAATACATCCAGATGTAAATCTTTAGCCTGGTTACAGGCTTTAAAAATATTTCAAAGTAACAATCCACTTCTCTTAATGGATTAAATTGTTTTTCAGGTGTCTTGTATGTTTCATCCTTGTTAGCTCTGCTCTATCCCATTTAGAGAAAATATGTATGTATTTTTAAATATGTATCGTTGTTTTTCAGTCACTAAGTCATTCTGACTCTTTGCAACCTCATGAACTGTAGCATGCCAGGCTTCTCTGTCCTTCACTATCTCCTAGAGTTTGCTCCAACTCATGTCCATTGAGTTAGTGATGCCATCCAACCATCTCATCTTCTGTCTGCCCCCTTCTCCTCTTGCTCTCAGTCTTTTCGAGCATCAAGGTCTTTCCCAGTGAGTCAGCTCTTTGCATCAGGTGGCCAAAGTACTGGAGATTCAGCCTCAGCCTCAGTCCTTCCAATGACTATTCAGAGTTGGTTTCTTTTAGGATTGACTGGCTTGATCTCTTTGCAGTCCAAAGGACTCTCAGGAGTCTTCTCTAGCACCACAGTTCTTAAGTATCAATTCCTCAGTGCTCAACCTTCTTTATGGTCCAATTCTCACATCCGTGCATGACTACTAGAGAAATCATCGCTTTGACTATACAGACCTTTGCTAGCAAATTGATGTCTCTGCTTTTTAATATGCTGTCTAGGTTTGTCATAGCTTTTCTTCCAAGGAGCATGCATGGCTGCAGTCACTGTCCACAGTGATTTTGAAGACCAAGAAGATAAAGTCTCTCACTGCTTCCATTGTTTCCCCCTCTATTTGCCATGAAGTGATGGAACCAGATGCATGATCTTCATTTTTTGAATTTTTTGAGTTTTAGGACAGCTTTTACACTCTCCTCTTTCACCCTCTTTATATATGTATGTTTAAAATATATCGTGCAGGACAAAACCTCCCAGAACACAGAGATAAAGGATGGGAGGACTGGAACGAAAAAGGAAAGGGTTTAGCTGAGTTGCATTTCCTTTTAGGCTTTTATTGGGTTGACCAAAAATTTCATTCAGGTTTTCCTATAACAATCAGAACAAACTTTTTGTCCAATCCAATGACTTGGATCCCTAGAGAAGCTCTGTCTGATAGAAATATAATACTAGCACAGATGGGAGCCACCACTAAAATTTTCAATTTTCTAGCAACTGCATTCAAAATGAGTCAAAACACAGGTAAAAATAATCTTAATCATATATTTTATTAAGTTAATGTTTTCAAATTATTATCATTTCAACTTGCGATGATACATTTAATCCATAAGATGCTTGAAACCTCTAGTGTGTATTGTACAGCCACAGCACGTCACATTTATAGGGCTCAGTGGTCACCTGAGATTACTGGCCAGCACNTCGAGCATCAAGGTCTTTCCCAGTGAGTCAGCTCTTTGCATCAGGTGGCCAAAGTACTGGAGATTCAGCCTCAGCCTCAGTCCTTCCAATGACTATTCAGAGTTGGTTTCTTTTAGGATTGACTGGCTTGATCTCTTTGCAGTCCAAAGGACTCTCAGGAGTCTTCTCTAGCACCACAGTTCTTAAGTATCAATTCCTCAGTGCTCAACCTTCTTTATGGTCCAATTCTCACATCCGTGCATGACTACTAGAGAAATCATCGCTTTGACTATACAGACCTTTGTTAGCAAATTGATGTCTCTGCTTTTTAATATGCTGTCTAGGTTTGTCATAGCTTTTCTTCCAAGGAGCATGCATGGCTGCAGTCACTGTCCACAGTGATTTTGAAGACCAAGAAGATAAAGTCTCTCACTGCTTCCATTGTTTCCCCCTCTATTTGCCATGAAGTGATGGAACCAGATGCATGATCTTCATTTTTTGAATTTTTTGAGTTTTAGGACAGCTTTTACACTCTCCTCTTTCACCCTCTTTATATATGTATGTTTAAAATATATCGTGCAGGACAAAACCTCCCAGAACACAGAGATAAAGGATGGGAGGACTGGAACGAAAAAGGAAAGGGTTTAGCTGAGTTGCATTTCCTTTTAGGCTTTTATTGGGTTGACCAAAAATTTCATTCAGGTTTTCCTATAACAATCAGAACAAACTTTTTGTCCAATCCAATGACTTGGATCCCTAGAGAAGCTCTGTCTGATAGAAATATAATACTAGCACAGATGGGAGCCACCACTAAAATTTTCAATTTTCTAGCAACTGCATTCAAAATGAGTCAAAACACAGGTAAAAATAATCTTAATCATATATTTTATTAAGTTAATGTTTTCAAATTATTATCATTTCAACTTGCGATGATACATTTAATCCATAAGATGCTTGAAACCTCTAGTGTGTATTGTACAGCCACAGCACGTCACATTTATAGGGCTCAGTGGTCACCTGAGATTACTGGCCAGCACAGCTTTAAAGAGGTCAAGAAACTTTCCTAAGACTCTGAGCAATAGGCCTGCGTACCTGTGCTGGCGTGATGCTAGTGCTGATAATGTTGCGCTAATGAGGGTGCTGCTGGAGGACCTCTCAGTAATCCCTGCTATGACTGAAGCTCTGTGACAGTTTACAGACGAGGAAACAAGTTTGGAACCCCCCCACCCCAAGGGCTCTTGAACCCAGATCTGGCCCTACAGTGATGTTCATCTCCACACCCAATCTGATGCTCATCCTACAGTGGGGTCCAAACCATGACCAGGAGGTGGCCAGGCTGGGCAGCCAGGCATTTGAAGCTCCCAGGGCTCGGTTGCTCAGGACTCTTTGCCACCCCCACAAACTGTAGCCCACCAGGATCCTCCATCCATGGAAATCTCCAGGCAAGAATACTGGAGTAGGTTGCCATTTCCTTCTCCAGGAGATCTTCCCAACCCAGGAATCAAACCCAAGTTCCCTGTGTCTCCTGCATTGACAGGCAGAATCTTTGCCGCTAGCACCACCTGGGACATTTCCAGTGAGCCTGAGTTTAGTTTTGCACCGTGTACTTGGGGATTTCTCGTGATGATTGCAAAATAAGTGATGGCTATGGCCTCTCTCAGGAATGTAATCATTTCTGTAGAAGTGCTGAAAGTCTGGATCAAATCAAGAGTGTCTTTTTTCCCCAAAAAACTCTCAGAAATAAATAGAGATCCCTACCCATTGGGAGACACATGGGGCATTCAGTGATTTAACTTGTCTGATGTCACCCTGATGATAACTGATAGATGAGAGCTGGATGGGGAATTTCCAGGTGGCACTTGTGGTAAAGAACTCACTTGCCAGTGCAGGAGACACAAGAGTTGTAAGTCTGATCCCTGGATCAGAAATATCTCCTGGAGGAGGGCATGGCAAGCCACACTAGTATTCTTGCCTGAAGAATTCCCAAAGACGGAAGAGCCGGGCAGACCACAGTCCACAGGGTTGCAAAGAGTCAGACACAGCTGAGCACACGTGCACTTTTTAAATGAATTAGTAAGTGCTCAGCAAGTGGAAGATATAATCATTTTAGAAAGTGTTCTTGTTTTAAAATATCAAAAATAATCAAAAATGCCATATTGAATTTCTGTGAGACCATGTTAATCATCTTTGAATCTTAGTAATCTTTTAGAAATAAAACTGGGAACACTTTTTTAAAAATGAGTTTAGATCTTACAAGCTCTTATACTGTATACTTTAACATTTTTAGAAAACTGATCAAATAATTTAGAAATTAAAGAGATGCCATGGTGTCTATTTTTAATATTAAAAATAAAAATATATTACTGAAGTGTATAAACAAAAAAAATTATTGCAATGTTTAAAAGAAAGGCATACAATGAAAATACTAAGCTGTAGAAAACACTTTTTTAGCATTTTTAAAGCACACCAACTGCTCACTAAATTCTAGACACATCTATAGTGCATTAGTGTTCAGACAAGTTCAGTTACTGATATAATCATTTATAAATTAGACCAAAACATAAGTCACCCCTGGTGTCTGAGAACACACACACAAAGAAATACAAACAACACTTACATAGACAAATGCACTTTTTTTTTTTAAGCCACAGAGAATCGCAGGATTTGAAAGGGAGAAGATGTGCCACTGTTTGACAGCAACACTTGGCAATAGCTCTGACAGTTTGAGGAGAAGCCAATCGCAGTGGTAAAACCCTTTTATGGGTCCTTGGCTGGGACATTCAGATAGGAGTGTGCCGTGAGAGAGAACAGGCTTGGCGAGATCGCAAGCAGGCTTCACTCTGTTCATTTCTGCCATCACTGTAAACTGTGCTTGGGGTTGCAGACACACCGTCCCAGGCTTGCCTTGCATCCTACACCATGGCTCCAGGTATGAGCCGAGGAAGATGGGAGAGACGAGTTGGAAGCTGGTCCTCTCCTTTCCCTTCGCTCTCAGTACCCTTTGAATTCATCACATGGCTTCTGTGTTACCATTAAGCACCAACCATACATCAAGCGCCATGTTAACCACTTGACCTTACTCATGCGTAAAATGGGAATAATAACTGTATCTGTTTCCTAGGGGTGCTGTGGCAGTGCTGCTGAAGTGCTTGTCACCGTGGCTGGCACAGAGTAAACATTCAGTAACTGTTGAGCCTAAAACTGGAAAATTTAGAGTGTTACAATTATTGAGCAGTTAGTCTGTACAGAGCCAGGATTCAAACCAGGCGTCCTGGCTCCAGAGCCAGCCCTCTTAATCACTATCTTGGGCTATGGCCACTCAGTATCCATTAATTTTCACAGAACGTTTGAAAATGCATCCTTGTGTTTGTTCTTAATATTGATCAAGGGGGGCACACAGAATGGTCAATGCCTGGCCAAGATTTCCACGAAAAGGAAGCTTGATCTAACAACTACTTTTCCTCACGGTCATTCAGTAAATAAACCTGTTTGTTGTTGTTCAGTCACTCAGTCGTGTCCAACTTTTTGCATGTCAAAATAAGCCTTAATAAATGCTTTTAGCTTACGAAGTATGAGAAAAAGTATGGTAGAAAAAAGAAATGAAGAATTGGAAGATACGGTTCCCACCTTGAAAGGGCTTATATTCTGATCAAGAAGATGAAGCAGATACCAAGGGCTCAAAAAGAAATGGAGGCGTCGAAATAGATGCCCCGTGGACACACTGATGCAAACTGTGCGTACAAAGTACAGAATGCAGAAATCAGAAGGGAGTCGTCCCAGAGGATTCCAGGAGAAGAGAGCTTTGGGGCCAAGTCTAGAAAGAAGAGCGGGCTCCAGGTTGGCAGGGTCTTCCCATTCCAACCATCTTGCCAATCAACAAACCCTCTCCATCCAAGAGCTATTCAGAAGGAAATCGTTCCAGCCTGTGAGCAGAGATCCAGCCTGAGACCAGGTCAGCAAGGACAGCCACTGAGGAAAGTGTTTTAGGCCACCTGGGAAAGGGCCATTGACAAGCAGCCAAAGAGATGCCCCAGGATGGGGAAGGTGACCTATGTAAGAGGAAGCGGGAAAAAAAAAATTATGAAGACCAAGTCCTGTAAATAAAATCTCAAACTTTTTTTTTTTGCTATTTTGAATTTGTTTCTTGCCAGTCTGAGAGCCACACTGGCTTTTCCTCCTTCAGTGTCTGAATTAACACACAAGGCACAGTGGTCCTCATTTCATATCCTCTCCCATCTCTGCTCTTATTTCCACCCTCTCCTCATCCCACCACCACTAAAGACAAACTAAAATAAAACAAACAAACAAACATGTGAAACTTACTTGGAATGATGCTAGAGTCTCAGCACTATTAAGACACTGAGTAATGATTGGCTGCTCTCCAGGTAGTTCTGCAGTCTGTTAAATAGCTCAATTAGTGAGCAGGGCTTTCTCTCTCTCTCTTCCTCTTTCCCTCTCTCTCTCCCCGCTCCTCATTGAATTTGGCCAAATGCAAGTTGCATTCTTGCAAGGGGCTGTGCCAAATGAACCTCAGCAGCATCCTCTTGTAGCCCCGGTTCCTGGGACCACTGAGAGCAGAGGAGAAGTCCGCATCTCAGAGCCTTGGGGACCGCGAAGCAGCAGAGAGCATCGTGGCAGGATGGTTTTTCCTTCTGAAGGGGGGCTAATGAGCAATGTAGGTGAAGCCCCTTGGGAGGCACCTGGGCACCCTGCCCACCCAAACAGAAGAAAGAGCGAGGTGCCAGCCACAGCCAGAGACGGGGGTGGGAGGGAACGGGTGAGGAGAGAGATGAGGAAGGAGTGTGGGCCAGAAAGCAGACGCTCTGCTCAGTTGTTCACATTTGAATGATCCAAAGGGAGCCTGCATCCCTTAAGAAAATACAATTCTCAAAACTGTGACATAAGCCCACAGTATTGGCACCGTGTCCATCAGCAAGGTACCTTTCCCATCATTCCACTGAGATGTTGTTCCCTTTTCTTGCAAGGGGTATTTTAGGTACACATTCTCCACCTGCCAGACACACACATAGAGTGAGCCCTCAAATCTACACTCGTTTTGTGGCTGTTTTGTGGCTCAGCCAGACTTAAACAGCATCAGAAGGACAGACAAGAAGGCTATGCCTTATATAGAGTCCACAAGCCCCACGTAAGACACAATTCCTTATTGAAATCTGCTGCCCTGCCCTGCAAACTTGTACAGAAAGCAGGACATTCATGTTGTAAGGTAAATACATTTAGTCTGTTGTCTGTTTCTGTAACACTTTTATTGGTCTGGGCTACGTGATCCCAGTGTATCCATAACATCTTGGCATGTACAATATACAGTTTCTCAATTTGACTCATTACAGCCTTCATACCAATTAGGTGAAAAAAAATATTGTTTGCAAAAATACTTTTAGGGGGATTACATTTATCCTAGAATATTATGTATCACAATTTTAGAAACATTAGTTCCCAGCATTTACATATACTTATTATGGTTATACCCTAGAGAAGATATTTAAATGTCTTTACCCTATCTGTTGGGTATATGTTCCCTCAGAAAGAGTACCCTGTCAAACAATTAGAACTCTGAAAAAAGAGGAAATATTCTTGGTTTCTAAATTGAAGAAAAAGTTGCCCCAAGATAAAAATTCTTAATGTAAAATTGTCCTCTGATTTGGGTGGTTTATTTTTGTTATGACATTATGGGAATATATTTTTTTAAATTTTAAGTGTAAAATCATGCAACTCAATTATCAAGATATTTGCATCTGAGAAAATCAAGTCATGAAATTAGACTCATAGATTTTTATGTGGACTTGAATCTGTTTCTTTGTTATTTCAGTGGGTACTTGGTAGTGCTTTGCCATGAATGTTAATAGGCTTTGTGTGGTAGGTAGTGATTCTGTACATGTTGAGACGGACAAATTTGAGCTAGACACACAGACCAACCATTTTATGGAAAACTGCCGAAGAGAATCGTAAAGGTCCTTCAAAAATGAAATCTCCAAATATACTCTTCTCCAAAAGACAATGTACCTAGCAGTGTGTGCTTTCTTTTGGTTGGATGTATATCGTAACAAAGGGTGGGGAAAAAGTTAATTTTAATAGCAGATCCTCCCTACCTTATCATACACCTCTGTTTTTTTAAAGGACAGATCAAAGGTGATCACGGATATCGGTATAAGTCACATGTAAATTTCTTTACTAGGATAATCTGTCATCCATTTCCATTTTTTTTCCCCTTGGGGGAAAAAAAAAGAAAACGAAAGAAAGAAAGCATAATCAAAAGCCTAAATGACAAAGAGTTGACAGTCAGATTCCGCGGTAAATGATTCCAGAGTTGCTGGCCTGTGGAGACGCAGAGGAAGTCCCCAGCAGATCTGATTAATTCCAGTCTCTCCAGCTGCCGGGGAGCAGAGGGTAAGCAGTTTCTCAGAGAGGAGCCTATTACCACTACTAGGCTGAAATAGATCTAATCAACTCACAGCCGCTCCAAAGAAAACTTTACAGGTTTAGCTCACTAAGGCAGTGCTTTAAAATGATGACTACAAAGGATCATGGGAGTCTGAAAGCATTTAGTCTTTATTGCAGCTCAAGGAAATTTTCTGCTGTGGTTAGGTCGTGCTAATTTACTGAACATGACAAAGCCCTCCCAGACTGGGTGACATCATTTGTTTAAAGGCCCCAGTGCTCATACGGGAATATTTTGAAGATGACTTTTTTTTTTTCTTCGAAAACAGTTAATTTGTTGATATTTCATCGGTGTTGGGGCTAATTACATGCACCATTATAAATGTCCGGACTAACCTACTTTAACGTTTAATTTAAACAACAATGCTCTGTAATTTGTCATGGTACTTACAAAGTGATGAACATTGCAACTTGGTTTCTAAGCAATCACTGTTTTATCTGAGCATCTTTTAAAAAAGGAAATTCCTGATGGGGAAGGGAGAGTCTTTGAAATGAATGGGGGGTTCACACCACCAGCTTTGGAATGACACTCAGTGACACAGCAATTTGTGTGATAGAAAACACTCAGAGCTGAATGGATTGAAAAATGGTATGGAATAACATACTCTATCAAACAAAGTTCTGAGTTTTTATAAATACTCACACTGGATTGTATAACCACCTCCTCTTTAATGGAAAATAAACAGAGGGAAATTATTAAGTCCAGATAGATGCACATGTTAGAGTGAAACCAAATAACCATTTGTGTGTTTTTTTTTTTTTTCCTTTTGGTTGTTGGAAATCTTTGTAAAGAATTGCAGAGGTAAATCTGCTTTTGTTTAAATAATCAAGATTTGGAAACTCTGCAGGAGTTACATGATATGTTGTTTAGAATGCTGTGTGTGATAGCCAATAGGCACACCACACACTTATTAAATATATTGATTACTAATGAATTCCCTGATCATACCCCCAAAAGAAATTAAAGGAGTGTATTTGAATTTTTGAATTTAAGTTAATTACAGATGATAATCTGCAAACTGTTTCCTTCAGAAGATTTCTGTTGAAGGAAGATATGGTAGACCTGAAAGAAGATTGAGGAAGCAGAGAGAAGATAAATCGTGGATAGTTTAGGATTTTAATAAGCCCTGAATCTGTTAGTCATTATTTGGTTAAGAATGTGTGATCAGGGGAGGACTGGACATACTACAAGCCCACTGGATACACCACAATTTCAGAAAAAGCAAAATATAGTCATGGGTGATATTCTGAAGAAAATCTCCAAGATTGCACTGGAACTTGACCTCTAGATTTTGAAAAAAAGCAAAAAACAAAACCCTAGGCTGCAGAGCATTTAAAGAACTTATCATTACAACACCTAGTTGCTACTATAGCCTGACATTCATTACTGTCTGAATTACAGTTAAGACATTCGTATACTCAGCGCTTGTGCTGGTCAAATTTCTTCCTTGAAACAGAGTTTTGCATTATTTGTCACTTACCCGGAGCTTAAAACAGTGCCTGTGCTTTCCTTCACATCAAGGATCCCAGATGTACCGTAAGAATCCGTATCTGAATAGGATTTGTAAATTTCTGACTTCCATCAGAATGTCATTTTTGGTTACGTTATAATGGACTTGATCTACATTCCTGGAGTTCAAGCAGGATTTGTATTGAGATCAAAGAAAAATGTTCTTTTCTGAGGTTTTTCAATCTTGTTTCATTCAGGTAATATTAAGCTACTTAAAATTTTAACACTGAGAATCCAACATTATCCCTAAAATAGATATAAACGTCTCTGGAACTGTAAGATTGAAGAGGCCCATCCTCATGAGCTACCAGTTCATGGCAGTCACAAGACACCAAAGGTGTCCTTCTGTCTCTTTAAGTGACAGTTCCTAGGGGCCTCAAAGGTGCAAGCAGTTAGGTAGATATATTTTAATTGCTTTGACATGACTGTTCTGTTTCTCCACGCTGAGAAACTACCTTCAGAAATTTCATGGATAGATTTTTGACCACACAGATAACTTTTAAATATATGATGTTGCATAACTCTGCGGTGTCTAACAGGGAGCCAAATGAAATTAAAATACTTCTGGAGAATACCAGAAGCACACGGCTCCTGGGGTTGGCTTGAGTCTTGAATAGAGCACTGGGCAGTGGAGGCCCAAGACGTGAATATTTTTATCAAAACTATGTCCATAACGGGCTTCTCAGGTGTCTCAATGGGTAAAGAGTCTCCTGCAATGCAGGAGACATGGGTTCGACCCCTGGGTAAGGAAGATCCCCTGGAGGAGGACATGGCAACCCACTCTAGTATTCTTGCCTAGCGAATACCCTGGACAGAAGATCCTGATTGGCTACAGTTCATGGGGTCGCAAAGAGGGGACACTGCTGAAGTTACTGAGCACACACACAGGTCTGTAAGTTTCAGACTGTTGCAAAGCCTACTGACAACACAATATATACCCATTGTTCTTGGAAAAAAGCAATAGTGGAGGAGAAGAAATGGAGGGCCAGGGAAGAGAAAAATGAAACCATCAGTATAAATCCATCTAGAAAAATACCTCAAAGCCTACTAATATCCAATGGTAGCATCATTTTCACCTACAAAGCGGGAGCTCTTAGAAACGCCTCCTGATTACGTGACAAAGAAAACCAAAATTACTGATCATCAAAATCCGAAAGCTGGATAGCTTTAAGAGTTATCACATCAGAGTAATACATTCATAAAGTTGGAGTATTGATAAAACAGAAATGAGATGAATGATGATAGATAGAAAACACCCTGAATGTAGCAAACTTTTATTGAGTACATGAGCGTATGATTTTAGGAAAGATTGAGCTACTGGCCATCTTGCCTATGGAAATGCTATTGGTGCACACTCAGTTGTTCAGTCATGTCCAACTCTTTGTGATCCCATGGGCTGTAGCCCTGCCAAGTGCCTCTGTCCATGGAGTTTTCCAGGCAAGAATACTGGAGTGGGTTGCCATATCCTTCTCCAGGGGATCTTCCCAACCCAGAGCTCAAACCCACGTCTGCTGCATTGGCAGGTGGATTCTTCTACCACTAAGCCACCTGGGAAGCCCTTACATTACTGGAGGATTTCTCTCTTATGGATTTTACCACTTGAATGCCATGCTGAAGTGAATATCACGTGTCTCTAATCAACATCATCCCAGGAGTCATGAAGATACAGCCGTGTCACTGGAGCCTTCAGGTCACAGGCAGTGCAGCAAAGGGCACCTGAGTCCATATGCATGGTGTCCTCTTGCACAGACCTCAAGTTTGGGACCAGAGAACCCCATCCCCATCAGGAAATAGCACCAACAACCAAAAGAATACATTTTAAACTTGTTTTCGAGGGAAATAGGGATGGTTCTGAAATCACCTGGATTTGCTTTATTGTTTTCTTTCTTCTGCAGCGATCACACTGATGTCACATGGAATCTGGCAGTAGACAGAGTGGTGCGGCAGATTTTTAGACTCAGTTCCAGGGGCTGTACTCTTTGACTGGCTACCTCCATGTGGTTTGGCTTCTTAGTGGCATTCAATAGGCTTTGTGTTTCTTATTATGATTTATTTTGAAATCTCTGCATACTAGAGTGTTTGTGCTACTGAATGCTGCTCTAGTTTTCTTTACATGCCAAATACTCAACACGGAATCATAAAGATGTGCTAATTAAACTCAAACCATTTCACATCTATTAATTCAGACTGTGATCTCTCATCAGATTTCCTATGTTAAGTAGGTCTCGGGGCTGGTCAACAGATGTACACTATTCGCCAGTGTGGTGAGCAACCAACTGCAATGACCATTCCCAAGGCAGAGTTTTTTTGTTTTTTGTTTGTTTTTTTTTTTTCTTTTCCTTGTTCAGATGTCAAAGGTTTACATTTCAGTTCAGATAGACATTTGGCACCAGCAGAGAAAACTACATCTTATGGCTCCCCAGGGTGTATACCAGTTGTAGTTATTTTAATGATTTCCAACATTTAGCTTTTCTCTTGAATGGCTACTCTTTCTTTGATTCTGCCACTGAGGTAAGCCATGACCAGTAACCCACACTGGACAGACTGAGGCCAGCACAGGATGGTCTGATATCCCTTCAGGGCGTGCGGCATGTCCCTTCCTTCAAAATAAGCTGCTTACATCCCAACCAAACCACAAGTAAGGATCCATCATGAATGAAAAGAACCAAACCCTCTGAGGAGAACAGAGGGACAAAGAACTTGATGTTTCCAGAGACCAGATTCAGTGCAAAATGCTGTATAAAATGGCACACGTTGAAATTATTAATTCAATCATTTCTATCTGCGTTCTTGCAAAAGACACAGAGAGGAAATATATCTTGTGCCTCAAAAAACAAACCTACCAGAAGATGAAGACCACCCAACGGAGCACCCAACACTTTCATCAATGTCTTTAGTCCAAAGAAAGAAAGATTATACCCAAAGTGAAGCTCGCAGAGCTTAACCCTAAAGGATGGAGTTTCTTAGAGATGCCTCTGTGGATCCATCCCCAGTGAGTGATAGCTGACAGTGAAAAGGCTATGCAAATTGCCACTGCTCAAAAATCAAAGTTGCTGTAGAGCAATTATCCTTCAATAAAAAAAACAAATTTAAAAAAAAATCAAAGTTGAAGTCCAAAGACCTCTATCCAATCAAAGAGTTCTTTTCTGCCCCCAGCTAGATGGAGACACATTTCTACATGCCCATTGAAAGTAAAAGTCGCTCAGTTGTGTCCCTCTCTTTGAGATCCCATGGCCTATACAGTCCATGGAACTCTCCAGGTCAGAATACTGGAGTGGGTAGCCTTTCCCTTCTTCAGGAGATCTTCTCAACCCAGGGACTGAACTCAGGTCTCCCACATTGTGGGCAGATTCTTTACCAGCTCAGCCACATTGTTCTTTGTAAGAATGGGGACTTCACCGAATTTCTGAAAGTAGGTTTCTGAAAAACGCGAACTATGATGTGCTCAGATGTAACCAATTTTCTTCCTAGTGAATGCTTTGTAATAAAGCAACCATTTAATATGGGTGCTTCTGTGCTTCCTCTCTTTTGGGGGGTACAGGGCTGTGTGCATTGTGGTCTCGGGGTCTTCTCCACCATGGGCTTCCCCCTCCCCATCGTTTTCTCTTTCCCTTCCCTTCAGCACACAGCCATACCAGAAGTGAAAAAGAGAAAATATATTTTGATCTCTCCTTTCCCTCCCTGAATTTTTTCCTGGCATCCATCCTTAATGATTTTCCTCCTTTTTCTCATCTTTTCCTCTCCAATGTCTGGGGTAGTATTGGCTACACTATTGCTTTCAACAGAGGAATGACTTTGAAGAACTAGCGACTTAAAAGTGAAAGTGAAAGTTCTAGTCACTCAGTCATGCCCAACTCTGTGTGATCCCATGGACCACAGGCTGTCCACGTGTGTCCCAGGAGCCTGACAGGCTCCTCTGTCCACGGGATTTTCCAGACAAGAATACTGGAGTGGGTTGCCATGCCCTCCTCCAGGGGATCTTCCCAACCCAGGGACCAAACCCAGATCTCCCGCACTGCAGGCAGATTCTTTACCATCTGAGCCAGGAAGGAAGCCCCAGCCTAAAGAGTTCATGTATTTTCCAAGCCAAATAAAAACAATATTAGAACAAATGAATAAATGGACGATGGTAGTTCACCCAGGGAGACTTCATTTCCATTTGGGTCACCCTTAGAGAAGCACGTTTGAGTGTGCTGTGCTCTCAAATGTTATAAAAATCTTGCCAAAGGTAAAAACAATATGTAGGGGTGATATTGCCTTGTCACAGAAGCACGTCTTGTTGAACGTGGTGCCTAGCCACAGGATTTCACAATCTTTGGGGATTGGCAATTCACACGGTTCAAAATCCCATTTGCAACCCAGCTTTCCCCAGTCCCAAGAGATGCACTGTGAGAGTATTTTAATATAATAGTCTTCTCAGAGTTGAGAAGACTAGGTTGATATACCCTCATCTAAGACAAAGGGGCAGGAAGCAGGGTTGAGTTAATGAATTGATGGAGTGAAAAAATGCTTTGTCTTTTATGATTTTCATCCTGCATGTGCTTTTCCTGCCTGCTTTTCACTATGATTTTACAACGGATTCTTTTTCTCTTTACAATTGCTTCTATGAGAAGAATACAGGCACACAAACTTTGAATTGCTACCACCTTCACTTAGTTCTTTACAGAGACAATGATCAGAATAATACTCATTTCAAGAATAATCCCCCCAACCAGTCCCCCCAACCCCAAGCCCCTCCTCTGATCCCACATCCTAAAAAAAACCACTTCATTTCCTCTGATCTGTGAGAAAACAGTGCTTTATGAATAGTATTGTTTTCTCTGCACACGCCTTTTTTCCATGGAAAGTGTTGTTTGAAGACCTATCAATGTTCTATTTTAATTAAAACTTCCCCTGTGGCTCAGCTGGTAAAGAAGCCACCTGCAATGAGGGACACCTGGGTTCGATTCCTGGGTTGGGAAGATGCTCTGGAGGAGGGAAAGGCTATCCACTCCTGTATTCTGATCTGGAGAATCTCATGGTCTGTATAGTCTGTGGGGTCACTTGAGGCGAACACGACTGAGTGACTTTCACTTCACTTCCCCTCCCCAGTATTTTTCGTATTTTCTGAAGTCTCAAGTTCACATGAAAATAATTCTCTCTCAAAAAGAAAAAAAAAAAATGGCTCCTGGAATTCCCTGAGGTCCGGGGGTTAAGACTCAGAGCTTCTAATGCAAAGGTTCGATCCCTGGTCAGGAAACTAAGATTCCACACGCTGCATGGCATAGCCAAAAAGAAGAAGAAGAAGAATTTACTTTAAAAAATGGCTTCTAAGTTTCTGGAAACAAATGCCAGATGGAGTTCCTTACGTTTGCCTTCTCCAGAGAGTTCACATTTCAGAATGTCCAGGGAACTTGGAAAACTGAGCAGGATGGGCAGCTTAATTGCTGGTTGAATACCGATGACGCTACTAGGTAGTGTGATGCACCCGTGTGAAAAGTAAGAAACGAAAAAGGTGTGAGGATAATATGGAGCCCTGGTCAACGGAGAATTAGATTACTTTCCAACTGTTAACACTGGGCTGTGGAATCATATATCATTCTCAGAGTAAATCATCACTTTGAAAGTCAAGCTTCTGATTTAAAGGGGAAAAAAATCTTCACTCTGTGTGTTTCCTGGTGATTCCCAGCTTAGATGGGAGCTCTTTCTAGGATCTCCCTTTCATAAGCCTCAAGACTTGTCATCAGCCCGGACTCCTTCAAGGCTTCTCATCATGACACATACTTCAGCGTTTAGATCTTTCCCTAGCTATAAATCATAAACAAAAACAACAGAACCTTTTTCCCCGAAAAATATTTACACCTAAAAATTTGCACGTGTGTCAAATGAAAGTAATGGATTGGAAACGAAAAGATTTGGTTGAGATAGAAAAGATAAAAATCAACCAGGTGACATTTGCCTTTTGATCTATATCTTTGAGTAAACGGATAACTTGACCTTAAAACCTTTTATCGGAACGGTTTTAATTCAGCCATGGTCACTAGAATTAGAAAAAGAGGAGGAGGAGGAAAGAGAAGGAAAGAGGAATAAACCGGCACCCACTACAAATCAGGACAAAAAGTAACTCGATGTAGTAATTCCAAGAACAGTTCTAACTTTTTTGGAGCATATGAATTGTCATCACAACATTTAAGAATGAAACTGAAATTAGCTCCTTAAAGTGGTCTTGTGACTTTAATTATTCAAAAAGTACACCAATTTAATGAGTTTTTAAATATTAAAACTCTTGCCTATTGTCACCACCTACACTATCTATTGTGAGCTCTTAATTTACAGAGCAATTAAGTCAGGACCCTCATTTATCAGGACATGTGCATTTGTTAGAAACGTAGTCAGTTTTTATTAATTGATGCTATAGAAATACAGAGGTGAAATTAATGTGTGCCTTCAGAGGTCGTGCCCGTGGTGGTGGGGGGCTCGCAAGGAGTAAGACGTGAGATAAATAAGTCACTGCTATTTCCTGATTACTCTAGAGATCACTGAAATATTAAGTGGCACAATGGGTACCGTTCTCAGCCAAAATGCTTGCAAGAAAATGCCCCCTGAGTTTTTCTCTGGCAAACATCTGTCATGGGTAGTAGCTGAGAAACAGGGAAACTTCAAAGCAGTACTTTCTGATTATTAGCAGAGTGTGGAGTGTAATGTTCTTACATTTTAATGCAAACCAAGTGTTGATGAGCTGAGAGGGCAGAATTAAAAAGTAGCCCAAATTTCCTTTGTTCTTCAGGATGGGGCTGACAAGAACCTTCACAGCCCGTAGTGTTCCCCAGTCCTTAGCAAGTTGCAAAGCACAAGAAATTCCGGCTCCAGAGGTACATGGAAGTAGAGCAGGACTAGGTAGCACTTGCCCTGCTGACCAATTACAGCCACCGTGGCTCTGTCCAGTCACCTGGTGTCCACTGCTCAGCGTCCACGGTTCAGAGACAATCTTATTCAAAGTGGTCACAAAGGAGCTTGAGGAAGTTTAAGTGGGGTGTCTTCTGCAAATGAACTTATCTATGAAACAGAAATTGAGTCACAGACATAGAGAACAGACTTATAGTTCCAAGAGGGATGAGGGGAGGGTGGGATGGATTTGGAGTCTGCGATTAGCAGATGCAAACTATCATAAGTAGGATGGATAAAGAGCAATGTCGTACTGTACAGCAGAGGGAACTATAGTCAGTATCCCATGAGAAACCACAATGGGAGCAAAAAAAACAGAAGCAGGTTCACAGACATAGAGAACAAGCTTATGGTTACCAAAGGGGAAAGGGGGGCATGGAAAAATTAGGAATTTAGATTAACAGATATAAACTACCATATATGTAGTTTATACCATATAAACTACATATATATACCATAAACAAGGACCTACTGTATGGCACAGGGAAGTACATTCAATGTCTGTAATAACCTATAATCAAAATAATCTTTAAATGCATGTGTATATCACTGAACCACTTTACCATACATTTGAAACTAACACAATATTTTAAATCAACTATATTCCAATTACGAGGAGAGAAAAAGTGCTATGTCCTTGCCTCAGGAGGTTACTACCACCTCACAAAATTGTGCTGTAAAGGTTAGAGTAGGAAGACACTCTCTATTATGAAATATAAACACAGAGTGTGAAAAATATCTGAGTAATTGTGTCAACATTTCTGCCAGTTGTTGGAATGATTTGAACATAAAGGGACTGAGTATTTCCTTGGAAAAATAGACATACACAGTGCTAGTATTTAGCTAATTTTTAAAAGAATTTGAAAAAGAATAGATATATATGTATAACTGCGTCACTTTGCTGTACACCTGAAAAGAGCACAATATTGTTAATCAACTCTACTACACTCAATCACTAAGTCGTGTCCGACTCTTAGTGGCCCCATGGATTGTAGCCCTCCAGGCTCTTCTGTCCATAGGATTTCCCAAGCAATAATACTGGAGTGGGTTGCCATTTCCTTCTTCAAGGGATTTTCCCCACCCAAGGACTGAACCCGAGTTTCTTGCGTCTCCTGCATTGGCAGGCAAATTCCTTACCAGTGGCACGAATATACTCTAATATAAAAAGTTTTTTTTTAAAAAAAAAAAAAAACAATAGATTGGATAGCGCAACAATCTCCAAGCATTTTTAACCCCTCAGAATTTCCAGTCCACACTGGAAACGGAAACTACACCAGGAAAGCATACCACCCCCAGAAGATACCTCCCAAGGTCTGCAAAATAAATCACTTGCCTCCTCTGGGCACTTATCATTCTATCAAATTTTAAGGTCATGTGCACAAGGTGGCAGGTCAAGCTCCCCACTCCTGGAATCTGAGGATAAAGGGGGAAGACAGCCTTTCACTCCTAAATCCTGGTGGCTTGGAACCATGGTCTCTTGTTGTTCAGCGGCTGTCGTGGCCGACTCTGTGCGCCCCCATGGACTGCAGCACACCAGGCTTCCCTGCCCTTCATTCATGGTCTCTAGAGTACTAGAAAGTTTGATGGGACCATGCCACATGGTTCCCTGTCACCAGGACTTGCTGAATATTCCTTCACTTCTCATCCAGACAGGCAGCTGAGGGAAAAAAAAAAAAAAAAAAAGAAAGCAAGCAAGCAAACAGCAGGGCAACCAACGCTGTCTTCCACAAATGCTCTGTAAAAAATTGTTCTTTCAGCAGTGCAAAAGACAGATTTGTCTTTCCTCTGCTTCTTCCCTCCTTCACTGGGGAACCACCAATGGGAGGCTGGCTTTCCCACCTGGCCCTGGCTTTCTGTGCCCATAAATTTGCCTATGCGAAGCCTGTTTACGGGTCGCTGATGGAACACGGAGCCCGTGCATTTTGTAAGCACCGGGTAGATAATCACGGTAATTGATGTTTGGAGCTGCGAGCTCCTAGGAGCACGGGGTCTCTTTCTCCCAGTGAGGCCCTGCTCTCTGTTATCAGTCCGGCCCATAATTAAATATCACTCTTTTACAATATGTTTCAGGCTCCTTAATGAGTCTAAAGCAGAGAGAGTCACCTCTTTCCCCTCTGAGCTTTATTTGCTTGTTATTAAACAATGTTATTGAGCTTCCTTCGTTCCCTGTGTTGCCAAACCTGCATCATTTCCGTTTTATAATTGCACAATTAGAGCCGGGGCTCTGCTTTCATACATCAGCAGGCCCTGCGTGTGTGTGCGTGTGTGTGCGTGTGTGTTCAGGGAGAGAGAGCGAGAAGGGAAAATCAGGTGTTCACAGAGACTACTCAAATGCATCTTATTTTCATTAGCTGCCAGATTTTGCAAAATGGGAACCGATTTATCATGAGCCACTTTCTCCTATCAACCACCTCCACCAACAACACCGTGACTTTCCCTGTGACCTTGCGCTGTGTGGCGGAGGGTCCAATTTGCTCATTGTGACTCGCTTCATAATCCTGTGCCCCTCCCCCGCAGCCCTTTTTTTTTTTTTTCTCCCTCCCCCAAGCAAAATCCGGTCATTTATATTCTGAGGCTAAACGGTCCTCTTTTTGCCCCCAAAGCTGGCGAGCTGTAGAACACTGGTAATTCCTTCTAACGAATTTCCAGAGAGCTCCTCCTCTTACACAGGCTTTCTCTCTCTCTCTCTCACACACACACAGACACACACACACACACACACAAACGCACACACACCCTTACAGGCACCCCCTTAAGCTGCTCTAAGCAGTGTATTAAGTAGCTGAAGAAAATCCATTCACATTCTGCTGCGTCGCTTTCTTCCCAAGTCATGAACCCATCACAGACTTTTTCGAGCTGTGGGTTGCCACGGTGAAGATTTACAATGCCAGTTATTCATACATCTGCCTTCTCTTTTCTCCCCCCCTTATTCTTAAATCCCTCGGGCTAGGGCAACCTTGATACTGAGACTCGTAAAATTCATGCAGGCTTATCATCCTTGGTGAAGGCTCCGGGCTGCACCCCGCACCCCTCAGCCCGCTCAGCGCCGTGACGGCTGGGGCCCCGGCTTTTCTTTCCATCATGGTAGGGGAAGGGGTTGCGGGGAGGGGGGGACCGACGTATCACGGTGGGAGACATGATAAAAAACTGACATTTTTAAAAAATAAAAGCAGTATCGGGTTCACTCATCATTTACTCATTTTTTTAAACAATGACTTTTGGGTCTCTCTCAGGAGGCCAGGACTATTTGATGCTGGAGTGTAAAATATACAGTGCCTCAGTTTGAGTAACCCGAAATGAGAAAGCTCCCCCATTAGTAGAGAGCTGCTGGAACATAGACCCCCTCACTTCTCATCAAAGATCCTGCAGGAGGAAGCTTCAATGCTTCCTCAAGAGGTGCATTTGATGGCCAGTGTTTTCTTTGTGATGTTTTTCCCCTCAATTCGCCTTCTCCTAATTGTTATTAAATCCATTGTTCTTCAAGAATGTGGGAAAAAAAGAGAAAATAAATATTTTCCAAAGCAAAAAAATGAATATTTTAATGAAGCCATTGAAATTTTTACCAACCTGAAAATGAAATGAATACTGTGATAACGTAATAGAAAGCCATGGTCAAAGACTCTTTGTAACATTTTGATGGGAAAGGATGATGATTGTAGCAGGTGTTAATCTGAAACTCTTTCTAAAAAGTTGATAAAGTGATTCTTAGCCAAATTGAAATAGAATTCTGTCTCAGAACTGTTGTTTTTATAACCTTCTATTTTCATTTATTACTATCAGAACGACCAACTGTACCTTCCCTGGCCTCCTTCATTCCCCTGGTTTGGGCTGTGGTTGGTACATCCCCAGGGGCATATTCGCCTTCATGGCACCTCCTCCCATTCTCTGACCTTGGCCATGAGCATCCCTGGAGACGGGCAGGTGTGCGATCCTTGAGCTGCACGGGCTCCGCTGGGGGTAGGGCTGCTCAGGGGCCACATTCTGACCCACTCTGAAGCATCAGTGAGTACTTCACAGGCCAGCTTTCAGATGCTGCTCAGCTCTGAGAGAGGCTGGAGATGTCTACCTTTAATCCAGGAATCCAGGAAGGGATTTGAGAGGAAGTCATGCCAAGGAGGGGCCTTGATTGTCCTCACAGGTGTGTGCCTGGGATCTCAGCTTCCAACCCGACAGGACGAAGAGACTGCGTGGTGTGACCTCTCAGGTCTTATCTACTGTTCGATGACCTAGCTGCAATTCCATTCACTGTAAGCAAGAACTTGGTTAACCTGAAAGTTTTCTTCCAGTTCAAGGTTGCCTGCAGAACTCAGCCTCCCCAGGGTAGCTCATGCGTGATTTGGGGTCTGCCTTCTCTGTTGAGGTCATGACTGCACTGTTTAGGAAACAGCCTCAGAACATAACACGACATAGTGTATTGATGCAAAATACCCAGAAATCCAAGGTGTTGATTTATTGTTGTTGTTCAGTCGCTAAGTCACGACCAACTCTGCAACCCCATGGATTGCAGCATGACAGGCTTCCCTGTTTTTCACTGTCTCCTAGAGCTTGCTCAAACTCATGTCCATCAAGTCTATGATGCCAACCAATCATATCATCCTCTGTCTTCCCATTCTCTTCCTGCCCTCAATCTTTCCCAGCATCAGGGTCATTTTTAATGAGTCGGCTCTTCACATCAGGTGGCCAAAGTATTGGAGCTTCAGTGTCAGCATCAATCCTTCCAATGAATATTCAGGGTTGCTTTTCTTTAGGATTGAGCCCACAGAAAACTGGGGAAGAACCATGTACAGTAGCTGTGGCTACGTTTTCTGAGACTACATCCTTGAAGCAAGGATAAAACAAGAACAACAAAAGGAAAGAAATTCTGTTGCATTTTGTTATATTATTTATTTGATTTTTAATTTAGTCTTTTTTCTTTCTGGCATAACCCCTTTCCTTCTAGGTAGGACTCTGCCCTTCCAAACCCTGCCCTAGCCCACTCCTATCCCCATGGCTCCTGGGTACCACCAGGCTCTGTTTCAGAGGTCTGAGCAGGTGGATCTGACCACCTTCATTGGCCCTGAATACACCTCTGAATAGTGTCATCTATAACATCTCACTACCATGTGGCCTCATGTCCTCTTAGAAAACCATCTGGCCTGTATATCTGGGGATTATTAAGTTGACATTCAGTTAAACTTTCAAAATAATCTATCAGTTCAGTTCAGCCACTCAGTTATGTCCAGCTGTTTGCGACCCTGTGGATTGCAGCACGCCAGGCTTCCCTGTCCATCATCAACTCCTGGAGCTTGCTCACACTCATGTCCATTGAGTCAGTGATGCCATCCAATCATCTCATCCTCTGTCCTCCCCTTCTCCTCCTGCCTTCAGTCTTTCTCAGCGTCAGGGTCTTTTCCAATGAGTCAGTCTATAGTTAGTTCAGTTGCTCAGTCATGTCTGACTCTTTGCGACCCCATGAATCGCAGCACGCCAGGCCTCCCTGTCCATCACCAACTCCCGGAGTTCACTCAGACTCACGTCCATCAAGTCGGTGATGCCATCCAGCCATTTCATCCTCTGTCGTCCCCTTCTCCTCCCGCCCTCAATCCCTCCCAGCATCAGAGTTTTTTTCCAATGAGTCAACTCTTCGCATGAGGTGGCCAAAGTACTGGAGTTTCAGCTTCAGCATCATTCCTTCCAAAGAAATCCCAGGGCCGATCTCCTTCAGAATGGACTGGTTGGATCTCCAAGCAGTCCAAGGGACTCTCAAGAGTCTTCTCCAACACCACAGTTCAAAAGCATCAATTCCTCGGCGCTCAGCCTTCTTCACAGTCCAACTCTCACATCCATACATGACCACAGGAAAAACCATAGCCTTGACTAGATGGACCTTAGTTGGCAAAGTAATGTCTCTGCTTTTGAATATGCTATCTCAGTTGGTCATAACTTTTCTTCCAAGAAGTAAGCGTCTTTTAATTTCATGGCCACAATCACCATCTGCAGTGATTTTGGAGCCCAGAAAAATAAAGTCTGACACTGTTTCCCCATCTATTTCTATGGCCGCTCACAAATAGGGCTTCCCAGGTGGCTCAGGAGATTCAGGTTTGATCCATGGGTGGGGAAGATTCCCTGGAGAAGGAAATGGCAACCCACTCTAGTATTCTTGCCTAGAGAATCCCAGGGACAGACAAGCCTGGCAGTCTACAGTCCATGGGTCACAAGTGAGTCAGACATGACTAAACAACTAAACAACAGCAGCGCCAACAATATGGGCAGATAGAACAAAATAACAAAGAATCAAGTATTCTCCTGTTTCTTCCAAATATCTCTTCCTTCACAACATACATACAACATACAACATTCCTTCCTTCTCTTCCTATGTATGCACCACACAGCAATTACCACTTTTAGAATTACTGTTGAATTTGAACAAGAAGAAGAATATTTAATTCTGAAGCATTTGTATGTACACAGTATACTACAGTAATTCGCTAGTCTCTTTTTCTCCATTTTAATAGCTGTTTTTCCAGTTTTATTGAAATACAATTGACATAACATTGTATAAGTTTAAGTTATACAACATAATGATTTGATATGTAAATATATCATGAAATGATTACCACAAGTGTAGTGAATGTCCTTCAACATACACAGTTACAATTTTTTCCTTTATGTTGAGGACTTTTGAGCCCTACTCTCTTAGCAACTTTCAAATATAGGAAACAGTATTGTTAAAACAGTCAGCATGCTGGACACTCATCCCCCTAGAAATTGTTTATTAATATAAGTGATATACCTTATATTATACCAAAAGATATACCTTTTGACCTTGTGGCTTTTCATAGGTGCTTTTAAATTTTAGAGCGAGTATTCTTCTCTAAAAATGGTGACTATTTTGAAACGTCTTACAATTTCAAGGAATTGGCAGGATCACTGCAGTAATTCTTTTGTGTTCTTCACCAAAGAGGACTTTCTGTTGATGTGACTTGGTTCCATCACCAGCTGAAGATAATTATCAATAGCACAAGAGGCTTACTCTATGTTGGACATGCTCATACATGGGAATGGCACCCTCCTCTCTGACCTGTGTAGGGAAAACAATAGCCTCAATGCCACCAAATTATCTAAAGGAGAAGGCATCGGTCCTTGGAAAATCCATCTTATTATTTGCTTTACTACTTTCGAACTTAAAACCATTATGCTGTCAAAAATGTCTTTTCTGCCCTGTTCCAAATCTTTTAACACTCTTAAGACAGTAGGTGGTGTCGGAAGGAAGGAAGTGACTCCCTTATTCAGACAAAGCCTGCCAGCAGCACTTACTAAACTTGGGCCATCCAGGACCTTGGCCAATCAACAAAGAGCTGTGAGCTCTACTTATCCTTATCAGATAGTTACTTGGTTTTGTTTTTTTTTTTTTTCAGATTTTTATGCAGAATAGTTTCTTAGGGCCAGAGTTTTCTCACAATCATTACTGGGTGGAAATAACAATCCCTGTCTTCTTTCTCTGTCACAGACAGCCATCTACACTGCCTCCCATGTTTGTCTGTATGCTTCTTACACAATCACCAAGTCTATTAATCTTCAGAGAATCTTAATTCCCTCTTTTCAGCGCTAATGGTAAAGAACCCACTTGCCAATATAGGAGACACAAGAGTCTCAGCTTTGATCCCAGGGTTGGGAAGATCCCCTGCAGTAGGAAATGGCAACCTGCCCCAGTATTGTTGCCTGGAAAATCCCATGGACAGAGGAGCCTGGTGGACTACAGTCCATAGAGTTGCAGAGTTGGACATGACTAAGCACGTACACCCCCATCCTTCATGAACTTTAGGGAGAGTACAGGTAGCAGATTTGATGGGCTCACCAAGGATATTGACCCATCTATAGAGATGTGGATGGGTGGGTATCCAAATATTAATATCAGAGAGGCTTCAAGAACTTAGGTCTGACTATGGGGGTTTTCCTGGGCAATAATTCCACTTGCAGTGGGGTTGGAGAGGAGAAACCAGCAAACACCCAGTTCCTAGGAGTTACATCTATGTTGAATTGAGACCCACGTGAGTCAGCATCATCCCTCTGGCCCAGGTTCCTGCCAGTGCCCTAGAAGAGGGGTTTCTCTAGGTAGACAATCCCCATCAAACATGTTCAGACAGGGGCTCTGGCAGGAAGCTCCTAAAAGGATGGAAAAGCTGAGGAAGTTCTCCAGTCCACTGTTATCAAGTTGTACGCTCTCATCCACCATCCAGTCTTCCCACTGAGATTTCATCTCCTTGCCTGGACCTTCCTGAGTTCATTTCTCTTCCTTCAATGCCAAAACTTTCCCTGAACCCAGCCTTTTTTTGGATGCCAGTTTCCTAACCAGGTCATGATTTACAAAGAGACATCCTGGACTTTGGGTGGCTTTCCTAGGTCTAAGATATCTAGCTCCTTCTCTCTTCAATGGCTAACCTCTCTGGACTTGACTTTGCTCCAGTTACTGATTTTCCCCTGGCCCACCAGGAGACTGTCTTTTTCTGACTTCAGAGCTCACAACCCTTCTCTCTGTTCTTGTAGCAACAGAGATATACCTTTCTTTTGACTTTTACTGCATTATATTGTAAAGACTTGTTGGCGTCCAGCTCACAAGCCATGAGCAATAGGAAAATAGGGAAAATCAGAAATGCCACTCTAGTCCCAGAAATATACAAGAGGCTGTTAATTATAGATGTTCAGTATATGTTTGTTGAGTGAATAAATGAAAATGAACCTGCCTGACTTAATGGACCTTATGTAACCAGTTCCCCTAAAATATTCATATTTCATTGGCCAAACTCATAGACAAAAATTTGTTTAATTTGGATCTATCATTTTGGCTAATTTTAGATAATATTGTTTAAATCAGACTTTTGAGGGTGTTACAAATATAAATTCTATAACGTCAGCTTACTGTCAATGGATAATCAACATGTCTACTTATTTAACACTTGTAAGATGGTTATCCAGATACCACTTATTTGTGGAATCCAAACTATATACCAGTGAACTTATTTACAAAACAAAAATAGATTCATAGACATAGCAAACAAACTTATGGTTACCAAAAGGGAAAGAAGGGAGAGATAAATTGGGAGTTTGAGATTAACAGATACACATTGCTATATACAAAATACGTAACCAACAAGGACCTACTGTATAACACAGGGACCTATACTCAGTGTTTTTATCTGAGAAATAATAAATCTGAGAAAGAATAAGTTATGTTTATATGTACATGAGTGTATAACTGAATCACTGTGCTGGACACCTGAAATGAACACAACATTATAAATTAGCTATACGTCAATTTAAAGATATAATTAGCTAGATGAGTTAATACATTAACAGAAGACATAAGCTTGATAATAAAACGCACAGATTTAAATTTTTTTTATAATGATTGATCTGCATAAGTTTCATTCTTCAAATAAGTGGACTCTTTCTAATGCTTGAGAGTGCTATTAATTTCCTAGGGAGGACCTGAGGAAACTTGTTTCACAGTTGAAGAAAGAACACTGAGATAAAACTTTGCATCCATTTTATAACCCCTTTGGTTTCGATAATTGAAAATGTTTGCATGTCTTTTATTCGCCCCTGTTACCACCATAGTGGTGCCATTGGCAGCTGACAGTCTTACTGCAGGCTCCCCACCACGAGGAATGTGCATTGAATTCTGGCTTTGAAGGATCCAGTGTCTTCCTGGGTTCGGGAAGATTCCCTGGGGGGGGGGGGGGCAATGGCAACCTATTCCAGTATTCTTGCCTGGGAAACACCATGGACAGAGGAGCCTGGCAGGCTACAGTCCATGAGATCGCAAAGAATCAGACACAACTTGGCAACTAAACCACCCCACCACTACTAGTGTCTCCCAGGGTACTTTTCTACCCAAAGACAGATGATAGCGGGACCACGACTGTGGGGCCACAGCCATGGTCCCAAGTTTGCCAGGTCTGGTGTCTGGAAGAGGATCTGAGGTGAAATTCTGCCTTTCTCACTTTGCACTGTGCCCAGAAGACCTCTTCTGGCCACAAATCTGAAATGGATATTTCAAAGTACTCTTAGTAGACTCTGTAAGAATCACAACTATTCTGTGTTTCTGGTACATTCCACATCCTTGATTTGGGCCACACAAATATTCTTCCTGTGGTCTTACTCAGAAAGGCTAAAACAATAATATTCTAACCAATTGAAATTGAGGGGAAAAAAGACCATCATTTCTGCCTCTTTGTTGCCTTAGGTTTTGCTTCTCATTGAAGCTCAGATACTGTGAACATCCTTCCTGGAGCAGCATGTTCAGTGGAGGGGTGGGCTTCCCTGAAGGATAGTGACCTTCCAAGGGCAAGGCCAGCTGGATGGTTTCAGAGCAGAAGACCTGGGCTTCTGTCAGCTCAGAATTCTTCCCCTAAATCATCTTGTGTCCACATCATGTCCAGTTCAAACCCTATATGTTCTCTTTCTTCTTCCTACCTCTCTCTCCCTCTCCCTCTCTCTTCCTTCTTTTCTTTCTTTAATTCATGGATGCTCTGGGCAGAATCTCTAAGATGTTTAAATAAGCCCATTCAAAGGACAGATAAAATTCAGCTCTTTCTTTCCTTCTGTGTATTTTTTTTCCCAAGTCTTGTGTTCTAAAATAGCAAGCTTTAGTAATACATATTATCTTTTTTCCAAGCCATATTACTCTTTCATAAGTGTGAGCTTTAAAAGCAGTCTTGCTAAGAAAGGTGGGTCATTTGTAAATGGAAAGACTGAGGCAGAGAGTGATGAGGCCCTTCTCTCAGGGCCCCTCGTGGCTAAGCCCAGGCTCCCGTGGACTTTGGAAGCTTAATTTATTCCAGAGAAGGGCCAAGTTCCAGACTATGCAACTTACACATGAAAAGGCAACCCAAACAAGACTACTTTCCTGAATTTTAAATAGAAGTCTCAAATTGCCTGCAAGTAAGCATAAACTTCCAAGTTTTACTGTGCAAAAATCCGATAGTATAGGCACACAGATGGACAAATAAGCTGGAAAATGATGACGAGAATGAGAACGAAAAACACCTTCTTTACAATATTTAAATTATATTGTAAGATGCATTGTGCTTGCTAGGAGATTTAAAAAAATTTACTTGTATGTAGGTTTCATGCCTTCACTAGCAATATACAACCAAGACAACATTAAGTATCAATATTCACCTTTTATGTGTTTCATGTTCAATTATGAACTTTAAAAAATTTACATAGCTCTTCTTTTTTTAACTGTTTACTCTGTACTGGAATATAACCAATTAACAATGTTGTGATAGTTTCAGATGCACAGCAAAGGGACTCAGCCATACATATACATGTATCCATTCCCCCTAAACTCCTCTCCCACCCAGGCTGCCACATAACATTGACCAGTAGGACCTTGTTGGTTATACATTTTAAATATAGTAGTGTATACATGGCTGTCTCAAACTCCCTAACTATTCCTTCCCCTTAACCTTCCCCTGGTAACCATAAATAAACTTAAAATTTCGACAGGCCTCACCATTGCTCTTAGCAAATATGTTACCTAACTGATGGACATCTGAACAAACCACCATAACAGGAGCTTGCGTTTGCATCTCACGTTACAGTTTTCCTAATGTTTTGCCGTGTGGTATATTTGATCATGGTATCTACTCTAGAGTGAGTATATTTTACACTTCACAGTTTTGTCCCAGCCTAAAGATGGGCAACACTGTAGCAAGATAAGACACCTGGGTGAGACCCCAAGAAGTGGCCCCCCAGGTTAAAACCCCAGTGATGACTACAAAGCTGATGCGGATAAGCATCAAGAAGTTCTGGTCCGAAATAACAGAAGCAGACAAACTCACAGACCCGGTGAAGAGGAATGAAAGAGACACAGGAGGAAAGAGGAAGGCCTTTGACCTCAAACAATTCTGAGCTCAGATCAAATGCTGTTTGCCTGTGGTCTCCTCACCTAGACCCTGGTAGGGGAGATTCCGGGGGATCGTGGTGGGATGTCCTAGCGCTGAAGGTTCCTACGGGATTTGAAGTGCAGTTAGAGAGCATTCTAACTACAGCTGCCGGTGAGAGTAGACCCAGAGAAGCGAGATTGTTAGTAAAACACTCACTGCATGCATGTTCAGTCTTGTCCTAGTCTTCGCGACCCCGGGAAATGTAGCCCACAAGCTCCTCTGTCTGTGGGATTCTCCAGGCAAGAATACTGGAGAGGGTAGCCATTTCCTTCTCCAGGAGATTTTCCCAATACAGGGATCAAATCCGAGTCCCTGTGCTTCCTGCACTGGCCAGCAGACTCTTACCATTAGCGCAAAGTGGAAGCCCAGTAAAACACTCAGCTCCAGCAAATAGAATCAGTGATAATTAATTTTTCTTTCTAATTTTCAGTTGATATTGGTCATGGTTTCTTGATTTTTGTGTTGAACTCTATGTATATGTGAGTATGCTTGTATGTAAATATACATATATGTATATACATAGAGGTAAATATTCATGTTTAATTCTATCTTGATTGTATTCTGGTGAAGAAGGCCGTGAAACATATATACAAGTAAAACTATTTTGTCAAGGTATCTTACAATATAATTTTTAATGTATATGTATATGTGTATATATATATATATGTTACAAATGCAACTTTGAATGTTTTAAGTTTATACAGTAAAAGGGTGAAAATTTTCAAGGCAGATAAAATTAGCCCTAACTACTCAGTGTTGTTATTTACAATCAAAAATAATCTTTATATTTAAAATGCTAACCTTGCTAGGCTTGACCTTACATAAAGCTGCATTCTCAGCATTGATTTACAAAACTTATATACTCAGAGAAAAAAAAGATTTTGGAAATAGAAAATAAGCAGTGCTAAAAAAGAAATTATTCCACAAAGCATCATATAGATAGGAACATAACTTGAAACAGTTGACTGTTTACACTATGAATGAAAATTCTGTGTTTGTATGTTTAGTTGGGGTTCTATTTATGCAGCCACTCTCAAAGTAAAGGAAGAAATAGAAGATATTTTTAACAATAATCTATCCATACGTTCAAAATATTCTTGGAGTTTAATGGAATTTCATACTATGTTATGGCTTGGAATGCACTAAATAGATTTATAGGTAAATTTCCCAAAACAAATCAGTTGAGGCAATATCATAAATGGAAAGATTCTGTACCAAGAATTTTTTTCCCCAGAAAGATATGGATGAATTAACACCATAAACTTGAAATGGTAATTTTATGTTAATCATCTTCTGTGTTTCAGAATGCATAGATACTTCTGTGCAACGCACTAGTGTGCTTGTGTGTGTGTGTGTGTGCATGCACACACACACGCACACACATATAGGCATAGGTGTATGTCTGCATTTCTAGGTGTTAATGCTTTTCCTGAACAGAGGCTCATCGTAGCAAATACCCAATGAAGAAATAAATGTCCTTGACATTCCATTTAATAGACAGTGGGTGGCACCATCTTAAGACGCAGATGATGCAAGTTTGTACTTGGCACTATTCTCTTTATTTGGGCGACAAACTCTATCCAAATTGTGAAGGACTTTCCACATTAGTAATTAATAGAGCCCCATTATGCTAACTATCACCCAACTTAGGACATCTTAGAGGAAAGATAAGAGATGAATAATTTGAAGTAATTTTCTTGTAATCATGCCAATCACTTGAGCAAAGTAGTTATTAAAGGAAACAGTATTACGATGAATTATAGGACTTCTTACACTGAATACCTTTTCTTATCAGCTGCTTATAGTTTCTGATGCTTAAAAAAAAAAAAGACAAATAAGCAAAAGTCTATTCCGAAGAACACTCATCCTACTGTAAATACTAGTTTGTTTAGCAAACCCTGCATTTTAATGAGGCTTGAAAGACAGACTTTATCATAGTTTCTGCTCATCTCCTTGAAAATCGCTAAAGTTTGTCTGTTTCACCTTCCCTTAAAAGGTACATGTGATGAGCTTGAGTCACCTCTGATGACAAGGATTCTTCCAGTTCAGATTTGCCGAAGTGATTAGACATTATTTATCTAATTAAATGTTCAAAACACATCATTATTGAAAGGAATAAATTTAATACATTTGTTGAGCAGTGTTAACTGAAATGTAACTGCACATCATTTGACTTTTTAACATTTTATTATATCTATTAAGTCTTTCTGTGCTTAATTAAATCAACTTATTTTTTACAGTTAATTTAACGTGATTTCATTTTCATTCCAGAGTCTGAATCAGATATTATGGAGAAAGCCAACTGTATACACAAATTAAGTTCTGACTCCTCAGGTGCCCCCTTGCATTTCATTCAAATCTGGAAGCTTCTGGGAATTACCATGTTTTAAATGGATGTTATTTTTCAGAGTAGAAAGCTATTTGTTCATCGTCATCTTTTTTTTTTCCCTAACTTAACAATTTTTAAGGCTACAGAACCATCAGAGTTGTACTGTTTGCATCATTGATCATGGCCAACTTATGGAAGAAATATTATTTTTAATGCTTGGGGAAAAATTTATCAGATCAAAAATGTAAAAGGATCAGTCTTAGTTGCCACTCCCTGGGGGTTAGACTTTTTAATTGTCTCTGTAGGAACAAGAGTGTCTAAATAATAACACTACAGTTTCCAAGATGACACAGAGCATTTGAGTAGCAATACCTGGGTAAGAGTGTAACGTGGAGGAAGTTATTTTATTATTATTACTATACTCAAATTAGTGCTTCTCACTGATGGTTATTTAGCAGCATTCTTTTCTTCTCAGGAAACCCAAACTTTAAAATGGGAGGAGGAGCAGAAATAAAGCCACAAATGTTTGATGCTAATCACAGCAGTGAATCGTGTGACTGGGCAGTGAAGGGGGAGACTGGTACATTCAGATCCCCCCACCCCAGAAATGCTAAAATGGAGTGCATGGCTGGAAACAAATGGGAAAGAAGATTCAAAGGTTGCAAGTGGTGGTAGAAAATTCTAATGAGACATTTACGTCAGCTTGCAAAGCTCCTTGTTTTCCCAAATGTTGGAGTGTTTCAGGTTGCGTCAGTCTTCGACTGAAAAGTCCTAACAGAGAAAGCTTCTGAAATGCTCGTGGAACCATCAGGATGGTGAATTTAAAAGGTGAGCACAAATGCATTTGCTGGAGATTAACTACCCCATATCAGAGAACAAAATGAAAAAAAAAAAGAAGAGAAGACAGTGAATGTGTGTGTGCTGACGGATGGTCCCTCCAGGGGCCCTCGAAGTTTATCAGAAATTCTTGCCCCCCTTGGCTCTGGGGGCCCACTCCTGGCTACTCGGTGGCCACTTGCACTGGCTTCGATTCCCCTCTGGGGGAGGTGTTCATGATGGTAAATTTGGCCAAAAGATTTTTTTCATTACCCTCCAACATCTCCTTTCACCTCCAACCCCAAGGCAGGGCCCTGGCTTTCACTTTAGAGCCGGGAGGATAAAGACGTGGGGCCATCCGGGCTGACCCCCAGGGCCCGGCTGTCAATCACGGCCTCCCCATCTCTGCTCCCTTTCACACCAGGCAGCTGGACCCATGGCTGTCAACCAGGTAACAACCTCCAGACAATAGAGGCCTGAAAGCCTGGTCTAGACACTCTTTTAGGCACTTATTTGCTGCTCTTGGCAGCTGTTGAAGCATAAATAAGCAGTTTGTAATCAGAAAGCTGACATCATCGCCGCTCGGCTGAGAGGGGAGATTGTTCCTGAGGTCTGAACGGCTTTTTTTTTTTTTTTTTTTTTTGTGAGTGTGACAACAGATTCTGGGGTGGAGAATGCAGATTTGTGCCATGCTAAGCTGGTCTTTCTTTGATTTACAGAAGACAATTGGATCAGGTCCCCGGCTCCAGGACACACCAGAATTTTTTTTTTTTTTTACATGTTCAGTTCCTGATGACCAGTAAAATTGGATAATAAATTGGGTGGCCCTGGGCCATGGGCCAGTCCTGAGAAAGAAGAAAGCAGGGTGCATGGAAGTTTGGGCTTGGGACCTTCTCTGGGCCACCAGACATCCATTTCATCCTCCCCTTGAATGTGGGCCTGGGGCATAGTTTGGGGGGGAACGCAGTGGATGGAGTGTTGGTGTTGGAAGTATGTGTCTGTAAGCTTCGTTTCTCAGGAGGCAGCAGAGAGATGGGGGTGTTTATTGCCACTTCCCAAGTGTGGTTCCTTGTTTTTGTTGTTTTTTTTTTTCCAAGATCAAGTTTGTCATTCAAAGTGACTGGCAGTTATCCTGGTGAAAGAGAGCAGACTTGAGCCATTCTCCTGAACTGTGGACTCTCTAGTGTCTCTACAACTGAGAAAACTGCCCTCTCTCTGAGGTTCTCTCCCCTAGAACTGGGGTCATTATCAGAAGGAGTCTAGCTGGCAAGACGGCAGAGGGTTATTTATGTATAATAATCAATTTCTTAGAATTCTTTNCTTGAGCCATTCTCCTGAACTGTGGACTCTCTAGTGTCTCTACAACTGAGAAAACTGCCCTCTCTCTGAGGTTCTCTCCCCTAGAACTGGGGTCATTATCAGAAGGAGTCTAGCTGGCAAGACGGCAGAGGGTTATTTATGTATAATAATCAATTTCTTAGAATTCTTTTGAGGATGTTCCCCAAAGGAGGGAGAGCTTCTCTAGTTTCTTTTAGCAGTGAGGTCTTGATGGCTCTCGTGTCTGCCTAGAAATCTGTTCAGGGTCTGCTGGTAGATGCCTGGCCTAGATGAATTCCAAGGTGTCAGGGAGCCTGTTACCTGAAAGCCGTTCAGGTGGTGCTGCCCATCGCCAGTTTCACTGACCAAAAAGGACAGTTTCACAAAAAATATTGACTTCCTATCTCCCGGAGGGTCCCTGGTATTAGTTTGCTATAAGTAGCTCATGATTTAGAATACAAAGGCATTTCCAGAATGCATGTTGAACAAAATGACATAGCAGATAATTGAAATTTATTTGCAATTTTCAAACTACAATAAACACAATTCTCCTTTTCTTTCATTAATAATCGCACGGCTAATGCATAGCAATTCCTTCTGCAGCTTTTACAAGCAAACTTGAGCTGCTGTGTTGTAATAGCTGGAAAAGTTAATGTAGCTTGAACAAGGTTCCTAATTGTCCCTGTCTCTGTCATATTTGTCTACTTGAATGGTCCTAAATACCACAGCGATTAATTACTCCAGAGCAGGTATTACAAGATGTTATCATCTTTCCCCGACTGTCTGGGTGAATGGAGAGAAGCGGGAGACTGCGCCAGTGTTTCATCTCTGCTCTTCCTGTAAGGCACTTTAACCAGAAGATTTAACGTGTCAAAGTTAACTGCGTTCTCTAGCAGATATTCACATTCTAATTAAAGATTAAGAACGCAGTACATTACACTGTGATTTGTCATACATGGCTTGTTAAATAGGAAACCTACCGGGATTCCCTAACATTTTATAAACATTATTCAGGGCTTTTAATGTGGGCAAAGAAAAAAATGATTTGCCTATACTGCAGTCTGGAAAGCGGGTCGCCCTCCGCCCAGCCCCCCG